>CM068320.1:4222500-4305000 GCA_034766995.1 Acanthacorydalis orientalis | reverse complement strand
AAAGTATATGAATATATTAATATTCCACACACTTTAAAATATTTATTTTTTAAAAATAATAAATGAGTGACTATTTACTGTTATAATCACTAATATACATTATAATCGAAAATTGTCATTTTAAGAGTGCCAATTTTTGTTATATACTTTAAAATTTAGTGCATTTTCATCAAATGATCATGAATAAATATAAAATTAAAAATAATCACTTATTAAACAGTTTTTTGAATGTTTTTTTATAGTTTATGGTATATGAATTCATTTGCTTAAATAGATTTAGCCAGAGTATGATTTTATTTTTTAGTATGAAAAAATTACAATATTGCAGAGTACGAAATATAACACCAGAATAAAAAGTTCACTCGTAATTACCATTTCTTTTTTTCCTTTTTTTGTTTTTACTTTATTTTTAATTATCCTAAAGGATAAAATTTTAAGTAGTAAACCAACAAAATATATTCAATAACCTGTAAAATATGTCATAAATCTATATTTGAAATTATATTAATTTCAATAAACACGTTTTTCAAAATAATTATTAACTATTTAAATAATCGACAAATACTAAATTAATCGATGACAACCAGAGGTATAATTATTTAATAATATTTCGAACAGCTATTATTTAATTACCATTTAATTGATATTAATACTACTTTGTTATTAATTATTTCTATATAGATTGATGGAAAACATCATTAGCCTTCAACTATTAAAAGTAGTAATCATAGTATTACCAGTATTTCTTTCATGTTTGATAGATAACAATATGATGATATGAAATTACCATGAAAATTATATGAAAATTAAAAGTTACTCGTTTGTTTTAATGTTAAATTTAGAAATCTTATCCTATTTTTGATTCAATTGGATCAATATGTATGTTACTGGTGATGCGTTAGTAATGCAGAATAATATACAGGCGATCCAATACAACTCACATTAAGAATATATATATATATATATATATATATATATATATATATACATACAAAATAGGTTATACCTGCACAATACATTATTTTAAAATAAATGTATTACATTAAGTTTTTCAATATATTTTGTAGTTTACACACTTATTCAAAAATTCACAAGCCTAAAATCATATATGAGCTCAAAACTACAGCACATTCTTCATTTTTGAAGATTAAAAAGTATATCTTCAGTTGAGTTTATTTATTACACTTAAATTTAAAGTCATACAAAATAATGGATTTATTAAAATTATGATTGACTGTAGTGTAAACATTACTGTATTAAAAAATAATATTTTTGAAAGAATATACATATTATTTCATTTGTGACACATACACAGGTGTAAATATATGTATATATATATATATATATATATATACATACATACATACATACATACATACATACATACATACATACATAATATTATTGAAATGGTTGTACTGTATTAAAACAATAATAATAAATATATAGTAATGAAAGTCTAATTGTAACATGAATTCTATTACGAAAGCATTTATTTGATCTTAAATAAATATGATTTTAAATTATTACTAAGCCATTCATATACAGGTCCAGCCACCAAATGACAATTAATTACATTACATATTAAAATTAAATATTTATCTTACTTCGAATGAATGTAAATGAGAACCAAAATTCTAAAATTTAATAGAAAAAAATGGAAGTACAATATTTTGCATAATAAACTGAACTAAACGCATTTTTTACTCATGTTTATAATTCAACATTTCTTCATTATTAATTTAAAACTACTACACTTAAATACTTTACCTATTAAAAATAAAAGGAACTATAAACTAGCTATTATTGCAGTAATCCATTTATAATTTAAAATATGTCATTTTTAATATGGATAATATATATGTAATCCAAACTAAAACATTCATTTTTATTATAATTACTATTTATCCTGACAACATAAAAATAAAATGAATAAAATAAGCTGGTTTCTACAGATAGTATGTGAAAGAACGATTTTTATAAAACATCTTTTATAGAAATATTTTGTTTCATAGATTGTAAGAGTATAACTTCGTTTGTCAGATTTGTTAACATACATTTTAAATTTTCTGCTACGATTTTTTAGTATTTGATCATTAATTCCAAGTTTTATATATGAACGAACATATTTTAATGTACACACTTCATTTGTTATAACAATTTTTAAATCGTAAATATAGCTCTCTTTAACTAATAAATCTACAATGTGAAATCTCAATAACTTGAACTGTACAGTACGATAAGTGATGCATTTTAATATTATTGATCCTACAACTTGAATTTTTTTTCATAACCAAATGTTTTTCCAATTTTTTCGTACATTCAATTTAATTTAAATTCTACGATCTTGTTGAATACTTTAGGGAAATCCCCAAAATTTAGTTATACGTCACTTTTATATAGAAATCAATTTAGTTGATACTACAAGGAAAAGACGTTTTCTTTAAAAAAATTTCCCTACATTTATTAACTTGAAACTCTAAAATTACGGAAAAATTATAAACTAGAATAACTGTAACAATCTACGCTAATAAATTAATATGTGTAAAGCAACATCGTGTTATATTCTCTTTTAAATTAATGTTGTTAGTTCCAAAATTAAGGACTTTTAATTGAATCATAAAAACTACAAATATAAGAAAAATCGAAAGATATACATCCAAAAGGTTATTAGCGGATTTTGATTTTTTTAAAAAAAATATAAGCCGATAAATAATTAACAATCAAAGAGTGTAACACCTTAAGAAACAATTTACTTTTTTATGTTTAATTGGGGATTAATTTAAAAAAATAATAATTTTTCTAGTAACTTGAACAGTTAGATAATGTAAACCAATTTTATTTTTCCTTGCTCGAGTAGTTGGTACTCTATAGTATTTTATACTTGTTAATAAGTATTTATATACTTAAAATAACTTTGAAAATATTGTACCTGTTGCACTATATTAGAATTTTATATTATTGAACATAACTCTATCATACTTATTGATTCATTTCTTATTCGAAGATCATTTAAAATGTATATGTGTTGTTAATACATACATTTTAGTCGAGAAAAAAATAATAGGAAATGATATTTTTAAAATAAAAAGAATGTACTAATAATGTAATTTAATATGATTTATCAAACTGGTTTTAATATCCCCTTCGAAATATTCTATATAGTCTTTATTTCCCTTGGGATTTAATACAATAAGATCATGGATAATGCGATCATTGGGAGCAAGTATTCTTTTGTAATAACGTCAAACACTTAATCTATAAAATTGTAAAATCCTTATAATGATAAATACTTTTTATTTAAACTTCAGTTTCAATTTAAATGTCAAAATCATAACAGTCGCATCCATATAATTACAAATCTTCAATGAAATGAAAAAAAATATTTAGTTTAAATTTTTTATCGTACTTTTAACTTCATTAGTTTTGTTTACGTATTAAATCTGCAAAATATTACTATATTCTTTTTACATATAATCATATTATATATATATACATATACATATACATATATATATATATATATATATATATATATATATATATAATATAAAGATTAAAACTAAATAGATATTTTAAAATGTTCACAAATTAATAAAACATGGAAAAAATATCATGTTTTATAAAGAAAGAATTAAATAAGAGAAATATAAATAAATTACTTATTGGAAAACCAAATTCTTTTCTTTACTACTTATTCTTTTTTATGTAACAATTTTGCATAAATAGTTTTAAAAAATTGTCAAGTGATATTGATATTTTGACCAGTAGTTTGTTACTTTTAGAATAGTGTCAATTTATTGACAAATACTATCTATTGTGTTGTCACAAAAATATAAAGTAACTTAATTTAATTATTCTTGCATTCTAAAGATTATAAAAACAAATCGATGATATGTTATATTCGTAACGTATTTTTTTTGTACGCCCCGACAAGTTTTCAATAAGAATCGTTTCTGGAATTTCTGGCGACCTCTAAAACCTCCGAAAATATCCACGTTATTATTAAAATTTTTCACCGTACATGGTTCAAATCTTGTTAAAATATTAATTAATTTGCTGTCAATGTATTTTAATTTATTTCATACACATACTCATATTTTTATGAAATTATTTTCAAAAATTTTGATTCATTCTTTCTACCTTACCATATAAGACTTATATAAAATGCAGACACCATCAAATATTCTCAAGTAATAATTGATACTCTTGTATTTTCCACTTTTTGTTTAACATATTAAGATTTAAAAATTTTATTACTTGTTTTTAGAACGAAGGCGTACTCTCTAACACAACTATTAGTTTTCAGTTCCTTAAAAAAACAACTTTTTTTCTATTGAAACTCATCATTTTTTGCACTTCTGATAAGTTTAGTAAGTTATTCAATGTTTTTATTAAAAAAATAATCATTTGATTTTATTTTAACAAAAACATGTTCTTCGGATGACATGATTTCTATCCATTTACTAATATGTTTTCGGCGTTCATGTCAAAAAAACTCGTCACCATTAAGATTTCATTCATTTGAATATAAAACGCTTTTTCTCGTTTAAAGATGAAAGTAGATTTGAAATATCAGTACACAAAGTAAACAAAATTGACAGTTAAGATTTCAATAGAGAATATTTTCTCCTAAAACGCAATATTTCGAAACTCTTAAGAATACATAGATAATCAGTCAGACTACATAGATAAATACAACCTAAAAAAATAATACATAGATAAACACAGATGATATTTTATAAAAGATCATTTATATCAAAATTAACTTAAAATGAAAATTACTTTATTTTAAATAATTTGTATAACATACTTAACAAACATGTTCAAAACAAATTTTAACAAAAGAGGAAGAATTAATTGTTGGAAGAATTAATTAACGAAGATTTAATTATTGTTCGAATTTGTTTTATGATCCTTGAAACTACTTTGTTTCATTATTTAATTGTTAAACTATTGTATAACAATATACATTTTTCATTTACAAGTATTACACCTTTTTTCTCAATTTTATGAAAAAGTGTCATGTTCACTATTACTCATTAGTACATACACATACATACACACACACATATATATATATATATATATACAAATATACATATATACATATACATATATATATACATATATATATATATATATATATATATATATATATATATATATATATGTGTGTGTGTGTGTGTAGGTGTGTATGTATGTGTATGATGACAAATGTTGTACATCGATTAGTATACACTTTATTTCACTATAAAATACTTCAAACAGAACTAGTTTCGAACTGATGTTGCATTATTTTTCCCTTCGACGCTAATCAATAAAATATATGACGCCAATATGAAACGTAGTGAAATTGACTGACATGGTCTGCAGCGTGCGGCGATGTGACGTCACACGCGTCGCCACGTGACCGGCACAGCTGATAACCGCGCCCCCCGATCGCTTGTTCGACCCTCGTCAATCGTACAACCCTGCTGATAGCAACCCCCTCGACATTCATATCAGTTTGTACTTACACACACTCATACGCTTTTCAGCCGATCATTATTATTCTGTATTGTGATGTCGTGAGATACGAACCACGTCTAGTTGTACTAATAATAAAGAAGTGTACAGCTGATCTAATACAATACTATATGTGGCTTAGTTTGTTGTGGTGACTCGTTTAGAAATTTTCGTGTGAAATAAAAGAATTTGTTAATAATTTAAGTTATAAATTTAAAAAGAGTTTAATTGGTTAAAATATGTTATCATTAACTTTTTATCAGTACCTATGACCGGTGCTATTTACTTGATAAAACATACATAAATAGAATTTATATATATATATATATATATATATATATATATATATATATATATATATATATATGCATAGTTATATTTATGTTTAATGCATAAGTGTATTAAAATATATTTATCTATTAAAAATACAAGCAATTTCAAAATTATATATATGCGCAACTCTAATCATTTTAACATTTTTGATTTTAAATATCCTATTATTTTCAGTTATTAATACTTTATAATACATTTAAACAGAAATTATGTGTTTAAATAATATTTTTATGTAAAAAATGAACATAAAAAATAATTTTATTAAAATATATTTACTCAATTTGTTTACTTCATTTTTTTTATTTAAAATATAATTACTCTTACTCAAGTAACCGATACAAAGTTTAATTTATTTTAATATTTAATTATATATATATATATATATATATATAAATGTAAAGTTCAACATTCTTATAGTTATCACTGCGTGATCAACTTAATCCTTATAACTGATAGTTGTTGTATGATAGGTAAATTTCACTCAGATATTATCAATTGCCATCTAAATCCCAAAAATAGAATCATAAATGATATTAAAAGTAATAAATTTTTAAAATAATACATAGATGTAAAATCTATATAATAAAAACCATATTTCTCGTCAGTCCTTGGTGACAAAATATGTTTGCTTTGTCAACTCATAGGTTTCAAGTTAAATTCATTAAATTTTGTTCATAGGTATTTTTTCTGTTTGAATATATTATTTTGTGAAAACCAATAAAGAGCTTTTTCTTTCTTTGTTTTTTTTTTATTTTCCCGTCAATTTTGACACGTTATATACTAGTTTTAACTAAAACAATTATATACAATTATAAATAATAGATTTATATACATCAATTTATTGAGCATTCACCAGCACATTTTATACTACAATTAGTACACGCGTCCAGTGATAACGAATAATATATACAGATATATAGAGATGCCTAGGATAGTAACATTTCACCTGTTATAATAAATAAAGTATAATATTAAATAAGTAATTACATTTTTAGATAATACCAAGTATTTTCTGTATAAATTCAGTTATTAAAATGAATGTTTCTATGAAAATTTACACGAATCAAAATAAGTGTGTTACATTTGTTAAATATAGCCATTATTTGAAATATGCGTGCTTGATTAAAACAAATTCTATTGTATGTATGTGTGTGTGTGTCTGTATGTGTTGTGTTTATGTACGATTTGTTTTTAATTTTTCATATTTATCTGACTATTTTTAACATACTTTCTTATTTTTTGCAGTTGTCTACCATATGAAGTAAAGGTACTGTGACTAGTTCTCATTTTAAAAAAGGTAATTTAAAATTGTCAATATTAGATAAGTAAATGAATAACTCAATAAGTGGAATAAATCTGAATTATTTAAATGATTAATCGTGATTATTTAATTATCGTGTATTACAGAACGATGAACATACTTGTTAATAACTCTTTTAATAACAGATATGAGTTCATAAATCATCCTCGTAATCTGTTTACAAACACAGCAGATATTCTTTGTAAATTATTCTAAAAATTCTGAAAATTGTAATTTCTCAAATTATATTCATACAATAAGGCTATTCAAACAATATTTCAAGGGTTACTTTAATACGAATCTAAAAAAGTCAAAACAATTGTATTTGTGTGAAATGGTATAATAGTTTTCTGTATAATGTATAAAAAATGAGATAATAGCACTAAACTTATTATTAGATGTTTATTTATAAAAGTAGAGTAGTTTAATTTGTATAAAAAAAATTATAAATAAATGAAACGTATAAGTTTTTCCATATTCCGAAATACAATCAAAAAACTCAAAGAAATTAAACAAGTATCTGATTCAATACAGAAAAAGCCATGCCAAAAAGCCTTAAAATATAAATAATATATTCCTGATGAGAAATAAAGATTTACTAAATTTAAATGTCTTTTCATACTCGTATTTATTCTTTTCATAATTTTCTTAATTAGAACTTTAAATTTATATTTTCAGAAATATATTTAAATTTATAAATTTCATTAATTGTTAAATTATTTTTTCAGTCATATTTTAAAAATAATCAGTTGGTTATTCTTATTTTCAGTATGTAAAAACATTCATTGATTGGGGTACATTTTTTAGTAAATCCTTTTGTAATTTGGGGTTAAAAGACACGTCGACATCAAACCGATTCAGTAAATATCTACTATGTACATCAGTCATATTTTTTAATAAAATTATTATTAATTTTTTTATTGATAAACGTTATATATATATATATATATATATATATATGACAAAACAATCAGCGATATACATTTGTATTTTTTTAAGTATGTTCCTATATAATCGTAAAATAGAATTTATATAGAGATCATATTTGAAAACTGACTCGAATTTTTAATTATAAATGTGCTCAATATAAAATAGTAGAGATAAGACATATATTTGTACATTTCACGATTGGTTGTTTATCCAGGTGAACATTGAACCCCCCTCTCTTCTCAATTTGACTTCCAAATACAAAAATATCGTAACTCACGTCGCTAAAATTTTCTGTACTTCTCATGGGACTAAGATTTTCACTAATGTATTTTTCGTGTCCTTCTGACTGGCACTCTTCTTGCAGTTCCACCTAGGCAGCACCAAATTACTTCGTACTAAGCTGTCCATATATTTAAAATATTTTCATTTCATCTGTTCATGTATTTGAATAAAATTAGTACTTAATAAATTAAATAGCAAATAAACAATTAAATGAGGTTATAAAAAATATTGTTCCGTGCATTATTCTTTAAATTTATATCATCCAAAGTAATCCATAATAGATTCATTCTTATTGAGTTCTTGTTCTCTTTGTCTGATTAGATGTAGTGCAATGAATGTAGTATATGTAGTGCATTTAATTAAAACTTTTCAAAATAATAATTATATGTATATTCATTGATTCCAAAATTAGAATTTCAAGAATCGAATATGCTCGAAATACACACACACACATATATATATATATATATATATATTTCATATATTTTGTCAAGTTGCATACAAAACTATTTTTTACTTATTCTAAAAATGGAATTTAGGAATTTATCACAGATTAGGAGAAGGAAAAAGGA
This sequence comes from Acanthacorydalis orientalis, assembly GCA_034766995.1. Classification (NCBI taxonomy): domain Eukaryota; kingdom Metazoa; phylum Arthropoda; class Insecta; order Megaloptera; family Corydalidae; genus Acanthacorydalis; species Acanthacorydalis orientalis. Next base: position 4,296,075 of record CM068320.1, on the reverse strand, counting down.
AGAAATTTATTTGTTATATGCGTAAAATACGTTCATTATGAAATTAGAGATTTAAATGTAGATATTTATTACCAAAATCCATATGAGCATTTATTTACTATAGGAGTTGAATTTTTATATTCATGTTCGATATAACTGAATGTGTTTACCTTGAAGACTTTTTTAACTTTATATATATATATATATATATATATATATATATATATAGAGAGAGAGAGAGAGAGAGAGAAAGAAAGAGTTTTCACACTGAAATTATTATTATTATTAAACTTCTTGATATTAAAACATAATTACTTCAAAGTTTGAAACAAATATATTTTCTTTCATATTCTTTTTAAACAACAAAACTGTTAGTTACACAATATTTTGAATTCCAATCTTTCCTTAGTTTTCTTTATTTTTTTTGTTCTTCTTAATCAGTTAAATTTTACATTTTTCAGTATCTCTCGATCTACTGATTTTTTATCTTTTCATATAGAACCATTGTCTAAAGTTCATTTACTTTATAATTTAGTATTTGAAATCGTATTCTATTTTCATTCATCCTTGAGTTACGACTATTAATCATATGGAATTAGAGTCATTGAAAGCTACACGTTTAAAGATATGTTTGAACTAATATTTTTTATCTAAATTATTGAGTTAATATCGATTTCTTGATTTTTTTCATTTTCTTAAAATGAATAAAAAATATAATGCTGACTATAAACTGAGTCGACAGTTGTATTGAGAAACTGATATAAAAACATCAACTTTTATGTGTATACTAATTACTGACCAATTTAAATATTAGTAAATTTTTTCAAACTTAACACAAAAAAAAATACGCAATTCTTAAATCACTCATTTATATTATTACAGAATATATTCTAGTAAATTGTTATCTGCAATTAAAATAAAGTAAAATACATTTCATTTTGAAACATATTCTTTTACAAAAATATGTGGTTTCATAAATATGACTGGTATATATATATATATATATATATATATATATATATATATATATATATCAGCCAAGATGTATTTAATAATAAATACAAAAGTGTTGTATAGTAGTACTTGTGCCATTCGTAAAGATAAAAACCATTGAGACAATACATCACCGTCTGAAATAGTCTAAAAAAAATCCTTACGTTCTACTATTTACAAACCGTAACCTATTATAACTATTTTGATAAAAGCGTGGTTTAATTGTGCTTTTTTAAACGTCATACAAACCGAGATGCCTATTATCAAACAAATTAAGGTTTTTATTTCCAAATAATTTTATTTTACAAAATTTTAATATAGTCATTTTTAGGACGTATTCATCTATTTATATTATATTTAGTTAATATGATTTTAGTAAATATTGATCATAAAATTTAATATTTTAGAAATTATATATAAAATACGAGTGAACAAATACATATTCCTACATTTATAGATTAATTCTTAATATGGTTTCATTTAGCCAATTTGAATGTAATAAAATTACATAAGTCTTTTTTTAATAGAAAACTTTTGGAACCGCTTATTTTATCGAAAATTCAAAATAAATATCTCGTTCAGTCAGATAAATTTTACTGTCGAAGAACATTATAATCTATCACTGTGAAGAAGATGAAAATCAGATAATTTATTTTAAATATGTTCTAACTTCATGTCATAATTTAACATGTTCTAAATATCTTCTTCGTCTATATTTGTTTTTTAATAAAGCATGAAATAAATGATAAGTATAACTATATCATTTAAACTTTTAAATAATTACAAATAGAAATTTTCTTTTAATTTAATATTTGGTAAAAATTGAATAGTGAAAAATGGCATTACCATAGCGTTAATTCTAGTGTTGTATTGTATTTCCATTTTCATAAAATTTATCTATATATACTTTATTTACATTATGGTCACAATTATCCGTTTCCATTATAAACCTATCTTTGAAATATTCTTTTACAATTTTAAGATCGTAGTTTACTATTCCTGGTTAAGAACGCAGATTATGTGTGTAATTTAAATTCGATTAACCTTATGTTATAGTACCTCGTCGACTGATAACCTAAAATTGAATGGATATTCCCCAACTTAAAAAAATCATTCTAAAAAAAATGTAGCAGTACATACATAACTGATATAGTAAATTTAAATAATAATGTAATAAAAAATCAAATAAAATGACTTCGAATTATTGGTATATTTTAAATAAATATGATATGAATATGAAATTTATTATTTTTTTATAAAGTTAAAACAATATTAACTGTTTATAATAAATAATTATATTTATTTCACTTTTGTTATTAACAAATTATGTTGAAAAGTTGTAAGCACTTGTAAAAGTTATATATATATATATATATATATATATATATATATATATATATATATATATATAATGGATATGAAAAGTATTCGTTCACATAATTTTTTTATTTAGAATAAGTATATAACTCTTGTATTGCAAAACAGAAAAAAAAATAATATTTATTATTAAATAATGTTCAGGAAAACAATGCTTAAAAAACCATAGTTACGTACTTCAAAAGTATTTGTACACGATTTGTTAGCATTTTATCATTAATTAAATAATTTAATTTTCGCAAATGAATTCGTCACTTCAAAACTTCAATAATTTATTAGTGTTTATTTCGTATTGTCGCTTACACGCATTTAGATGGAGATTCCATCATCTCATATCTATTATGTACAATGTAAAGATATTACTATTTAAATGTGTATAAACTGTAATAAAAAATGATAGAAAATAATCAATTATGGAACATTATTTAGTCTGTTTTTGTCTTAGAGTGATATCAAAATTTTGTTTGGTTCGACAGTTTGTATTGTAGAGATTTAAAAATCAAAGTATGTGAATGTTTCTGTTAAATTTATGTTTAGATATTAAAGAAGAGTAGAAAGTATTTCCTTAATATTAGATAAGAACCATTTACTCGTAAACATAGCATTTTGCTTGGAATCATCATCTTACTGGAATGTATAAAAGTAATTTGTGTCCAATTTTTCAGCACTAGCAAGTAAATAATCCTGTAAAATTTCGATGTACATACACATTATTTCTTCAATAAATGATCAATTTCCTATTTCATTGACTACTATAAAATCACAAACTAACCCATGGATATTAATACTTTTACTCTTACTCTACTATTTTTTTTACTGAGTTGTGAATTTTCTTTCCGTCTTCTGATCGTAAATTCCAAACAGATTAAACTTAGTGTCATTGGAAAATAAAATATTTTACTGAAATTACGTTGATCTATCATTGTGGTACTTTGCAAATTCAATTCATTTGATTATGTTTGTTTAACTAATGTATAGCTTAATCCTTTGAATTCTTTCAAAGTATTGCAACGTATAATAAATCTTACACTGTTACAGAACTAATATTTTTCTGTTGTTTAGATGATAAAAATTAGAATAAACATGATATTATTTTCAAATTATATTTAATAGGTTTGTCAATTGTTTATTTATTGTATATTTTTCTTTTAATTTTCAGACTCCTTTTTATTTGAAACACTTCTTATTTTTAAGCATATAACTTATGTTCATTTACACAGTCATAATATCGTTTTTCTGTATCACATATTTATATATTTATCTGGCTGACTAAACTCACTGAAATATTTTAAAAGTTATGACACACGTTTATTTTCCGTAGAAAAATATAGAATATAATGATTTAAATTACTTTCAAATCATTCAACAGTTCAATATTTCATTATCTCAGGAAACAAACTCATTAACACTCATGAACAAACTCAACATTTTTATTACAGTATATAATGAGATAATTTTTTCTAGTGTTTGCACAAATAACAATTTCCATATTAACATAATCAAAACAAATTTTATGATAATTTATTTATTATACTTAACAAGTTAACAGTACTTATTTATTGAATCATTGTTTTAAGTAAAAAATAAATTGTCAGTTAACAGCTTTATTAATTTCTGTTGCGTACATGTGTACTTATATATATATATAGATATATATATATATATATATATATATATATATATATATATATATATATAAAATTTACCTTAATACATTATTTGATATAACTTATAACTATTGTGGAAATTAATTAATAATGAATAAAATATTTGTTTTCATAACTAACATTAGTCTAGAGGTATCTATTATATAGAAGTTAATGTCGATTATTTAGATGATAAAGGCGCGTCGATAGTGTAGAAGTTGTGATCGTCTATGAAACCATAATATACCTTACTGTGGTGGGAAAAGTGTTATAAAATACATAACGCATTATTAAACAGTAAATGCTCAATATACATCTTTCTTCTATAATATAAACTAATTCGAAATTGTAAAAACTGATGAAGGTATCCAAATATTTCTTTTTTTTCATTCCTGAATTTATATATAAATATTGGAACCGCATAAACTCACTCACTTACACACATGCATATATATATATATATATATATATATATATATATATATATATATATATACATACATATACACAGTAAACTCTCGTATAACGCGAGTTTCTACACTCGAAAATTCTTACAACGCGCTAAAGATATTGTGACGACTTTTTTTATGTTACACGATTCTAGTACAACGCGCAATATAATAAAATGCGGGAATTCCCCGTTTACTTGAGTCGAACATAGCATAGCTTGTTATCTCCATCGCTACCGATATCTTCTGTTTCGTAATTGTTTTGTTATTTGTCACAATAGGTAAAAGGAAACAAAATTTGATATGATAATAGTCATCCCGAACATGTTATTTATATTATTCGTGTTATATGAGGAAAATTCTCGAATAATACGATTTCCTAGGACGCGATTTCATACAACGCGTAACGTATTAACTGCGTTATACGAGATTCTACTATATATATATATATATATATATATATATATATGAACAAAGGATAGAGATTTTTCTATATTATGTACATTTATATATATATATATATATATATAAATAAATGTACATGATATAATTTAATTTAATGCAATCACATATACTTATACACATAAAAGTTTAAAAACAACTCCATACTAGTTTAATACATTTAAGATATGGATCAAACCCCAAGTTGACTATCAACCATAACATTTTCATTGTATTTTTCTCTTGTATATGTATTCTTCATTATTCTATTCGAATTTTATGTCACGTGCAAATTCGACGATCGTTTTTATACGACTGATTTTCACTATCGTCTCCCATAATAGTTCTTGAACTTATCCAGATATATTTGAGGATAATAAAAGTCAAAACCAGTCGTAGGACAAATGAAATCATGTATCACTTACACGCTTCGTATAAAATAACCATAAAATATTTTTCAAGAGAATAACCTACTTTTAGTTTTAAAATAGTAATTTGAAAAAGCTTATTTTACTAACCATTGACTAACATTTGTTAGTTAAACGGTTGAAAAACATATTATATATATATATATATATATATATATATATATATATATATATGTGTGTGTGTGTATGTGTATGTGTGCATGTATACAAAATACAAAACAAACTGATGTCATAAAATAGTTAAATAACTTTGTTAAACAAAAATATAGTTTAATTGACTGTTAGTTACAAAAATCAATACATACGTCATATATATATATATATATATATATATATATATATATATATATATATATATATATATATATAGGCATATACACCATTCTTATATTAGTGTGAATATCTATTATAAATTTTCGTAGCAACATTCTCTCTAAAAATGATTTATACCTGCATCAAATACTATAAATTTGTGTCTAAATTTAGAGAAAGACAATATAAGTTTCGTGTACTATCGTACCATGTAGCGATAGCTTTGAGTTGAACTAAATGAATAGTAATATAGATGTACTAAATAAATAAATAAATAAGTAAAGAATAAATTTATAAATAATTGGTAACATCAATAATGTTAAATAACCTGGGCGTTGTACTCGTTTGTAACATTGGTTTTCATTCCATGTTTATATCAAGGATGTAATAGTTTAATTAATATAGAATCGATGAAAATTTCTTCTGTTATTTGGCATTGATTCAATGTGACATTTTAATTAAATGACAAAAAATTGTATATTTACACATTTTGTGCAAATATATATATATATATATATATATATATATATATATATATATAAATATATATTATTAAAACATGCGTATTTATTAAATTTGTAATTCAAAAAGTATATATTGAAACGGACTGAAGTAAACTTTCATAATAATTTTATACTTCATTTCAATTATGTGTATTATTCTTGATAGATAGACCAATGAATGTTTTTGCAATTATAATCTGTTAATAAGCTAAGTCATTGAAAAGCATTTAGATAAAATTTTAATTTAATTATTTAATACAATTTATCTTTTTTCTTAATAGTATAATATAAAAATTTAACTTCAATTTTAATGAAATTGTTTTTGAATATCTTATCTTTGAGATAAAATTGAGTTATCAATAAATGTCACTTATATTATAAAAAGTAAGATAAATAATGTTAGATTATAAAAAATGTAATTCAATTCGTTACAATTTTCACCGTTGTTTATAATATATGCGTGTGTTGTACACAACAAATAGAACTTTTCGTATTTATAAAAATAAAATGATGTGATTACGTCTGTTAAAAAGAGAGCATCTTCAATGCAAACCAAGAATTATATTTTTTTGTACATTCTCCTCTTAAATTCTTACTTCAAGAATTTTACTGATGGAAGTGGATTTAGTGTTAAGGTTTAAATTTTCATTTGATAAAGTTTCCTAATTTTCTATGGTTTAAAATCATAATCATTTTTACCATAAATTGATGTTATTTTATTAAAAATTATTTTGTGATTGCAAAGATCCATTTTTCTCTTTATAATTTGTCCTAAATTTGAATCATAAAAATGAACCAATTTAAAAATGTTAAAATCAAATACATCTTTTTTATGTAATTAAATATAGTTTATAAAAATTATTTTGCTCCATTATTCTATCTAGTCTCCTGCAACAAATTTATTAAAATCTTTAATATTCTGGTTATAAATTTGTAGATTGATTTGTTATAATCTTATAAATGGGTATTTTTTAAGAAGTCAAAAGAGATTTAAACGAATAGTTTTCTTTTTCACTTCATATTTTACATCATTTACTAAATAAATATTTCATCCGTCTTTCAGAACAATTTCTTGTTCTACGGGTAAAATATAAAGATTAATCATCTTTTGAACAGGATATTGGCTTTATATAAGAACTATATTCAATCGTAGAGCACTTTATTTGTTTACAGTCACCATTTACAACAGAAAAGAATATCATGGAAGTACTCTAACTTACCGTAATAGCCTGAATATAAGACGAAGTTTTTCTTCAGATTTTCATTGAAAACAAGAATCGTCTTATATTTGGATCTTTAGATGTTCAGGCTGGCACTATAGGCGTTTTAAACACAGATTATCGAGTATTGGTATACTTTTTGTGAATAATACTGTCTATTAAAACGTAAGTCGATATTTTTTTAACGTTTTGTCTGGGAAAAACTACGTGTCGTCTTATTATCTGGGTCGTAAAAAATGCCTTTTTCTTCATTTATTTGAAGAAAACTGCAACTTATCATATAATCGAGGTCGTCTTATATTCGAACTAATACAGTACTCTCACAATAAAAATCATTAATATGAAAATGAAAAATTTTATAATAACTACAATATTTTGTATTCTGGTTAACAATGGTTCACTCATAAGCATAAATATATATATATATATATATATATATATATATATATATATATATATATATATATATATATATATATATATATATACACATAAGGTTCTAATAATATAGTAATAGAAACACTTCTCCATTACAAATCAAAAACATATTATTTGAAGAAAATCGAAATAACATTTTTTTTTTATAAATTAGAATATTTATCGGTCATTTCACTGTGTTAAATAAGAATCACAATATATATTAAATGTTATCACCTTCATAGTTTCTTTTATTCTACAATATATTATGGAATTTTAGGTAACATATTCAATGTAATATTTTATTATGGAACTCTTAATATAATTAATAATTAGGAAGTATTGATTTCTCCAGTCATCTTAAATAACAACAATTAATCATAAAACAAAAATAAGATTAGTTAATTTATATTTATTAACGCTTAGTTTATGAAAAGTTTTTGATTAATTTTTATTAATCTTACTTCGATATTATATATATATATATATATATATATATATACACGTTGGCTGAAAAGCCAATTAGAATAAATTATTATTTGATAAATTGAGCTTTTCTGAATAACTAAAATATCTATATATATATATATATATATATATATATATATATATATATAATATGCATATAAAAATATTTAATAGTACTAAAAATATTCTACAAAATAAATATATTTACTAATACTGAAAACTTTTCTCCGGAGTTTATAACTTTGAAAAAGTTTCAAATATTGAAATACGACAAAAATACTTAGAAATCAACCATTCTTATATATTTTTTTCCATCATTATCGCCAATATTGTCAATATAGTTTTTGTCAATGAAGAAATCTGGTATTTATAGCCCAATCAGTCCCCCGCGATAACCTTAATTTAGTTATTTTACCGAGCTATGCTTCGCTATGATAATGTGAGACCATATATTTCAAATTTACTCAGGAAGACTTAAATCGGATAAATTTGTTGTCCTATGACACGTTTCTTACTGATTTCTTACTGTTTGACATTTGACATCTAACTTCCACTTATTTTCAGCTTTAACGAATTGCTAAAGTATTTTAGGTTGACTACGAATGATTGGTTTTGAAATGAATTTATTCAGTGACGAAATAAATCTTGTTACATATCTACTAAAATGTAGTGAAAATAGTTGTAATTATGATGAGAAATAATTATACCATTTTAATATTTAAATTTCAAAATTTATGTTCAGTGAAAACGTTTTAGTCTCCCCTCAAAACAATATTTTAACAAGAAGCAAATGGTTTTTAATTTATATTTTCTTATTTTTTTTAAAAAAAAAAAACAAAGAAACACTAGTAAAGTAAACGTTTTTCTTATAAAATGATAGTCATGAAATTAAGAACTCGGCAGAAAATTGAGTAAAAAATTAATATTTTATTGGATAGTATTTAAAGTATATCATTACTTACAGTATTCAAAGGATACATTCTGATATGTTTTTAGTGATTTCTCTATCAATAATTTCCTACTCCTTAGTATGATCAATTTAATTTAACGCTGTACTAGAAGCTCTTCGTACACACTGTTCAAATATAAATCAAAATTTATTAGGCCCTTGTGAATTTTTCTAAAACATTTTTTTTTTACTTTTCATAATTTTAATTCTTAATGTAAATAAAAAATTAAATCCAATCATAATCATATATTCTTTTAGTAATTAAAATTTATATATATATATATATATATATATATATATATACTATTTTATAATGAAAAATCATAGTTGATAGTTGCTTTTATTAATCATCTCTTTTTATTTAACAAATGCAATAGTTTTATCAATCTCAATACAGAATGTCGCGTTTATTCTTCATTACATATTTTATTTTATTCAAGCTAGAGGTCAAAAATGTCATTAGTAACGAACATCACAAGAAAGTGTTCAGTTCACTATGCAGAAATAAACACATTATATTGATTAATTAAATGTCAAATGCCAACATTAACTAAACCCATACCCATACGAAACAAAACAGAACTGAGTCGATGAGTGACTGATTAGACTATAATCTTTTGTAAAAGAAATATATTTAAATTAATAAAGTATATTTTTTTATAAAAAAAAAGTTAATTTTAAACCACTATAAGAAATTAAATTGTTCGTGAAAGGAATTGTTACTTTAATATATTAGAAAAGTTTCTTAAAGTACTTTACAAGTATACTTATATATATATATATATATATATATATATATATATATATATATAAATATGCATGTATGTGATTCATAACTTATTTATTTATGGGTTTGGCAATCGTTTACGCTTTCTTTGCATTATTACACTAGTATTTAAATTTCTAGTGGTGTATTTTTGAAAATTCAAACCCTGTTGTACTTAGATTTAAAATATAAAAAAAAATCTATTTTCTTTTCTGTGCATCAAAAATCCATTGTCTCTTTTATTCATGAAACCAATTGTACTTCTGAAATGAAATTTATTTAAATCGTTTTTTGAAAAATGTATACGAGTATGTTTTTATTTTTGTGATGTATACAATATGTTTTACATAGTTATGTATCTCATAGTTATATACTCATATTTATTTAAGTAGTATACTACAAAATCTTCAAAGATATATCAAACAAATATAATAAAATCATTCTTTTTATTAAAAAAACTGTAAAATTCAATCCAAAAATCTTTAAACACCCACTTGAAACGTAACTCTGTTCGAAGATGTAAACAGAGTAATTTTTTTATTATGTCTCCAAATCAAAATTTCACTTAGTAATCATTTGTACTTAAGTCTCAGTTATTAGTCATTTGTGTCAGTCATTTGTACTTAAAACCCTTATTTCAATCTAAAAATTAACTAAGACAAAAAGTCTATGTTTTAAATTTAATTAATTAAGACACAGTGAATTAAACTCACTAGCCTAATAAAACCACTTCACTTGTCATATGAATTATTTTTAATAAAACAATATGAAAACATATGTTTCATATTTATTATTTTTTATATATTTCTTATTTTAATACCTATAGCTGTTTTTTTTTCTAAACTTACAATAATTATGTATCAATTTCAATAGTTTACATTTCTTAATATACCACTTTTGGATGGTGTTGGAATAATTTTAATGATACTTTTAAAATAATTTAAAAAAGCAATTAAATTTACAAAATATTTATTAAAATTAATAAACATTTTACTGTGACAATAATAAAATTATGGTTCTGTTTTCCATAAAAATTATTGTTGTTTATATGATATAGGTTTATTAGTTTTCTCTGAATATAGTATTTTGTAGGATATTTTTTAAAGAAATTATGACAATTTGCTAGTTTTTAATATTTTTTTGTTTATAAAAAAAAATCGAATTAGAGTTACAGATATTTCAATTATATATATATATATATATATATATATATATATATATATATTAGAGTTACAGATATTTCAATTATATATATATATATAACTGTGTTTAAGTTTTGCATCCATCATATAAATAAAAACGTATAAACTTTTCAAAAAAAAAATTTCAATAAATTTTGTTCAAAAATAAGATCAGTTTCATGAATAAAAGATACAATGGATTTTTGTTGGATAGAAAAGAAAATAGAAACTTACAATTATAAACTGTTGAATCTTTTAATGTCAATAATATATCTTTTTGGTATTTTTTATATTTTAAATTCTAAATACAACAGCGTTTGAATTTCCAAAAGTAAACCACTAGAAATTTAAATATGAGAGCCGTTATGCAAAGTTTAGAGTTACTCTCACTACTCACAACACCACAGTCACCCGGGTGCCTGAAAGTGATATCATTTCCATAACGCTATTTGCGTTCTATCCCTGAACAAAGTGAATATAAAACTTGGGGTGTCGCCTATAAGGATGTTTCACATCAAAATTCTGCCGCATAATACTAAAAACCTTTTCAGGTAGTCCCGAGGATACGTATATCACACTTTGGGAAATACTAACCTTCAGTATGAAATAAGAGAAAAATTGACACACTGCAGAAAATTCTGTACTGAAATAAAGATAAAATTATTTAGTTAATTTTACTAATTATTTATTTTACAAATTATATGTTTTGATTTCGTACATCAAAACAAAAAAAAAAGACTACACAAAAATTTTATTAACAAAATCATCAGGAAGCACTATTAAAATCTGTACTGTTTTATTTAAACATTTAAAATATTTTATTTCATCATTTGTGTTCATTTAGATTAATTAATTAAAATATTAATATATAAACCAATTTAATGGAAAACCATATATAAATCATAAATGATTACATTAAAATACTAATCTTACACGCTTAAATATATAGGTCAACTTTTATTAACAAAAATGCATTTCAAATAAGTAGCATTTTGTTAACTTCTGTTGTTAAAACATGTTCTTTTTTAAAAAAAAATAAATCTAAGTAAATTAGTTATTTTATAGTAAATACAATTTCATAGAACAACAAACCCCGTGGAGAGAGTAAAAGAAAAACTATTTTTTACTAATTTTGATATTTGATATATGTTTGAAGATTTTTACTAATGAAGATAATAGATTTAACATAGAGAGCTGTGATTCATTTCAGTAAACTGGAATTGAATTAAAAAAATAAATTTATTTAGAAACAGTACACATTTTAAATAAAATAAAAACAATTAAAAAGATTTCGAAAACATTTTTAATAAAAAAAATAATATATTTTTAATAAATAAATATATTCATTATTTTCACAAACAGAAATCGTTACTTCTGTTTTATAGTTTAAATTGAAATATCTCAATATGTCATTTTCTGTCATTGCGCTTTCGATTTTTTATTTATGAGCAGTGAAAATGGATTAGATGTAGAACTAATTGTCAACTATAAAGATAGTATGAGAGTTTTTTGAGATAGTATGAGAGAATACTTTTTGTATAGACACTTATATAGCTTCTTTTGTTATAAAAACCCACATATAACCATTTTTATACATTTTCTCTTGAAATAGACATTTTTTTTCGATATATTTTCTAAATTTTTCAATATCATACCTACAAATATATTCGAAAAGTGTTTGTTTTGATTTAATAAACAAATTTTTCGTTGTTTTATTTTCAATACTATATAAACAACACAGATATTTCTTATGCTTTTAGTAATTTATTCCTACTTTTAAATCTTTTATTATATTGCTCATTTTATATTAGAACTCATTTTATATTAAGAAGTTTTTGTAAAAAGAAAACTAATATATAAGTTTCATATTCAAAGCATTATTACATCTAAATTTCTTAGGACTCATTGTGGACCCCAATATCAAGAGTATCCTCTCTTTGTCCACATGAGAGAGGATGTTTTGTTATTGGGTCACTCAAGTTTGAATTCCTATAAACCATCGAGGATGTCATGTCATGAGTATTGATACCTAAATGAGAAAACAAAAAAAATACTTTTTAATGCGAGATTAAGAGAACAAAAGTCTTAATTATACAATATGGATCAAAATATCAAATAAAATACAATTATTTGACTTCATATCAAATTTCGAACCTATTCCAAATGTTTAAAGGAACCTAACTTGTAAATTATCAAGTAAGTCATAAAACTTTTATGGAGAATGTTTCTAAATCATTTGCATTAACCAACTATGGACTATTTTTTTTATAGAAAGTTAATTTTTTACTCATCTTAAAGTACAAACGTAACGTTTAAATAAAATAGAAATAATGTGTTTCTATACATGCGAATTTTAATTTCAACCCAAAACAATATTTATAATTACACATATTTATAATTCATCCTTGAATATTATGCTGATAAACTTCACATTTCTTTCAATATTCTTGTACTTTTTTTACGCTGCACATTTTTTTGTTTCTTTCCTTAATTAATCTGTCAGTGCTTCATTATCCATCTATCCTCAAACTAAAATTATTCTTATTATATATTGATATTCTCGAGTTTCTTGGGTTTAGAAATAGTGTAGAAGCTCACATATAGTATCTATATAATTATCGCCTAAATTCTAGTAGTATTTTATCATGTAATATAAAGAATACATCTGCTTTATACACAGTGACCTAAATTTTGTTACTTAATGTTTTTGTTGTTATACGTAGGTTTAAAGTGAACACATTTTAGGTTATTGAAAAGTTTGATGTTCTTTCTTTAGAAATACTGTGTTTCGTTAAATCAGTATTATTGAGGTAATTTAGAGATAGAATAGTTGATTTATTACTGGATGGTTATGTATCTTCATTTCACCTTGTTAATCATATTAAGATCATCATTCAGAATGTTTAAAATATATTTACAACCATTAACATATCTAGATAACTCTTTGATAATAGGATAATATCAATAAATTGATCGTCATTCATTCCTCCAAGCATACTTTCTGTTTCATCTAGTATTAAAAAAATCAATCAAATCAAAATAATTTTATTAATCTGCACTTGTTACATTAACATACATGCGATTCTTACCATAACACGGTACCCATGTTAAGCACTTAACCCGGTTTTGAATACAAAATTGTGTTTAACAGTTTGTGAGATTTTTTAAACAATAACCCTTTTCTATTTTTTCTTTTACATTAAGCGACAACACTATAAATATATATCATGAGTTTCATAATCTTCATAAAACATATTTAATAATAGTTTTGTAATTAAAACATTTTAATTTTTTACTTGAATTTATTGAAATAAACGCTCGTGTGGAATAGAGTAGTAAAATTTATAAAATTAAGTTACACCAATAATAAATTACAATTTTTTTAATTTTTTGATTTCATTTTTTACAGTTTACAATATCGTTGGATTTGACAATTTGAGCATAAAAATATAACTATTTTATTAGACCTGAGAATAAATTGAGAATAGTTTTTTTAATAATGTTATCATTAGAAATTTTTAATTGATATTAAATTGTAATTATCAATTAATTGCCAATTGGGTATCATAGTACGAAATAAGTTATCTACTGTTCAACTAAAAACATCTATTGTGGTTTATTTCTTAAATGAAATGTTCTAGAGCACACTTTTTTAAAACAAAAATAACAAATTTTTAAAATAGACTGTGATTGAATATTTTATAAACGGTAATGTTCAATTTTCGATCACAAAACAAGTCATTTTCCAAATTCTAATAATTTTATTGAGTTAGAGAACATTAATTTGGATGCAATTTACCTATTTAAAAATTATACATTAAAGTAAAATAATTATTGAATAAAGTATTTAAGAAGAAACGTATATTAATATTTTTATTACTAATGCAGTAATTAAATATTTTTAATTGCCTTCCATTTCAATAATATTTGGAAAAATAAATATTTAAAAGCTCGATTGATTGATAAAAAAAATAGTTTTTTTTACATTTGACAGTAGATTGTTTTTTTTGGATTTTTCACATATTTATAAAATAGAATGATATATATATATATATATATATATATATATATATATATATATATATATATATATATATGTATATATCTTAGATAAATATTACTCAAAATACATATTTATTTATAAATACAAAAAATAACATTTCTTTACCTGTTTTTTTTATAATTGTATAATTTATACTAATATTAAAATAATATTTATTTAATATAAATACACGTTTACTTCAAAATAATTGATCATTCTCAGAAACGTATTTATTAACTATGTTATATGTTAACAGTTAAAACCATTTTTATAGGAACTTACATTTTTTTCTGAGGGCAGGAACAAATTGCACTGTATGATAAGTGGGGTCTTTGTAGCCAGCGTTCTAATCAGAAGACAATGTTTTAAACAAAATGCACGATAAAATTTCATTTTCCAAAAGAATGGGACTCCACTTTACTTTTATTGCATTACTCGAAAGTTCTTCAATGAACGTGTTCCACAAAGCTGGTTGGAGTGTTTCGTTCAAAACATTGACCTATTTTAGGTACAGTGGCCACGTTGATACTCAGATATCACAATATATATATATATATATATATATATATATATATATATATATATATGTATGTCTTTAATTAAAACACATCAATAAATTTATGTTAATACCACCTCTTTTTTGCACCTTTGATGAAATGAAAAAAACAGATCGTAACTGTCTTTTCAGTCATCGATTATGATATAGTACAACAGATTTGAAATAAGAAAAATTACATGAATAATGTATGTCATATGATATGTGGAGGCGAATATTAAATATTATCATGATATAAAAATAACTGTGATAGTTTCTATTTTCAAGCTGTTTTTACTACTTTTTGATATTAATAAATTTATTGAGAAATACTTTTTTAAAAGAAGTTAATTATTATTCAACTACCTGCATGTACACTGCACATAATAATATAAAATAATATATATATATATTTTCTATAAAAATATATTGATGTATATATATATATATATATATATATATATATATATGTATGTGTGTGTGTTTGTGTGTGTAGATAATATCAATAGTAACACATATTTTATACCTTTTAAGAGTAACTTTAAACACAGTTCAATGAAGACATGTGACCAAATTACTTAACAGTTTTTCAATATTATAAACACATATTCGTCACTGTTCTTGACAATAAAAACAAATGGCCACAACGAAACAACAAGATGATTCATAGATACAAATTTAATAACATGTTTGAAAAATGCAAATGATAAAGACCCCAGCGAATGGTAGATTCGATTAAAAAAAAAACTATATCTTGGCGGTAATCAGACTTGCACCCTTAACTATGAAACACACTAGTGCCTATGTTCATGGGGGTGAAAATGTCACTTTTGAATGTGATGGATAATTTCCCTAAACATATAGATTTTCTGTCAAGACCTTGGCATTAATTTCGGCTGGTCACGATATACGAAATACGTTAGTGTACTGTGTACGCAACATAAAATTCTAAAATGATGTTATATCGATTAATTTAACCTCGTATTTATTTAGTTTTTCGTCTGCTATAATCGTATTTCGATTATAATCGCGCAAAACGAAGTAGGTTTCGATTGACAAACTGACAAGAAATTGAAGTATAATCAATGTGCAATGATTTTCGATTTAAAAAATTCTATTCATCTTTTTTTGCATTCATAACAAATACATACTTGATAACTTTTTCTTTTTCAAAGAAGCCAGATCATCAGAGTAGGTCGTTAAAATGTAATTAATATTAAAACACAGACAAATTACATCAATGATATTCTTATACATGTGTTTTGATATTGAATTATAAAATCTACCTATTATCAATTTATAAAACAATATGCATTTGTTTATAAGAAGTGTTTATTTGAAAATGAGATGGTTTTTTTTTACTCTTAATATGCTTTTTAAATCGAGTATTATATGTTTTTTCAATCAAATCTGTGTTTTTAAATAAATTTTAAATGATTGTATGTAAATACTCTATTTTTTATAACAAACAACCAGTGAAATGTGACTAAAAGGCTATATTATTTTGTTCTTTATATATATATATATATATATATATATATATATATATATATATATATATATATCAACGAACCAAAATACATTTAATTAAAAACTTCATTTTTTAAAACAAAGGGAAACACGTAATTTTTATTTCTTTGCCAGAAACAAATTTAACTGAATGTGTCAATTTGAATATATATATATATATATATATACAAATATATTAGTTTTCAATACAATCATATATATATATATATATATATATGATCAATCTTATTATACAATCTTGTATATATACATATAGACTGGATCAAAAAAGGTCTCCATACAGCTAGCTGTAACAAAGATTTTCTCTTATTTTATTCTGAATTATTTAAATTTTTTATGATTGGTTGTAATCTAAATAGTAATTTTAATGAGCCACCATGAAATTAACCATATTTATAAGTCATTTAAAAATTATTGCTGTGTTAAACAACGCTACCTACTAACAAGCGCCAAAAAACTTTCCATACACTCAGCATTATTCTATGGGATTTACTTATTTATCATCGGGGAAGTCACCATTTTACTGGTACTTGTCAGGTTGTTAGTTTTCTAAAGGGTATCAGTTTCCAATTTAGTTTCGCTTAGTGTGGTTGAATACATAGGCCTTCAAATGGAAATACCTTTGACAATTCATGAATTAATTGTTATTTTAATATCTGAAGGACAATCTTTGACGCAGATAGCAAAAACTGTCAAAAAGTTATATACAACAGTGCCATATATAGTAAGTAAACATAAAAAACTAAAAACAATTGAAAATAGACCTCGTTCTGGTCTAAGAAGAAAATAAGAAAATATACAGAGGCGAACTATTTTCATAACTATACATGAAAATATCAAAACAAGTGCATCTGAGCTCACAAATATGCTAAAAACTGAATACAAAATAGAAACTGTACCCGAAATAGTAAGAAATGTATTACGCAAAGCGGGATTTAAACGACGTGTACTCAGGAAAAAGCTTTACATTAGTAAGAAAAATGAAATACTAAGATAAGAATTTGCAAATGCACATGTTAATAGGCCTCCATGCTTTTGAAAATCAATTCTGTTCACTGATAAGTCGAAATTTAACGTTTCTGGCTCTGATGGAAGGATTGTGGTATGAAGGTAAAAAAAAAACGAAGAGCTAAAAACTAAAAATTTGTGATATTTGTGTTACTGTTAAGCATGGTGGAGGTAATGTTTTATTCTGGGGGTCTATGAGTGCTTCAAGTGTTGGCAATTTAAAGTTTATTGTCAATACAATGAACCAACACGTTTATTTGGATATATTGAAGGAAAATTTTAAATCTATTGCCTAAAAACTTGAACTTAGGAAATAATTTATCTTCCAACAAGACACCAATCCCAAGCATACAGCACGGCGGGTCACGGAATGGCTGATATATAATGTACTAAAACAACTTTATACACCTTCAAAATCATCAGATATGAATCCAATAGAGCATTTGTGGGACAAAATAAGAAGAAGAATTAGAAAACATACCATACGAAACAAAGAACAGTTAAAAATTACCATATAAGAAGAATGGAAATCCATCGGTTGGGATGTAACAAATAAATTTATAGATGGAATGAAGAAACGCATGCTGGACGTGATAAATGGAAAGGGTGGTTCAACAAGTTACTAATATTTTAAAAAGACATACAATTCATGTATTTTAATAAATAATTACTGTGCCTATTAAGTCTATGGAAACTTTTTTGGATTTCAAATACTGACTTTGTTACTGTAACTTGTTTATTGGTTTAACTGTGTAATAATATAATATTTTCGTTGTGTCATTCTCTTTGTATGATTACAAAATATATGTGATCTGCGTATTTCCATAATAAATACATTATTATGGTAATTACAAAACAATTGTATGGAGAATTTTTTGATCCAGTATATATATATATATACATACACACACACATACATACAAACAAGATACATTAAACACAAGCTTGTACTAACTGTTATATAAGACTTCAAAAACGATACTATTTTTTTTTATAGTTTTCTAATTTTAAAGTTATTATTTACGATTATAACTGCCGTATGGGTAATTAAATATGAAAGATATATGAAAAGATAAAAAATATGTATGACCCTAAATCAAATGAACATTTTTGAACAGATACGATTATTTCTAAGTCAATGTTTGCTGTGAATGTTTGAAATTATCTTAACGAAATATAATAATATTTCGATAATATTTTAAGTATGTATTATAAATATTCTCTAATTATATAGCACTTAGTTTACTTGAAATCGTTTTTCTACTAAAACTCATAATAAAGAACGTAAGATGTATTTAATTAAAGATACCAAGTTATTTTTTTATCAGTGATTAGAAGATTTCTGTGTTTACGACTAGACTCTTTGGCTAACACCCTAGTAAACATCAACCTTATATGAATCGTCTAAGGAACATATAAATTTACCTTATACAAACCATACTTGGTTTGTATAAGGTGAGGGTCACAATCATCCATATATGGTCGTTAAGCCTATAAAATGTAATATTATTTACTGAATAATCACATAAAGTCATTTTATGCCTTATACGATTAATATAAGCTATATATAAGGTACCCAAATAACGATTCTTATCCTTATATGTATTGTGTAAAGAATATCTGAAATCTTATAAAGAAGGTATAAGGTTGAGGATTACGAGGGCAGCCAATTAAGAAATCGTTTTTTTCATTATCGTACATTGTTCAGTGGTACAGTGGTTCATTTTGTAATAAAAAATTAATGAAAATTAATCTCTTATATTCTCTCCAAATATCAGTTCCATTTAAACTGATTATTAATTTATATAATTTTTGTTGTCGATACGTACACAAAAATATTTTCTAAGTTCAATTATTATTTTAAAAAATCATTTTTTTGATTTGAAGAATTTTAAAAATTAGTTAATTTTTTTTAATTTTAATTCGCAAAAACAATCAATTTGTATATATATATATATATATATATATATATATATATATATAATAAGCTATATAATATACATATATATTATGTATGTATGTGATAAGCTCGTATGTTTTGCAATAAGAATTTATTTCATATTTTGTTTTCAGATTATCAATCTTTTATTCAATGCGCTTACAATGTTTAATTGTCAACTATATAACAACAAAAAGTATTGTTATAACAACACAATAATTTACTTTATTCGTTGTAAATTTTGAAAAAGGTTTTATTCAATTTATATTTAATATATAAAAAAAGTTAATATAACAATATAAATTCGAAATATAGGCCGAAAAAATGTGATTTTCCACAAATGATTTCTGATGAAAAGAAGATGATTGAAGAATGATGAAAAGGGAAATCGCATTAAAATGTGTATCGATATATCAACAATAATCAAAAGATTTGATTATTTTTATAAATAAATTGTATGCATAAAATGTAAAATTGCTTTGCTTTAATTATTGGGATAGTTAAAATACTAGATGATGTGATACAAATACAATATTTTATGAACGTTTAAATATATTTATAAGATTTTTGATTGATTGTACAGAAGATAGTTATTCATTTGTATAAGTAAATTTAACCGTTGATACGAACAATTATTGTAAAATTATTTATAATTCTAATTTATATTGTCTTATCTTTTTACGTAAAAATGTTTAATTTGTTAATGTAGTTAATTATATATATGTTTGATTAATATTATATTCATGTATATATATATATATATATATATACATATACATATACATATATATATATATATATATATATATATATATATATGAGTTATAAACGAATGTAGAATTATATTCTCACTTGACAACCGTTGACTAAGATAAATTCTCCGTATCTAGACCAATAAACCCGTGGAATTACACTGTCATTCAAACAAATGGTACAAAGAACGTACGAACCGAATAAATTTTCACCCTCGACGTGGCGTATACTTCATAAGATGATTCGTTGGAGAAAGGAAGATTGATGATACGTGAGGTTGGAATTGGATGTTATCCTAATTGTTGCCGAATTTGTCATTCTCCTCGTGTTCACTGTTGGCCTGTATGTATAGTGTAATTCATAAGGCACGCGGTGAATGCCAAGAGCGGACATGTGCTTCACTGATGAACTATCGATGTACCGGATTGATTAATTTTGTAATTAAACATACGCTATCTAAAATTATAATTTAATAAAATATGTATTTGTGTATTCTTTCAAATTTCAGTTTTGTAAATAAAATTTATACTTTGTTTACAGTCTTCATGTTTAGTAAAAATAATAATCGAAAAACATTCATACTTATATAATTTGCAGAATATATTTTATAAAATAAATTTGCTCAGTTGTCGGTACTGGAATGAAATACAATTATAATTAAATTAATTTAATTACAACTCTATATTGCACACAATGACTTGTAAAAAAAATGTTGGTCTCATTTGAAATTAATTATTTATATAAGTATTTTTTCTCAAATGTTTTCTTAAGTTATTTCAAACATCTATAAAAATATAAAATATTTCAAAATGTGATAGATTACTTGAATTAGTATAACTTATTGCACTATTGTTATTGATAGGGTAAAAAATTTTGAACCTCACCCTCAACTATTTTATTCATAATTTTTATACTTAATATAATGCAGTCCTATTAGAATAAAAAAATGCGACATTATATTTTCTTATCCTAATTCTTATTTTCTTCAAAATATATTGCGTTCTTTTTTGAACAATTGAAAATATTCAATCACTGCTTTAAAATAGTATGTCAAAATAAATTACTTAAAATTTTAATTCAAAAGAGGTAGTATTTAACAATAATAAATGGTTTTGTGGAAATTAATACACATATTTTCAACTTTTTAAACAACGATCTATAATAATTTATAAGTTACAACTTTCAAATGATCTTTTGTTGTGCCAATAATTAACAAGAACTAACAAAAACTTAAAGATGCCGATAACAAACAAAATAAAATGATTTAATGACAATACAATTATTTTATGAAATGTTTATAGTTCATTCTTGTTTGGTAGCCTTTTATTAGTTTATTGGTTAATTTGAAATGTCCTATTATAAATAAAGCAGCATACCGAAAATAAAATAATTATTTCTATAGTATTAATTAATCTTGTATAATAAGTTATTATTAGTTATTTTATTTCCAAGAAAAATATTTTATATTTATTTGTGTTTTTACCATATTTTCTAGCATTTATGCTAACCTAATAATTGAAGTAAAGCACAGAGAAATTATAAAAATATAATGCAATTTAATTGAAGAAACTTCTGATTGGAAAAAAAAAATGAAAAATAATATGTATTGTAAACCTTTATTAGCAAACAAAATAGTTACTCTGTAGGAAAAAACAACATCAAATAGCATTTGAAATATAAAAAAAAAAACATTTAAAACGTAATACGATTGTTTCAAAAGTGTCAAGAATAAAATTCCTTGAACTACTACTATTATCTTTCTTTTTTGAGTTACGTTTACAATTATAGCTGGTTTTTGTAAGAAATATAATAATAATATTATTTTTAATCAGAATTGCTAGCGATCACTATACTGTGCTCTATTAAGAGGCCATACACTTCAAAACTCTAAAAGCTCTCAAATGTAATAAACTTTATCTCCTCCTAAACCCTTTTCCAAGTTCGATTTAATACAAACTAACTTTTACTTATTTCCAACACCAAAGTGTGCTTTTAAAAGAAGATATTTTGTCTCTGCCAATCGAAATAAGATTTCCGTGAAATATTGGTTAATTGTAAAACAAGAAAACTAATCACCGACGATATGAAAAAAAACTTACATATTTTGAGAAATATATTGACCATGCAGTGATTATGTTCAACAGTAAAAATAAATCACTTGACGAATCACAAAAATATAATTTTTTTATTCTTTATTTTTTTCATCCCACTATTACAATTATGAGTAACTGTGCAATTTTTTCACACATTCTCATATCTATCTATCTTTCTACATTTGTGTGTGTGTGTGTGTGTATATATATACATATACATATATATATATATATATATATATATATATATACATACTGTATATACATATATATACAGTATATATATATATATATATATACATACTGTATATACATATATATACAGTATATATATATATATATATATATATATATATATATATATACAGTATATATATATATACAGTATATATATACAGTATATATATACAGTATATATATATACAGTATATATATATATACAGTATATATATATATATATATACATATACAGTATATATATATATATTCTGTTTCCAAACAAAATTGCGATACACATATCTATAAAAAGCGAAGTTATGTCAAGCATAATACTTTTAGCAATGCGAAACATCCTTAAAAAAGGGTTCACTATGAATGAAGCAAGAAATACAATTACAGAGAAACACAAAATAAATGAAAAACAAAAATAAGCACATTTTTTGTATCATAACAAATAAATACACATCTCATGATAAATAAACGTAAAATTTAATGACAATACAGTTCTAAAACTATAGATAAATCAATGTACATCCTTTCTAACATTTGTAAATAGAAAATTAATGATATTTAATATTTTATCATTTCAACTAAAAACTAAATATGTAAATATGAATGAATAACATTTTATTCTACTTATTCGCATTTCTATTATTATATCTCTCCTGTTATTATTAACCAGCTAGCTAATTAGAAACGTTTGATCGCTCGAATAAGATATATTGTGTATTGTAATGAGTATATCAGTCTTTAAAATGTATTATTAAATAAAATAGTCGGCAATTATTATTTAGTTTATATGACCATTATGTAACTGTTGATATGTAAGAATTTGACAGAAAATAAGCAACATTTGTGTATTAAATCTATTTGTATCCGTATATATAAGATCATGTGTTATATAAGTACCAATCTTCTGTAATGAATATTTTATTCGAAACACAGTAATTTACTTATTTACTTACTATAGATAAATCCACTTTCACAAATTAATTCCTCTTTTACCCTATAACAGATAGAAAATTTCTGACAAAAATTGTTTAATAAACAATTATTGATTATTTTATTAGGTTGGTAGGAAAATAATTTCAGTTTTTGTTTTTTGAATCCTAACCTTAATTTTTTTCAATGAAAGTGTCGATTCATCGTGTTCGTATTAATATCATTTTAAAGTAAATGTTTCGGTCTGTATTTTAGCAACATCGACTTTGATTTTATTATTAATTTTGCTTCAAATTGGGTTTTTGAATTAAAGATGGAAAAGAAGTAAATAAGAGTATTTTTGTATGAGTTCAAAGCTGGTAATAAAGTAGCAGAAACTGTTCATAAACTAAACGATGCTTTTGATGTAGGTACTGTTAAGGAACATACGGTGCAATGGTGGTTTCAAAAATTTTTTTCTGGGAATGACGCTTGAAGGTGAAAAAAGTCGCGGGCGTCCTTCAATTCATAACGACCAACTAAAGATTTTAGTTGAATAAAAACCATGCGCAACTCAAGAGATTGCACAAAAGTTAGGCGTTCATCATCCAACATTCTGTATCACTTAAAACAGCTTTGAAAATCAAAAAAGAACAAAATATGTATGAATTTGAAGGTCATAAACCGCAATTATTTTTTTACAAACCTAATAATTATTGGTTATGGCCATTTCAATAGTGATGTCGTTATCCTAAAAGCATAAATGTACAGAAAGCTTTTTTATCAGATTATTTCGTATCTTGTCGCTCTGATGATAATGACATCAATATCGAATTACGCATAAGCAAAAACTTCAATTTTTGTGTCTTCAATTTTTAATATTTTATTCAAATTTTCCAGTTAGTTTGTACTTTTGTTTTAAATATGTATATATATATATATATATATATATATATATATATATATATATATATATATATATATTAATAATTATTAAAAATAAATTAATTTGTGAACAAAATATTAAAATAAGTTTTTCATATTCTTATTTTATTGATATCAACTATTTAATTTTGTAAAATGGTTCATTGAAAAAACCTAAATAAAAAATCATAAGATTTAATTAAAAAAATTTGGTAGTATTTTCCTAAGTATCTTTGTACACACACACACACATATATATATATATATATATATATATATATATATATATATATATTGTTTCTAATATTGGTGTGCGCATATTAATATATTTTATATATTTTCAGACAATTAAAATTAAATTTATAAAAAAAATACAAATTAAATTAACCTATAATCTTTCTGGTTATAGAATTATTGAACACATATAGCAATATGTTTACAATAAATATATTTACAATCAATTACGATGCATTTTTTGTAATTAAATAATAAAATTATAAATATTTGAAAAAAAAATGTTACTATTTGAATGTTAAAAACAAAATAAATCAAACTTCTCGTCGTTTAAAATTTATTTCTCATGATAGGTGTTTATTTAGAAATTAATTTTTAATTTTGTTAAAATCTACATCATTGTAACAAAAAGTTTTTAATAAAATATGTGACTAAGTTTTAGATTTTTTTAACTGGACATAATATGTTTTATTTCATAAATTATTAGTGTGTTTTGTTTCATATATTAATATGAAACAAAACACAATTATTTTAAAATAGGAAGTAAACAATCGCAAAGACATTTTCAAAACGTCTGATTTTAACTTCGAATATTTAATATCCGCTAACCGGATACTATTTCCAACAGGGACCTGTTGAACTTGACTGATAAGATATAACTAGATATAAGAGATCTGCCATCGGTCATTTAAAAGTCAAATGATGAGATTTGTAATTCTTGCTGTGATTTACAAATACTAAATAATTGAATAATTTATTGAGTAACAGAAAAAAAGTTAATCGATTAGCTTTTCAATTTCTGGTTGTTGTTCCAAAAATAAATTTAACCATTTGAAGAATTAAATAAATTATAAGAATTAAATGTTATTTCTGCAAGACACACCTAACGCTGTTTTTTCGTACTCACTGGTAATATTAAATAAATATTTTATTTATTTAATTAAATAATTATGAAAACGTTCACGATTAAAACGTATTTTATAAATAATAAATAAGAGCCAGTAATTTAACAAATTATAGTTTTTAATTGCATTCGAGAAAAGAAAGTAACTGATTAAAATATATAATTGTCCTTATTCGTAAAATGTCACTGACAAACAACATCACGAACTACATTCATTATAACATATATATATATATATATATATATATATATATATATATATATATATATATATACATAATATATATAATACCACTGTTCTTGGTTAGAAAGAATATTACGAAAACGAGTATATTTACTTGGTAAGAACATTATTTGTTATATCGTAGATAAAGATGACTATAAGAGTAATCTGATAAATTTGGTAAAAAAGAAAGTTAATCTCTATTTTTCCAGAAAAAAATCGATTTTATTTTTCAATATAGTGTCCAATGTGGGTTACAAACTGGCTCCAGCAAGTCTGCAACATACACATTGATGAGGGTGATGATATTCTCATTCGACTAGAATTTCTTCCCACCTAATCAAATTTTCAAATTCGGAAAGAGGAAGAAGTCACATGGAGCTAAGTCCGAAAAATAGGGTGGATAGGAATCAATAGAAGCGTAATTCGTGCAATTTTTCTATTGCTACATTCAATTTGTGGGTCGGCACGTTATCTTGGTAAAATAGTAATTTGGTGCGGCAATCTTTGTCGTTTTTGTTTCAGATCTTCTTTCAAACGGTCTAATAGTATTGCATAATAGGCTCCAACTATCGTTTTTCCCTTCGCTAAGTAATCGATCAGAATGATTCCTTGTGAATCCCAAGAGAGGCCATCTCCTTGCCAGTCGATAAAACGGTTTTCCTCTTCTTCGGCGCACTTTCACCAGTCGTTGTCCATTGTTCTGATTGATATTTCCACTCAAGTGTTTAATTTTGCTTCAAACATCTGTAGAATGTGAATAACGCGTCGTTTCTGGTTGAAAGTTCGCCTATACTAGTTTTAAAAGTGACACTTGATAGCTGTGACGTTACTAAATTAATGATGGTGTCATATCATAGAAATTTACCAATCTTATCAAACGACGTTCGTATCTTCGATGTGATCTGTTGCTATACAAATCCCAATAAAACGACCATAAATTATATTTGAAAGTAATTCGTATATTAAACAACAAATTAATCTAAAATTTGCATAGAAATACTAATATATATATTTAGAATATAAATATATTCATCTCTTTATTTAAGATATAAAAGTTTTTGTACAGTGTTTCAAAAAGTAAAATAAGGCTAAACTTTCTGTAAATTGAATACGGTAATAAAGTTACCGTTGTTATTTTAAAGTTATTTTTCAACTAAATCGACATTATCCTCTAAACATGACAAGATTTTTAGATTTTTTGCGCCGCACAAAATGATAAACTGAAAATTATTATTATCAGAGAGATATTTGACGTAGAGATAACTTCTAGTAAGTAAAGCAGGTTAAATGAAATGTTATATTCTGTATATTTTAGTTTCAATAGAGATGATACATCGAGAGTGATTCGCCAATATTTCTCTTTTCTCGTTGATTTTCATACGAATTTTGAAAAAACATTTCAAGAAGAAAATCTAAATAGTCCAAAAAAACCTTAATGCTCACTTTTGTTGTTTTCCATTACGATAAATCATACAATAAACTTAAAGTCACTTAAACCAAAATAACGTAGAACGTAACAAAATAGCATACCTTTATTGTTAACTATATATTGTTTACACATGCTCAATCAATAACGTACATACACAACTTCGCCATATTTTTTAAACGCCATACAAAATTTTTGATAAATATATTTTCGACTTTAAAGTAAAATCCAAGTAAATTTTACTCACCATGGTCAATATAGCCGATATACTCGCGCTCGTTATAACGGAGTTGGACTACAAATATATATATATATATATAACAAAATACCAATGACCTATTTGTTTTTTAAGTAAAATTAGATTTTAAGCACGTTATTATTAAATTTGGTTGGACACAGTTTATATTCTCTCACGTGTATTTCAGATTGGTATCTGGCAGATTCTTATCCTGGAAAACTGGTTAAATGTTCAAGCATGGAAAGCATAAAAACTATAAAACATAAAAAAATTATAAAAATAAAAAAAAACATTCACTAAATGCAGACATCGAGCGCATCTACGATATTAAAGTCTATTCAGCTTTCTATACTGTCCTATAAAGTAATAAAAAATAACAGAAAATAAAACAAAAAAATAGTCTTACATATATATATTCGCATATATATATATACATACATATAATATAGAAAAGAAATGAACATATAAGATGTTTAATTATTAGGTCAGTAGGAAAATAATTGAAGGTTTTGTTTTCTAAATTCTAACCTTATTTAATAAAAATGTCTATAAATAACATTTTAAAGTGTATTTTTCGATTTACATTTTAGTTACCTCACCTTTAATTTTATTTAATTTTTCTTCAAAGTGGGCTTCTGAATTAAAGACAGAAAAGTAGCAAATAAGAGCAATTTTTTGTATAAGTTCTGAGAGAGTTCTAACAGGAAATTATTTTTAATCAGTAACCAAAATTAAAGGACGATACAGTGCAAGTGAATAACTGAATACTAATTAAATAGATTTTTTCTTTAAATGCACACCTGATAAAATTGAAGAAAAACAACATTTTTATCTTAAAATTTTAAAATTCGTTTCATTTTATATCTTAATTGTGAATATACACTAATGGAACAATTTGATTTTCTGGTCAATATAAATTTTATTTTTGAATTTATAGATTCTATGCACGATTTCAGTTCTTCAGTCATCGTCTATAGTTTGTGATATTGAATATTTTCTAGTTAACAAACAAGATGGATCAAAAAGAGAATCTAATTGCAGGCAAACACGACTATATTAAATTCAATTGAAAAATTCAATTAAAGACATATTTTCATCTCTGTGTTTTTTTTTTAATATAATAGACAAAAAATAGAAAAATCGACAAGCAGCTGGGCTTTCGGTAGTTAATCATAAATTAAGTTGACTAGTTTTTAGTTTTTGTATAAATCTCGGTGTAGAATATTTTTTTTAATTTGATTTTTGTAAAAAAAAGAATTAAAATCCCTGCTATACTATTTTCATACCACATTAATATAAATTATAAAAATAGCCAACCTATGAAATAAATATCCAAAATTTAAAACTACAATATATTACCTAGAAACAATAATTTATTTTCTATTTATAAATCTATAATCAGTAACAATCTATCTGAAAATGGGAAAAGTGTTTGAACAGGTCATAGCAGAGATGCAAACTGTTAAAGTATTAAAGTGATCAAACTGTTAAGATAAAAAAGAGGATTGTATTAATTATAAGCTATTACTATCAAAGTTAAAGTTAAGATTAATTTTAATTTTAACTACTTGGAATGTTGATTTCTTTCCCTGCAAAAATATAAAATTAAGTTTTAAACTATATCTGTTTAGAAAAAAAAACTACATATATTTTAACTATTTAATAGATAACATTATTTTTGCCTAACGACTGTGATATATATATATATATATACACATATATATATATATATATATATATATAATACTTGAAAATGAAGGAAGCATATGGAAAAGTACATATTTCATTCAAGAACTGTTTTAAATTACAGATGCGTACAATACATTCTTTATGATCCCATATGTTCAAAATGCTTACCGTAAACATTCATGTATTATTGATAGCCTACAAAAGAGTATAACGTTGATAAAAGCTAGCAATATATATTACTTCTCTTCATTGCTCGACACGAGTGACTTTTTATGTACTTTTATCTTTTCTACATATTAAAAAAAAATTAATTAAACATTTTTATTCAGACTGACTTTTGAACTCTATATTAAAAAATGAAATTGATTTTTTTATATAATATACTCTTACAATCAATCAGGATCGGAATTAATGCAGTTCGCGTCTTGCTAAGTGAAGCCAAATAAAAAGTATCGTTTTTCTTTTCTCAATTTTAAGTACACTTTTCATATTTTTTTACTAATATTCAATTGATAATTTAACATTTATCCAATAATATATTAAACAGGTATAAATAAGTTTCAAGCAACCAATTGAAAGGTGTACTGATTTATTTTTATTAATATATATATATATATATATATATACACACACACAATATTGTGCAAAAGAGAAGTAACAAATTCTACTTATACATTTAAGTGTATTTATCTTTTCTTTCAATTCGTTTACAATGATACTGATAATCTATATTTATATATTGATAAAACAGAAACAAAATGATACATTTTCAATAATAATAATATTCACTAATATGAAAATAACAAGAAAAATAAGTAACTGCAATAAATGAGTGTGTGCAAAATTAAAGCAAAAAATCTGGTATCTTGTGTAAAATCCTCTATTTTTAATAACTTCAGCACATCTGCGTGGAAATGATGAAATTAAATATAAAATAGTGGTTTTGGGTATCTTTTCCCAATCACCTTTTAATGCTCGAAATAGTTCCCACTTGTTCCAAAAGCGTTCGGCCGTAACTCACTGTTTGAGAATCCTAAAGAGATGTTTAATTGGATTCAAGACTTGTGATTGTGCCGATCAATCAAGAACTTGAACCCCATTGTCTTTTAATCAATCTTTCATCAATCTCGATGTGTGTTTCGGGTCATTATTGTGTTGAAACACCCATCGAAGCGGCAATTCCAATACATTGTTGTTTAATTGACAAGTTGTACAATTGAAACAAGTTGTTCAATTGATATTTTATGCTTTGAAATGAGGTTTTTAAGAAAAATGTGGTTTCTTTAGAAATACGAACCTTTTTGTAAATGTTTTCTTCCCAGCAATTGCTTTTCGCTGGCTTGTAACTTCTCAAAACATTCTGAAATCAGTATCAACCAAGCATAGAGGTGACAGCGAGATGATTTGGATATATTTTTCAGCCTATGGTGTTGGTCCATTTTACGAAATTGAGAGGATAATGGATCGTTTCGCATTTAAAAACATTTTATAAACATAAATGTTTCCTCATTCTTAGTGGAATATGCCGTTTCGATGGGTGCTTCAACATGACAATGATCCGAAACACACATAGAGGTTGGTACAGGATTGATTAAAAAACAATCGGGTTCAAGTCCTTGATTGGCCGAGTCAATCACAAGACTTGAATCTCATTGAAAATCTCTTAGACGGGATTCTCAAACGACGAGTTGCGGTCGACTGTTTCTAAAACAAGCGGGAACTGTTTCGAGCCTTAAAAAAAGAATGGGAAAATATACCCAAAACCACAGTTTTAAATTTAATTTCATCAATGCCACGCAGATGTGCTTGAAAATAGGGTTAAAATAGGTTATTAAAAATAGGGGATTTTACACAAAGTACTAGATTTATTACTTTAGTTTTACACACTCTCATATATTGCAGTTACATGTTTTTGTTACCATATTAGTTAATTGTAATTATTTTTGAAAATGTATCATTTTGTTTGTGTTTCATCAATATATAAGTATGCGTTATTAATATCATTGTAAACTAATTGGAAGAAAAGATAAATACAATTAAATGTTTAAATAGAATTTTTTGCTTCTGCTTTCACGGTATTGTATTTATATATATATATATATATATATATATATATATATATATTGTTAAAAGTTGAGACTATGTCCGTAAAACCAATAAGTACACGAAACAATCAACAAACCAATATTTGTTTATCAATTAAAATTCTTTAGATGATACTAGATTTACTTGCAGATCTATTAGTCATTACCTTTTTCTAAATAATTCCAATCCAAGATGTGTTCTTCGATAACTCTACTATGATCTTTCGCCATTTACAATTTTTTTTTATAACTGGTGAACTTTCAAAACTCAATTACTTGACTCCTTTAACTCACTTAGCTAACTGATTATATAGTAGAAACCAGATTTTTGGAATCTTCCATATTTTACCTCCTAAAAAGTGTTCATATTTTTGAAAACCAGAATTTCGAGAATCTTCCAAAACTTTTTCCATAAGTTTTCTAATAAATTTTAGATATTAACAAACTTCTGGATTATTTTTATTTTATATATACTTGCACTATATATGTATATATATATATATATATATATACACACACACACACACTAGAGAGCTTCGCCCCCTGCTCGCTGCGTTCACTAAACCCCAGACTCGCTTCGTTCACTCACTTGTGAATTATAAGTGTCATTTAACTGAATGAAAAATTTATAAAAAACATATTTTTTAAATTCATTTATGTCTATATAATCATTCTCGCATGTATATTGCAACGTGTTTATATATATATATATGTTAGTATGTTTATATGATCATTGTTGCTGACAGATTACAATGTGTTACTTTATATATGAGATAAATATATTTGGGTACTATAGAAACCTGGACATCATAAATAAATAAGTCGACGTTATTGAATTTTTTTCTGGACAATTTTAATTTTATGTATATTCTTTTCAAAAAAATTTTTGAAGTATTTTTTTACCGCCGACTCTTTTACTTAATTCTTACAAAAACATGTTATAAACACTAGTCATAATATAAAAATCTCCGGTAAAATATAATAACAACCATTTCATAATTACAAAATTCATTACAATTCTCATTAGAAATTCATATTATTGGCATAAACAAGTGTACACTGAAGATATATTTCCATTGTGAATATAGTAATGAATTTGAAACCATAATACCAGAGAAATACTAATCAAAAACTACTAACAAAAAAATAGTTTCTTTTTTCAATAGTTTCAAAAAGTTATTATGATTATAAGAAGATATTTTTATTTTGCTCAATATTTATATCTTCCTATTAATAGGTAATGAGCATAGACTCAATGCAGAAACACAAGATCCAGTATGGCGTATTGTCTTGTCTACGCAGCTGTACTAGCTGGACTATACTAGGCATTAAACACTATACTTTTGCTTGTGCACAAAGTATTTAATATTTTTGCTCGTAACTCAACAGAAAATATTTAAATATATAAAAATTAAGCATACAGTCAAAATATTACAGATAAAGATATAATTATTTTTTGCAGAAGTAAGAAAAACGATAAGTATAATTTTTGTAAGTAAACCTCGTCTATACGTTTGTCCAATATTATTCTTTACAAATCATTTATATATATATATATATATATATATATATATATATATATATATACTGTGATGTGCACATTTTTAAAAACTAAGAATATCATTGATTGTAGGATAGGTGTTTAAGAAAGAACTTTTCTAAAATTTTTTTGAAAAAATATTCAAACGGCACTATACGCATTGTCCTGAACCAAATCCATATATAAGTACGCCTATTCTTTTGTTTTGAATTATCTGTTATAAAATTTTAGTTTTATAATAATTTAACAAATTGGTAGATTAATTTTCAGTAGGCCAATGTTTTTAGTAATCGAATTTAATCACTGACCATATATTAAAATTGCTGTAATTTTTAACCGCTCAACTCATCCTAAGATGAGATGGTGAACTTATTAAAAGAAAACTAGAATCAATATTCAACGATTATTGGGTTGGTAGGAAAATAATTGCGGTTTTTGTTTTGTAAACTTTAACATTAATTTTTTTCAATGAAACTTTAATTTTATTGTGTTCATGTTAAAATCACTCTAAAGTGTATTTGTCGGCCTGTATTTTGGTAGCATCGACTTTGGTTTAAATTAGTATTAACTTTTCTTCAAATCGGGCTGTTGGATTAAAGACAGAAACGAAGTAAACAAGAGAAACTTTTTGTATGAGTTCAAAATACGTGATAAAGTATCTGAAACTACTCGTCAGCTAAAAGATACTTTTGGTGCGAGTACTGTTAAGGAACGTACGGTGCAATTGTGATTCCAAAAATTTTGTGATGGGGACAAGAACCTTGAAGATAAAGAAAGTCGTAGACGTCCGTCTTCAGTTAGTAACGACCAACTGAAATAGTTAATTGAATCAGAAACATGCACAATAATTAAAGATCTTGTACAAAAGACAGGCGTCAGTCATCCATCAGTTTTAGACCAGTTTAAACCACTTAAATTAAAAAATGTATATGAATTTGAAGGTCGAAATGCACAATTATCTTTCTGCCAACCTCGTAGTTTTATCCTTCAATAAATCATATTAACAACATTTTTTAAAGATCTCATAAAACTGTAGCTATACTTTCTGAAGAACATTCTTTAGAAAATTTTGATTTAATTTTTATTATATCGCTTGATTTTATTGGTAACTGATGTCGTCATTGTTTTTTTAACATCAAAATTGTGTTATTGAATTGAAGTTTGAGCGCCAATTAAAATTTTACTAAGAAGTTTTCAAATCAGTGTCAGAAACTAACCGTACAGAATAAAAGTCTTAACCATGCTTAGGTTATATTTTTAAATAATTTAATAGAAGTAACTTTCATCTCAAAATTTTGGATTTTGACTTTCACCAAGATACTTATATCTACCTAATTTACAAACAAACAATATTAATGTTTCATTCTGCGATCTATATTGAATTTATTCTACGAAACTGTCAGTTGTGTTATGATTTTATCCACTCGAGAAACAATTCATCTATTGATATAAAAGGTTTTTTGGCTGATATATTCATAAACTTACAATCCAGCATCAATATTATTTGGCTTCCATTCAAGTTTGACTAAAAACTTCATATTTATACAAACCACTTTACAAATATATTTTCACATAAAGACAATTTATTTTAAACCAATTTATCTCAGTATATGTAGCAAACACCAAATAGTAACGAAACACATTTTTCTCAGTTAGACGTTATTGTTTTTGTGACTCATCGTGCTCAGCACATCTACTGTCTCAATCATCTTTAATAAAACCTTACGCCACTTTGCACCTTTTGAATATTTGATTTCGAAACAACATTTTTATTAACTTGGATTATTTTTTTCATTATTCAATACATATTTTCTTCATACAATGTTTAAAAATCTCAAATTTAGTTTCAGTGTAAAAGATCAGTTCTTCAAATTTATTTTTATTTGTCTTTTGAAAAATAAAATGTTTAAATTATATATATATATACATGTACATTAGAAAAAATATATATTTTTATTTATTTAGTTTTTTTATGGTTCTCTTGATGACGTATGGTTTTCACAACTTTCCTTATTCATCCATTAAACAATTTTAAGATTAACGAACAGAAAAATATACTGCAAAATAAAATGTACTTTAACGACCGGTAGCAAATTATTGAATATTTTTGTCAGAAAAATAATTCTAGCTTATGGAGAGGGAAACTCATTTGTAAAAATCAATACAGCCTACTCTAATTAGGAAGCTAAGAAAGAATATTTTTAATAGTGGTTCTAATTAAATTCGAGTCAATGTACTTGTATATATATATATATATATATATTTAACATTAACTCGTAAGTGTGAAGAGAATTGTATGATTATAACATTGTTCGTTATAAAATATAAAAAAAATATGTAGAAAAATGTACCATTTGAATAAACTAGATGATATATATTCTACCAATCCTAAATACAATTCGGCCCCATATGACTGCGTACAATATAACAAATGTGGTTCGGACTTCGACCCTCTGTAGACACATACAATAAAATTACACAGACGCATGACAAAACATTCAATGGAAGTAAGCACACCCTCCGTGGCCACGCTCTCAAATTTTTACACTTCTTCGTTGTCTCGTTCTGATTAATGTGACCGATTAGTATGTCTCTTTCTTAGAATATAATAATCGCATATCTAAACTTTTGTGTTCATTCAACATGAATAGGATCCTTTACTATCAATGTGTATTATACTATACGGTATACTTTCACAGACGTTAGGATTTATAAATTATGTATAGAGTGTATATGTAACAACGGAGGTAACGAATGTTTTATTCAATTTAAAATTTAAGTTCTTTAATTTATTTGATTCATATTTTTAAAGAAACAATGCGAAATATATTTCGTTTTAATTATAGTTTTAATATGTAACTAAATTTACTTTCACAAATTAACCACTCTTTATATACCGCAAAATAGTTATCAAAATATTTAACAACTATTTATTGTTCATTTTTAATTAACTTATACGAATTTCAATGACAATGACATCATTATCAGAGTGCAAAAGAAAAAATCTGTACTAAATAATCAACTGGAAATGTACTTTTTAAATGTATTTATAATATTATTACACAAAAATATTCTTAGTCAATTACCCTTCGTCAAATTATATCCAAAATTATTTTTCTATTCATAATAACTATTTAAACATTTAATAAACGCCATAAAATGAATAATCCACAAATTTCAATATATACTTGAAACACTTTAGAATAACCGTTGAAATATTAACATTATATCATTGAAAAACGTAGTTTTTAATTTAGAACTAAAAATTAACCCTAAAAATCTCGAAAAAATCAATTTATTATTTTTTATCCAAATTAGATAATTATATTAGTATTTTTTTATATACACAAAATATTTTATTAATTTTTTGTCTCATTTATAGTCGATTTGACAAATGTTCACAAAACCAGGCAACCAGAATACTCTTACTTTTTTAAAATCACTTCCCACTTTTCTTAGCATATGAAATACTTTCCTTATAAAATATAAATAATTTAAAATTCTACATAAAACAGTGACTACTACTGAGAGGGAGCTCAAGAAAATCTAATTCACAGTAAGATAAAATGAAAATGAATATCGAAATCAAAAAAAAAGTAATAGAAAAATGAAATGTTTTGTGAAATACATTTGTGACTCAAAACAAAAAAGTCCATAGTGAAAAAATAATCTTTTTAAAAACTTGTCTGAAATTTTTATAAAAGATTGAAGATAGAATTGTGTAATTTTTTGGAATATGTAGATAAAGTTTTACAATATTTAACAATTCTTAATTTAACCCTTTGCATTCCTAATTCTTTTTCAATTTCCATTGCAACAACTCTATTATTTTAAGTGTTCTGTTAGGAATTAACGTCCTAGTGATTTTGTGACAAAAACAATCATGTTCGCGAACATTTCGAGAAATTTTTGTTACAAAAAATGGACATAAATGTGTATATTACTTATCTAAGTAAAAATATATTGGAAAATGTGATATTTATTTAAACTGGAAATTTAGAAATGTCAAGTGTAACACGATATAAGAGTACCTCCGAATGAAATTGATGTTGAATCACACTCGACAAAGGGGTTTGAATGGTTAATTTCAGTAACCTTATCAAAATACAATAATTTTAAGGAGTAAAATAATAAATCCACAACGGTCTCTTTATGAATGAAAATTTTGTATAGTACTGAAAAAGAATATGCATATTATAATTATATGGCTTAATTATAAAAACTTTATTATAAATTAAAATTTGAATTATTTTCATTATTTTTTTATAAAAAAGGGAAATATTCCTTTGGAATATTCACGAAAATTATAGAGAAATGATAAAAAGATATTTGCTTTCGTATATTTATTTATTACTCTACTCCATGTACATATCTCTTTCCTCCAATGCAATTATTTTCTCATATAAAATTTTGTTTGGCAAGTGATTAGAAGAGAGAAGAGGCAATTAATCACTTTACTTTTTAATTTTTAGAATATCTGGCATGATTTCAAATAGTTCAATAGCTTCATCTTCCTTCCCCTCACGATTTTTTGATCTGTATTGAATTCAACCTCGGAACTCTTCATCTATATGAAATGAAAATATAAAAAAACTTTCTTTTAACAACTTGCTTGACACTGTATCCACTTGATATCTTATTATCTAATAGGATTTCCAATTGCGTCTATTATATTTTATATGCAAGCGTAAGAGAGAATTTGAAAAACAAAAAAATCTATCACGTTTCACAATTTCTATAAATTTTTTTATGTAGCATAATTTGATTAGATTTTCACACTCTACAAATGATAATAAAACTTTTAGATGTCTCAATTTTTTATGAAAGCGTGAAATGACGTTCACTTTTATTAGCTATATATTCATTCCAACGATATCATAAGCGAAACTTTTCACTCTAGTATGATATTTAATTAAATTGGACCATCGACTCTTCTAAAATAATAAAACAGTATAAAATTAGCATGGAGGAACACATTTCTGTAATTTTTTTAAAAAAATATGTATAAAAATTAACAATATTCTAAGAAATTGGTAGTTTTACTTAAATTACATAATTTTTTATTTAGAATAGTTTTAAGATTAATCGTCTTATTATTAACATTTACTATTTTTGTATTCTAATCACATAATTTAGGTACTGTAAGAATATTAATATTTCAATTTAGTAAAAAAAATTTACATTGACCTTTTATTCCAAATCACATGTTTGAAGTAACCTATTTTAATTCAACGTATACCTTATACAGGTTTGATACAAACAGTAATTTTTTATAATTAAAAAAAGTTTACATTTTTACATATTTAAAGATGTATGAACCGGTTTTTAAACACAAAAAAGTGATGAATGTTTAAGATTTTTCTTTTTTTAATTTGAAGCTATATATAAAATTTCAAATTGATTCCTTTACCATGAACCTTCATAAAAACATAAAAGACATAACCATAAAGGGACATTGATCATCCTTTTTCTATCGAAGAATACAAGAATGTCAGTTTCCGAAGTAAAAATAATGTTGCATTTATTTTTCGACATTGAAGATATAGTGCTTCATAACTATCTTCCAATGAGACAATAGGTAAACCACAAATATTCTGACAAGAATATTTTGGAACGTTTGAGAAAGAAAAAAACATCATGAAAAATCAAATTCTGGCTAATAAATTAATTCTTCATAATGACAACGATTCTAATTTATCGTTACCAGTGAAGTAATTACTAACCCAAAAAACAATCAGAGCGATATGACACCTTCCCTTCTCCCATTTTGCAAATTTCGCTGTTTACGACTTACATCTGTTTCTAGAACTAAACATTTTCTAGAAAATTTTTAGTTTTAGAAACATTTAGTTCTAAACACTCTTTGACAATTTGAAACAAAAACTGCGACAGAATACTCGAAATCATTCCAAAACAGGACTTCTAAAATTATTTCGAAGCGTAGAAGGAGAGAAGAGAAACGAGGTAAATTGGAACCAATGGAATCTAGTTTTATGTGGAAATCTACGAATATTGAATTTTTTAATAATGAAAATTTTACTAGGAAAATCCCTCTTTAAATACCTCAATAAAAATGTGGTAATATTGTTTAAAAAATGACAAATTTTAACTTTGTAAAAACTAGACGGATTATAAAATAATATTAAAAAAATGAGAGAAACGAAAGTGAGTTATAAGTTTTCTAAAAATCTGTATATATTTTTGTTCGAATATATAAATCTAGAATACTTCCATTATCATCTACCTGATGTTGCTGCAATTTCACATCCTATTAACTAGACAAATGTCAAACAAGTGAAACTTAAATTAATTGTAATTAATTTCAAAAAATTTAAAAAAGATTTTCAAAGATCAAACATCAGCTCAAAAATTTTTCAATGAATTCGTTAATTTCAGGACTCAAGAATTCTATCTTGTAAGAATAAACAAACTTGTTTCCCGTTGGGAGAAATGTGTGCAGGAGGCCAGTGGTGTTTTTTTTGATTAAAAAATATAACTTTTACTGATATGTGCGTTTTTATACTCGATATGTAAAAACCGTAATTATTTTGGCACCAACCTAATATTTGTAGATTTTCAAATGCGATTATACCTTTATTCTTTAATCCAGTTGACATCACTGAATTTATTCCAAATTTTTCACCTTCAATAATTCACCTTTTCGTGTCTGTTTCATCGTATTTATCCAGTTACATACATACATAATTTATAATAACATTATTATAAAAATAAATACTCAATATTTCATACAAAAAATATAGTACTCAAAAATTATGAATGTAACAAAATTAATGTTTTTTTTTTAAAAAAAATAAATAATTTTTAAATATGAAATATCCAAACATTTATAATAAGAAGCGAATGACAAATCCAACTGACACGGTTAAACATGTGTATTATTGTTAGTTCTGTACTGTTTTTCGGGCATAGCTTGTATAAATGAATGCCGATTTTTTGCGTTCCAGTCGCAGGCAAGTATGAATTGCACATAAAAGGGAGTAGTTTGTCTAGACGTGCCCTAGACAGTAGAAATAGCACGTAATGTTTTATGTAACGTAGGGTGAGTAGGAAATCGCCCTTGTAGGAGAATGATCGTTGTAACCCCGCTGATATGGAGTGGTTGCGTTTTGATTACTGCATTGCATACAGTGCACTTTACTGCATTCCGCTTTAATGTTATGAGTCGTAAATAAGTGGGTGCTGACATTCAGTAAAACGAAATATTATGATGGCTTTTTACTGAGAAAATGGACATGCAAACTATATATATATATATAAAATTAGTTAATTTTATGAAATATATTTCTATCTAAGTATGTATTAAAAGTAATTATATTAGAATATTATCATACAATAACCAAACAGATACAATGATACCAAATATATATTAGTATTTTGTTCAAAATATAATTGCATTAATATTGTACATAGCATACAGTGACCGATATCGTAAATTTTCTTTTACGGTATCATTAAAATTAGGAATTAGCGGTCAATAACGATTCTTAGTAATTATTCATAATAGTCAATTAATATTCGTTTAAAATACTTTGTTATTATTATGTTACAATTAATTTAATTTATATGTGTTAATAAATGGTAGTACCATTGTTAACTTTTCGCTATTTTTTGAGAAAATATAATTAAGGGATGTTTTTTAAAATGTATACAAAATCTATGTCACAAAAAAAGTTAATATTTAAACTTTGTTATATTAATTAATATATGAAAAAAATCTGCTAAAAATTATTGTATCATACTTCATTTAAAATATTTTATTTATAATTAAACGGAACCTTTTAAATCGGCTTTTAAAAAACTTGATAGTAAAAACAGATTGTTTTAGATACGAGTTTATATTTTTTACTTTCACTACTGAACATATACTCAAATCACATGTCATTCATCGTTGGTTTCAACGACGAAAAAAAATACGAAGGGCGGCTGAAAAGGTCTGCACACGAGATTAACACTTTTGAAAGATTGCGTCTTCAGCTAACAAGCATAATAACCTAATTTTAGGTTGATCGGAAAATATTACGGTTTTCGTTTTCAGACTCCTAACCTTATTTTTTTTCAATGAAAATTTTATCACATTTTGTTCATGTTAATATAATTTTAAAGTGCATTTCTCGGTCTATATTTTGGATACATTGACTTTGGTTTTGTTATTAATTTTGATTCAAATTGGGCTATTGAATTAAAGATGGCAAAGAAGCAAATAAGAGCATTTTTTGTATGCGTTCAAAATGAGTGGTAAAGCAGCTAAAACTACTTGTAAACTAAACGATGCTTTTGGTGTAGATACTGTTAAAGAATGTACGATGCAATGGTGGTCTGCGCTCGGTATAATCCACTACAATTTTTCGAAACCTGGAGAAACCATTTTATATATGAAACTTATTGTCAAGAAATCTACAAAATATACCAAGAACTACGACGTATAGTCTCCGCAATGGTCACTCGAAAAGGTCCATTCCTACTACACGACAATGTACGATCATATGTCGCATGATTGACTCTCCAAAATTTGAGTGAATTGGACTATGAAATATTGCCTCATTCATCATACTCGCCATAAATCTCGCCTATAAATTATTACTTGTTTAATCATTCCGACAACTTCTTAGTCTTCAACAACAAAGCTGCTGTCGAAAGTGCATTTCGATATTTTATCAACTCCAGAACTTCGGAATTTTACACCACCGGAATAAATAAACTTGTAATTAATTGGAAAAAATGTATCGATCCTAATGGTGATTATTTCGATTAATTAAGTTAAATATTATCCGAGAAAAAGTAATGTATATCATTTAGAAGGTCATAAACCACAATTATTTTTCTACCAACATAACAAAATATATCTGCCTGTAATGGTCGTTACATACTGAGAATAAATATGAAGATGTGTACAGACACAATGTCAAAACACTTAAAACTACAGGCCGTCAATGATTTTTTTACAGTTTAAAATATGTTACAATTAGTAGCGACTAGAAAATGTATATCGTAATAGTTGTTGATCTTGGATCTAAAATATAATAAATCTGATTTTGAAAAGTTCGATTTGAATGAAAAACATAGTTCAGACAGACCTATCTCTACAAAGTATTAAATTCATCAATAACGTTCTGGTTATTGAATATAACGAAATCGTCGAATAAATCAGAATAATATTCTTAGAAAAGGCATAATTAGTACTGAAGAAATATGCCACATGATACACATTTTAATCTATAGTAAAATTTGTGTTTGTTGGGTGCGATTATAGAAATGAAAACCAAATAGTTTAAAAATTATCGAAAAACTGCAATAATACGAAACAAAATGTAACGATTCCTTGTCGTTTTACAGTTACCTGAGATGAAACCCAGATAGAACATTTTGACTTTGAAGAAAATCGATACTAACTGGACTACCGTGGAGGATTGGTTAGAAGAACAAACTCCAGATGTCTTCACTAACGGATTGAATAAACACTTTTTGTGGAGAAATTAATCTGCGGTTCTTACATTGTAAACAAATATACAATTTTATATTTTAATTTTTGATTTAATTCAAATACTCAAACTATTCAAGAATTAGGAAGTTAAACGTTTCACTATCCAATTTGATTTTGATTTCATTTCCGTTGTTCAGAACGAAAATTCTTTTTCGTAGTTTTCAAAATTCTTCAAGAGCGAAACAAAAGCATTGAACTGAAAAAATATTAAATATACCTAATACAAAAGCTAACTAGACTTCAAATATAAAGAAATAGAAATAAAATTTTTGAATATTTTAATAACCTGGATTACCCAATGCAAGTAAAATTTATGAAGACAAATATGTGAACGTAATGAAGATTTTCAAGTTGTGAAGTTCGTTTTGTCGGATAAATAATAAAAATAAATGTATTTATGTTGTTCTTAAAAAATCTTATTTTTTTGATGAATTTACCTATGCTTGTGATATGGATAAATTCGCTGATTAAACTGGATATATTGGAATTAAATATCATTTACGGTTTTCTATTTACTTTAATACAATTTGTAATTTACATTTACATACATATTCACTACACTTTATGAATACAGAAAATGCACATCCAAACTGATAACTACAGTAGCTATGATTGCTATCGAGCCAATCAGATACTTTTATTTACTGATTTAAAACGAAATAGTTGATCAACTGAAAATTGTCAAAAAATTTGTAGTTAAATATATGCTGAGACTGTATAAAAAAATTTATACTTTTATCAACAGTTAACACAAATTTGCTAAAAAATATAAACATTTTGATCTAGGCATATCGACGTAACTAGACTTCAAATTCCGAAAAGTTCCTTTTTACTACACTGAATCTATACAACAGAAAAATATTCTAGTGATCATTCATAATAAAAAAATATTTTTTAGAAAACTCTGTATATTCATTTTAAAAGATTTAATCTAAATAAAGTTTGTTAAAACAATATGACTTTTTATATATTTAATTCCCTCGCAGTTTTTCAACCCCGTTATTTTTTACATTTCTTTACATACACTATGTTTAAATTAATATATTAATAATTGATTTTTACATCACAATTTACCGTTGAATGTTTTGCATGCTGTTATTTACAGCTGACTCAAAAAAATCAAACACACATTCATGAGTATGTGTGTGTATATATATATATATATATATATATATAGTGTACGTAATATGAAATTGCATAATAAACATACGTAATTTAATTACATATTTAAAATTTATGACTAACAAGGTCACTTCATTCAATGCTATAAGTCAGTTGTTCCGTCATTATAAACGATTTTGTTTTAAATTTTATAACACCTTCAGTATTTATATAAAATACAAAAAATAATGAAGAAATGTATAGAAATACGTTTTATTTTGTTCCAAATCAAGAAATTTTGTATAAGACTTTCATATAATAATTTAATATCTTATAACATACTCTCGACTGATAGATAAATAAAATATATAAATTTTAGTTTCAAAGTTTTTGTACTTTTTAGCAAAATGAAACTTCAAATGTAGATTATTATATTCTACTACATTAACAGTAATAGTTTGAAGTTCCCTAATAACAAAAATAAATAAAAAAGATAAGATTTATTAAAAAAAGTCGATATATATATATATATATATATGAAAAACTACCGAACATAATTTTAATATGCCTTCTTATGTTATTTATATTTATATCTAACTGTACAACTCTTGGAATATATTTGTAATGAACAAAACTTTAATTACCTATAAAATTACAAACGTTGCTTTTATGAACGTTGTTCTTTTGGATAACTTGAATTTATTTCTTC
The DNA here is from genome assembly GCA_034766995.1 of Acanthacorydalis orientalis. Taxonomy (NCBI): domain Eukaryota; kingdom Metazoa; phylum Arthropoda; class Insecta; order Megaloptera; family Corydalidae; genus Acanthacorydalis; species Acanthacorydalis orientalis. The sequence goes on along the minus strand of CM068320.1, from coordinate 4,251,329 downwards.
TACTATAATTTTACAAGTTTTGACACTTTTGAATTTTTAGATAACACAAATTACAATTAACCAAAATTTAAAAAATTAACCAAACTTCACAAAAATTTACCAAATTGTTCAAAATTTACCAAACATGTTTGTTATAAACGGGACTTAATATTAAATAATATAATAAAAAATAATAAACTTTGAACAAAAAATATAACATTGGACACTATAGAAAACCTTTAAATACAAAGAAAATAACAAACAATTAAAAATAATAACGCACTAGTCAATACCTTAATTCGTTAATCACATCTCATTTGAAAAATATATAAATGAATCATCCACAGAATTAAAATCAATTACATTCTACTGGAATATAGAAACTCGAGTTATCAAAGGATAAAGATCACTATGACAAGGTAACAAGGTTATGGCTATGTAAAATATACAATTATGATGTTAACGATAGAAACCTTTAATTTTTCTTCTATTTTAACCCATTTTGTTCATGAGGGAATATTCAAGTATGGTTTTGGCTTGATTCCATAGAAATATTATATTCTCAAGTAAATATTATATATTTAATATATTGACTTTCGCCTTTAAGTTTTCATATGAATACTCAAGCCATTCATATATTTAATACATTAAACACTAGCGTTTTATAGACGCAATATTAGTTTCAAATTTTTGAAAATCTCGTTGTGGTAAAATTAAGTTTTTTTTCTTAAAATAAAGTTAACAATTTAGATACTAGAAGAAGAATATTAAGCACGAAAAAGAATCTAATATTAAATAAAATATAAACTAAGCAAATTCCATTCACTCACAAGCTCACAAATTATAAATAATTAATAATTTTATTGATTATCCTGAAATTAAAATGCAAACTAATGTTTAATTTAGATCACTATAACGTAATAGTTTGGAGAACATTCACTTTATGAATTATTATAAAAATAGGAAGGAAATAAAATAAAAAAAAAGTATTATATTTGTCAATTATGTTAGAAGGAAAGTTAAAATTCTACAAATGAATTTCTACTGAAACCACACATTTTTTTCGAATAAAATATATTTAATAATTATTTATTATTTCAATTGTTACTCATACGTATTTTGATGACATTTTTATCATTCTCAGAGCTCAAAAATATAGAAAAATGTTCATTATTTAATAATAAAACTATTTCCCAATACCGTAACCCTCTGTAGATGATAGCGTTCCCATTGAAATATTCATAATTAAACTAAAATACAAGTTTTAGAAAATAAAAGTTAATACGTAATAGTGAATTTAGTAACAATGTCAAAAGATTACAATATTATATATAATTGAAGAAATTTGTTATATAAGAATCAAACACGTTAATAAAATGCTAAGCATGAAATAAAAATAATAATATTATTATTAATTGAAATCTATGAATAATTTACTTATATATGTATACATGTATATATTTATATATATATATATATATATATAAAAGGTAAACTAGGGGGCTGTGCCCCCTGTTTGCGACTTTCTGCATCCCCTCGATGGGGTGTCGCCTCCCACTCGCTAACGCCAGCCCCCTCTTTACAAAGAACAGAAATTAACAAATTATACACAGAGACCAGGTGTAACCGATATCAACCAATCAAAGAACGAATAAAACGCATGCACAGCGGTTGGACATTTTTTTAATTCCAGACATTAGGAAAATAAATATTTGTGGCAATGATTATTTTTTTTACAATTTTACACATTTTTTATTACAAATGGATGCAATAAAATCATTAGTTACAATTATTTTCTTATATTTACCAGGAGTCTCTGGCTCCCTACTCTCTTTACTCGCCGACCTCCGCTTTTGAATGTTCAATATTATAGGTATATGAATACAACACATTGAAATCAAAAGTTCGTTGTAATGACACCTCAGTATAAAACCGAGATATAATTAAAACAGAGAATAGATCCAGAGAACAGAAATAAGTAATTATAATATTTTTGTATTGAAGCTTATACAGTTAAAGTAGTGACAAATAATAGCAGGACTGTAATCCTTATTTTTAAAAAATCTGCTTCTACTCTCAATAATGTTAATGAAGAAAATAGAAATCAAAACGAAGAGTTGTAGAGAATTGATATTTCCTTATTTGTTGATGAGGTTAGAAATTCATTAATGTTATTAATGTATTTATTTCTATGATATTAGATAAGTACAGACGAAGATAAAGATGATAGAATTCTTCTGCCGTTAATATAAATCAGCACTGTACAAAACTCTGCCATTGCGTTTAGTTCTGCCATGATTTTATTAGGGCTTTAAAAATTGAATAAAAAGAAGATTGTTATATGAAATTTGAATATTTAAACTCCATTTAATAGTTATTCAAAACATAATAATTGGAAAGATTTTTATGTTTTGTTTATTATCATTTATCTAATGTATTATAATTGTATAGTAGTTATGTATCATTTAATGATATGAAATCTTTTATGATAATTCTTCACCTAATAGCGCTTGTACTGTCACAAAACAATTGCTTATATAGAGATAATTTTAAAGATAATTTTCAGTTCGATTTTTTATTATTATAAACATATAGTATATATATATATATATATATATATATATATATCATAATATCATACAAAATAATTTTAAATTATATGATATAATGTTTTCTTTATTAACGGTTCTCGGTATTCGCTTCTCTTGCTCTCCCGCATCGCATATTTTCGCTCAATGTCATATGTATATGTATATGTGTATATATATATATATATATATATACATATATATATATATATATATATATATATATATGTTAGTATGTCTACATAATCATTATCACAAATAGATTAACAAGCAGTTATTTGTAAAGTCGCACCATTCATATCATAATCCTTCCTGAAACTTTTATGTAACTTAGGCTGTCATTGTTAATAATAATTTAATGCAAAATCTTTACACGTTTTTTAAAAATTTTTGTCCATTTTTTGAAATTATACGGAATATTTTTTGTATATTGATAGCAATTAAAATCTATAAATCTGTACGGTTAGTTACAAAATCGATTAATAATATAACATTCATATTTTTATTTTTATACAGATGTATATATATATATATATAATTTCAATACTTACCCTCGTGATCTTATACTCCACTCTCCTTTCAAATCCATTCCATATTTGCAGTTTTATTATCTACATTACACATTTAATATTTTAAACATTCATTATAAGTTCACCACAATACACTCTGATCACTGCAAAGTACGAATTTGAATGTTTTACTATGATATTATAGACTAGTGAGTTCGTAACATATCTATGCCGCTGTTCAATGTTTCGTATTCACTAGATTAAAATACACATACACACACAAAATACATGTTTGTTTGTTCTTTTGAAATAAATTTTCTCAAGTTTCTGTAGTCATATTCTGCAACGATCAGTTTCATTAATGAGCTATCGTTTCTGTTAGCTAGATGATAATATCACCAACTACATAATATGACTTAAAAGAAGATGATTAATTTTTACCAACTTATAATAATATTATTATATAACATTAATATATATATATATATATATATATACACATAAATATGCACGTCCTTTTGATAAGTAATCGATATTAGATTGAAATGAAAACACCAAATTACATAAACAGAGTGAAAGTATGCTTACAAAAAGAAAAAATAAATTTTAGTTATAGAATTTATGCTCGTTCGTTCAGATTCTCCATTTATTACGTAAAAGTTAGTTTAGTATAGATTCTGTTATATAATTGCACAGAAATGGAAATTATTTGGTTTTGAAAATTAGATGTATAACTACTTCATTTTAAATTTAAGATATTAAAAAAATCTTAAGAATTACATCATATAGAATACGATATATCTATCAGTTCGAATAAATGTTTTACAGACTACCCTTTCTCAAACTGTATAATACATTTAAAATAATCTTCACATAAACAAAAACTAATATCTAGAGTTTGAGAGGAAGATAGAAAAAAGGAAGAGAAATGTTTCTCGATTATAATAAAATATGGTTCAGGACTATCATCACAAAATGCATAAACTATATACAAAAATTAAATAAATCACACTCTTCTGCCTATTCGAAACAACGGCTATAAAAACAACAACAAAATTCAATCACTATATAACCAGACACGTCGGAGATGCAGTAGTATTTCACGAAACATTTAAACGGGTATTCAATACTACATTTTAAAAATAATTAGTTCACACAATTTGCGACAATTTACATTTTTTATTAACTTTTCTATAATTAATGTTTTTGATATTTCTAAGAAGAACTTCACTTGACAATTCTTTGATAAAAGAAACGAATTTTAAATAGTACAACCATACTGAAATATATTTAATAAAAACAAAACATAAAATAGTTAAATGTTAGAAATTATAAAACGAATATAAATGTAATGTATATTTAATTTATTGAAATTTAGTTAAATAATAAGGTTAATATGAAGATGATTGTATTGTTATGAAATTTTCACATTTTTTTTCTGAGAAGCATTTCTATGTTTTTAACAAAAAATATTTTATATTATCATGTTACAAAAATTTTCATTTTTATCATTGATAAAAATCATTAGAATAAACTATTAATCATCAAATTATAATTCACTATAAACTATATTAGATAAAATGTCCATTACGGACAATGTTTTCTCGTTAGTAATTTGAAAACAAATAGGGAAAGACAATAGTTTACTATGAAGAAATTTTATCTTTAGAAGCTTGAAACATAAACATCGGAATACGAAAATCATAACACAAAGTTAAATATTTCTTCTTCTCCTTTGATGGTGCTACATCCCAAATCAAGCCTTGGTCTCCTCAATTTTCTGCCTCTAGACATCCCTCTGCCTGGCAGTCCTTTTCTAGTTCCTTACTCCCAACAGTTCCACTGCTTAGTGGTCGTTTGCCATTAAATCCATCCAGTGTCCGAGGTTCATTTTGAGGTTCCGTAAAGTTTATTGTTTTACGTAGTGGGGTTGTTAACCCCACGTACAGCTCCCTTTTCGGAGGACCAATCTCCCGCTTTCGCTATCCCTGACAACTCTCGCCATCGGGGTTACCCGATCTTGAGTGAGGTCACTCAGGTTACCAGGGTTAACCGCTTGGAGGTGAGAGTCGGAACTAGGTAAGAGAGCCTATGCGACGCTAGCGGAGAGTCGGCGTCGTGTGGTAAGCATGCACTTACCTCATTTTAACTCCAGTCAAATATTTATTTATGGTGAAATGAGATGAAATTATTTAAAACACAAAAAAGTATATAAAATAAATAAGTTGTGTTACAGTGCTATTATTAGGTTGACAGGAAAATAATTGCGTTTTTTGTTTTCTGAAATTTAATCTTATTTTTTTTCAATGTGTTACATTTCATCGTGTTCATGTTAATATCATTTTAAAATGCATTATTCAGTGTGTATTTTGATAACATCGACTTTGGTTATATTATTAATTTTGTTTCAAATTGGGATATTAAATTAAAGAAGAAGTAAATAAGAGCATTTTTGTATGAGCTCAAGACGGGTGGTAAAGCAGTAAAAATTGCTCGTAAACTAAACGATGCTTTTGGTATGGATACTGTTAAGGAACGTATGGTGTAATGGTGGTTTCAAAAAGTTCATGCCGAGGACGAGATCACTGAAGATGAAGAAGGTCGCGAGCATCCTTCTTCAGTTCATAAAGACCAACTGAAAGCGTTAGTTGAATCAGAACAATGCACAACAGTTCTAAAGCTTGCATAAAAGTTAGGCATTAATCATCCAACAGTTCTGAACAACATAAAACAGTTAAGAAAATCAAAAAAGCTTGACATGTATATGAATCTGAAGGTCATAAATCGCAATTATTTTTCTACCAATCTAACACATTGTCAATTAGTTAGCAGTATATGTACTTACTATATTTCATTTTTATACTTGTCACAAGTTAAAAAATATCATTTCCTATGTAATTTCATTTTTTTAATTTGTAATCAAAGAACTAATACTATAGGAGTAACTAAATGTTTTTAACAAGAACTTATAACTCTTGATCGATTTAAAGGTATTGAAATGAAGCGAAAAGAGGAAATAACATTAAAAATAAAATATTTCAATGGTTTATTTATTTTTAAACGTACCCACTACCATTAATAACACATTTCTCCCAACGTACAACACGTTTCTTTATTCCGTCATTGAATAAATTTTGTGTTTGATCTTCCATCCATTCCTTTGAAATCACGTTTTAGTACTGAGAATAAGTGAAAGGTAGATGGTACTAGACCTGGGTTGTAAAGTGAGGGTAAATTTGTTCCACTTAAATGCTTCTTGGATAACTCTTGAAGTGCATGGCCTCACATTGTCATTATGATTCATATTTCAGACAAATAAATATTTTTAGTTTCAGATAAATATCTCTGGATAAGATATTTTGAACTGTAAAAAAATCAATGACGACAAGGTTCTTTAAGCACAAAGATATATGTTAGTAGATAGTTCCATATTTACTTTCACTGCACAGCGTACACTATAGATAAATTAATGTAAATAAACAGAGTTACACAAGATGAATTAAGTTTTCTTGTCTTGTTTTGTATTGTCGCAATACCTGTTATTTGTTTTTTTGTTTCATCTTAATAATGCTGATGTATATTAATTCCTATGCACAAACTTGAGTAGTTTTAAAATTTAGCTCCACATATAAACCTATTCATATATTTTTATTTGCATAATTGTAACTGTCTTTATTTGTATATCCTTCATTAGAGCTACAATTTTTGTGTTAGAACAGAATTTTTAAATTGAAAAATAAAAGTTGATAAAACATATACAAAATATAATTTTATTTATGAGTCAGAGTAACAATACATCATCAAACATATCAGATAAATGTATTTACCAAAAATGCGTTTTGTGGGTCTTTACCCTTTCAGATTAGTTGATCTTTAGTCTTCCACTACTATTTTTTGCAAGTGTATCATCTTCAAATATATTTTGGATATTTAGCAGCATAGCATTATAACACAAAGTTATTTTCATACAACGTATAAAAAAACAATAATAATATATTATTACTAAAAAAAAATAAAATCTGGAAAAATTATGAATAGTTGAAAAGATAAAAGTAGGGAGTTCTTTTTTGAACAATTTATTATTAATCAAAAACTAAATTCAGTTATTTATCATATATATATATATATATATATATATATATATATATATATATAAACAGACATAAACAAAAATTATTATATATATTTATATTTTTCTTATTGTTCATATTTTTTTATATAATTAGTTTGTCATTAAATGTTGACATTATTTTCTTATAATCCTCAGTCAGTTAATGGAAACAATGGTCCATATTTGGAATATTTCCTTGGCATTTGTATACCCAACCATACCAAGCACTGAATCCATGTCTTCTGTAGATTAGTTGAGAACATTTGGAATCGTCTGTGATATTGTCATCCAAAAAACCTAAAAAAACATATTTAGTAGTTAGAAAATATAAAAAACTTTTATTGGGATTTTAAAGAAATATGAATCAATTACTTTAGTATTTGAGTCACATTTATTTTATTGGATTCTTTTAATGGAATATTTTAGAATTAACATTCTTAAACCTAACTCCAATAAATTTCTAACTAATTAAGTGTTGAATTTTAAATTACAAATTAGTTGTTACATAAGAGCGAATATTCAATAATACTAAATGAATTTTAACAATAAAGCTTACACACTCTTCTTTTTTCGACTATGTATATCTAGTATTATTATTAACAAAAAAAAAACAAAGCTCTTCTGTAAAGGCTTAATTATTCAAACTTTGTTTAAATATATCTCAATCAATTAAAACAATCTCTCTATTTATCTCTTTATCTTTTAAATTTAGTCATTCGCAATACGCTGCATTCTTCTAAATAATCGATATTTTTCTGCTTTAAATCAACCAAACTATAGACACAAATGAATTTGATATTTTTAAGTATTTGACACTACGATTATACATGAAATATGATTTTTTTATTTCTAAAACTAAAAAATTGCTTTTTGCCTCCTCTTAATAGATAATCATTTTAAAGATAAGAAAATATAACAAAAACAAGTATTAAATATTAAAACATTGCAAGTATCATTTAATAATATCATATCAAATCGCAACTAGAGACTTTCAAACGTAACTGTATAAATAAATCTCACATGCATTCCTCTTTGATAATATACATATATATATATATATATATATATATATATATATATATATATATATATATATATATATATATATATATATATATACTTAATAAGAACAAGTCAACTGAAATTATTAAAAAGATCGATATAGGTATCAAATTAAATTTAATGAATAAATACTTGTTTCTAGCTCAATTAAATAACTGAATAAATCATTGTGAAAATTATGTCGGTGGAGATTGATTCACACTTACTATTGCAATCAGCGTTGCAATCTCCGCCGGGGCTACCAAGTCTGCACCAATATCTGCCGTTGATTTGGAATAAACCGTAATCATACGAACCGTCTGTATTAGGGCCTCCTCTTACACCTGTGTTTCCGCTACTTTCCGATTTTACAAGGCATACCCCTGGAACAAGAAAAACAGTTAATTTTCAGCTGTCTGCATTATATAACGTTGTCTATTTATTATTGGACAATAATTATAAATTTAATTGTAAAATTAATATTAAAATATGTTATTATTTTATATCAAATCAATATATATATATATATATATATATATATATATATATATATATATATATATATATATATATATACAGATAGATACATAGATAGATAGATAAATAGATACATATAGATATAGATAGATAGAATGTAACTTAATAAATGTTTTAATATAAAAATAAGTATATATACTATACAACCAATAATTTAATACAAAGAAAACGAACAATTGATTCGTATATTATATAAGTATGTTGTAATATCTGTCATTAAGTAGGGTTTTCGTTTTTTTGGGTGGACTTTTATACATTAAGTTTAAAAAAATTTCATCCATTATAACGAAAATATAAATTCTACTTTTTGTAAAAAATAATACGAATTTCAAAAATGTTATTTCAATAATTTAATTTAACATTAAGTTAATGGTCATTATTAATGTATTAACTATACTCTATTGTTGTAATTCGAAACAGGTAATTTATTCTTTATGCTGATACATATTAGTGTTACGACTTAATCAATTATTAAAGGCAGAAAAGAAATAAGTTCTCATTACTCTAGTATGATTTATTATTTTTATTGAGTATTTGTATATATATATATATATATGTACATATACCATTAAATGTTCACACTAATTAAGCAACGCAATAATAATTCGAAACCAATAAAAAATATAATAAAAAATTAAAAAAATGACAATTTTTCTTCAACTTCAAAATTAACATCCGAATTTCAAAAGTTAATAAAATGTTATAAACAAATTATTAATAAACTGAGAAACAAAAAACAGACGCATTTTAAATTTGATGATACAATATTTTTGTTGTATATTGTATAATTATAAGCTACTTCAATTTTGAACTATTTATAAATACATTAAATTATTCAAAAATTTATTTCTTAAAATTTTAAAATTATTTAAAAATCAAAAATAAATATTTAATATTTATAAAATTAAAATAATTATTTATTGTAGGCATTTCGTAATATCTCGATATATCGGATGAAATTTTTTTCTAAATCTTCGACAAATTATAAATATTATATGAAAATGACTAATATAATAATAATTCGCTAGAATTAAAATTACATGCATTACATTACATATTATTTATTATTTCAATAAATTCAATACTGAATTTATTTTTTTACAAGTTTTTACTTACTATATATATATATATATATATATATATGTGCCATTTTAGAAAATCATAAATTAAATAAATATAATCCTTAATTGGATAACATATTTCTTAGACTAATCCGACTGACATTCGAATTTCTATTGCAAAAAAATGTATTAAAATCTTTCGTTGTTCATATATCGGTTGATAATTTTTATATTATACATTTAATAACAAATAGTTTTGTTAGTTAAAGAATAATAAAATTAAATTTTGTATTACTACCGGATAACCAAATCCAGTTGATTCACTTTAGCAACAATGCACTTTTTGTCACGAAAACTCTATATAACAGTAACGTTATCGTTATCTATATTTAGTTTTATTGTACTTTCAAATATACGCGTTTCTTGTACCGATTTGAGTACCACACAGTTACATGCTATGTTTTTATAAATGTAGTTGTGTTATTAAATATTATAATTTTTACAAGGGGAACAGTAATGAAAATAGACCTACGATACAAAAGTGATTTCAAGAGTGATCCGTATATCATCTAGTAGTGAAAATGATTCAATTTTATATTGATAACCATCATAGTTCCATCATCATGCTAAAGTTTAACCTTTTTATGATATTAAGAAATAATCAAATCTTTATTTCGCGGTTATTTCTTTTAGTAAAATTGAATATTAATGTATCTATTTTTCTCTTTACATGAGAGTTTAGTTGATTATCTGTGTTCCTAATTTAGATAAATGTGTAATTGTATTACCCATCATACTGTTTACATCTACGAAGAAAAAACAAAAATGGTCTTATAGCGTATTTTTACACAGTGTCAATTTGTTAGACCAACTAAAGTATAAATATATGTATTTGCATATATAAATCTGACATGTTTTTTCTACGAATTTATTTGGTTATTGTGGTTTCGTATCGTTCATCATTTAGATAAAATTATGTCAAAATTAATAATACTGAAAATGTTATAAAAACAATCATCGGTAGAGGAAAAAGTTTACATTTAAACAAAACAATAAGTAAAACGATTGACTAGTTCCGAGAACGCACTAATTAAAGATCATAAAATCGCGAATAATAGGTTCTCTCAAAAAGAATCCTTATTTCACTTCTATAGTGAAAAATATACAGACAACAATATGTAATTTATATAAAAAAAATAAAGTGGTAAAAACACTTAATAGTGATATTGTAATCTTTATAGTTCACATATGTTGTAATTGTTTATTATATACTACACATATATATATATATATAGAGAGAGAGAGAGAGAGACTATGAAAAAGCTTTCAATTCTATCAACACATCATTTGTCATATCTGCATTGAAAAACGAGCACATAAAAGAACACATACATCGAGTTGACAGAAAACATCTACAGAAATGCAACCTTAACCGTGACGAAACGAAAAAGTCAAAAATCGAGAATTATATAAGTCAAGGAGAGGAAAAGAAAAGCATTTAATCGTACAAAATGGAAACCCCTATCCAGCAGTGGATAAAGGCTGATGATGATGACGATGATATATATATATATATATATATATATATATAAGTATATGTTATAATTATATTTAATTTTCAATACTCACAATCGTCAATTTGATTCCTTGGGAAACCTTGTGCTACCAACTCCGTAGCAATCTGGCAGTCATTAAGAATACGGCCGAATGCCACCGTCGATATAAACAAAAGGACCGCACACGTTGCTTGAATGGATTTCATCTTGAATTTTAAATCAATATTAGTTTATTTTTTAAAAAAAAATCCTTTTATACTATTTATGATAACAGGAAAAAATATTTATTTAATTATTTATCACAAGATAAGAAACACATACTATTTAATTATTACAGATGATTAAAATATTACAATACGTGATAAAAACAATATAATATTTTCCTTATTTCTACTTAAATCACGACATTCATTGTTTGTTTTTATTTTAATAACCACTTGATTGCGTGTTCTACATACAAATATATGTAACAGAGATACACTGAATATTGCCTATTCTAATTCGTATACATCAATGAGAATGAGAGCATGTTCTAACATTTTCCTTTTGGAAAACACAGAAATGTTATTCATTTTTCTTTCAAAATAAGTTATTATCATTTTATGATAGTTATAATAGTGAAAAATATTTCAAACATTGATTAAACTCTCAAGACAAAAATAATTTACGTAACACGTAAACTTTTCAACAGATAATAAATTAAATCAATAATTTATATGAACCGCTGTGAAAATAAGTAATATATTTATATATATATACATATATATATATATACATATATACATATATATATATATATATATATATATATATATATGTAAGTAAAAATAGGTAATAAAGTACATAAACTTTAAGTAAAACTATGCAAAAAAATAATTAATGAATATAGAGGGATTTTCAATGAAGATGCATTTTTTAAATTTGAAATAAATCTCAAAATTTGTGCTGAATTTTCATTGTATTTGATTATATTTGATTGTAAATAAAATTCTAATTTGTCATTTACAAATGAAAAATAATATCGTATAAGTGACTGCCGCGTGATTTCTACAAGCAACCATTATTTTATTAAATTTTCAATAACATCCCTACACAACTGGGGTTCTATCTCACCAATTACTCTCCGGATCTCACCTCTTAGGTCGGAAAACGCGATCAAGAAATTTCGTCCTCAATAAATCAATTGTTTCAGCAGCTGTGTGGATTGTGGCATCGTCCTGTTGGAACCACATATTGTGCAGATCAATATCATTTAATATTACCTCCAAAAAATTGGTTATCATGTTTCGGTATCTTTCTCCATTCACAGTAATTGCTTTACCAACTTGATTCTCAAAAAAGTAAAGACCAATGACTCCATCGGATCAAAATGCGCACCAAAAAGTAACTCTTTCAGTATACAGTGGCTTTTCAACGATCACTCTTGGATTTTATTCACCTTAGATTCGGCAGTTCTGTTTGTTAACACAGCCAAAGAGTTCGAAATGAACCTCATCGCTAAAGATGACTTTTTCATAAAAACCGCGTTGTTGATTCAATATCAAATTAACAAATCTCCGATGCAGTGAATGATCTGCAGGCTTCAATTTTTGTGTTAATTGAACTTGCTAAGCCTTCAGTAATAAATCCTTATGCAAAATACGCCATGTGGTCATCTGTAAAACGTTCGATTGATTTGAACGTCGTGAAATTGATATTCCTGCTCTTGATCTTCCAATACACTTCCACGAACCAAGTCATTGTTTTCTTCAGAACGAGAACTACAAACACGTTTTAGTGCTTCGTTATCTTTAACCGATACAATCTTTAAATTTACACACTAAATGGCAATGTCAAATCTTAACAAATGTCAAAAAAATACATCTTTCAGTTTGACATCTATGAAATATAACATAATACAGAATGTATCAAGAAAAAGAATATTTTATATCATAATCTACTTGAAGAACCAAAATTAGTTGTAGCAAATATTACAAAGTTGTCATAATGAGAGCAAGACCAATAGACGACAAGAGAACAATACAAACAAGATCGATGAAATAAAACTAATCAATTATAACTTTAATCATAAAAAAGAATTTTTTTTTTTTAAAAAAAGTTAACAGTTTTTTGATAATTGCTCATTTTTTTATAAATAATTAATTACAATATGTTAGTTAATAAACATTAGAAAAGCATTTTTTTATTTGTACTTATATATAAAAAATGAATTTATTTTTGTATGAAAACCGTGGACGATATGTAAACTCACTTCTCTTACAAACATTTTCGATTTTCATCACTTTCAGGTAGATTATCAAGACTGATTATTGAATATGATTTTAGAATATGAGAAAATCGAAAAATTAACCAAGAATTACAACTATTTATCCAAAAAACTAACAAATATAACAAAACATAGAATTCATAGAAATAGAAAATATAGAGTTAAACGAAAATTGTTCATATCTAAAAAAAAAATTGTAAAAATGTTTCGAAGAAATAATTCAAAAGACCTATTTAAAGTAAGGAAAATTGAAACCAGTCAGAAAAAACGTATTCATACATGACCTTCGGGTTTCACACAGAGCAATGAACAGATAAGCGGAAAAATATAAAAAGTTGGAGTATTTAACTTGTTATCGTTTGTGTAGTTTATTTATTTCATTTTACATCAGCGTGTTAAGAGGATACATGATTTTCTTGTCAAAGCAGTTGTAAATTATTTATCAATTCAATTCAATCAGTTCTTTCATAAGTGAAATAATGAAAGTCTATACTAGAGATTTTAAATTAATATTTCAAGAAACATTGGAGTTCGGCAAACCTTTCACAATACTAGAATTTTAATAATAGACTAATTATTTTATCTAAAAATGTTTTTTTTTTTACTATCGATAATTAGGAAAAATGTCCGGTTTTGTTCTAATTACTATTTTAATTTCTCGTATATTCCGAAAGCTGGCATTCTATAGTTCAATATTCTATCGTATCGAATTTTTGCATATGTATCCTCCAGATGGAACTAAGCGTCACACCGGTGAATTTTTATTCTCTACAGTAGACAGAATTAAACTTTTTGCTATTAATCTATTACACTGCAGAGCACATAAAAGTAAAAAATAAATAAAACAGAGATGAAAATATTGTAAATTAACCAATATTGTCAGAAATACGTTGAAATGTTTAGTTCCATTTTGAATATATTTTCATAACATAGACCAAATATAATATTAAATAAATAAGAATAAAGTAAATATTTTTAATGAATTAGAGTAGTTACGAACAAAAATAGTATAAATACATTGAAAAAAACTGTGTGTGTATTATGTACTGAAAAAAAAGATCGATGTTTGATATCCCTTTCAATTTCATATTTCACATTATGTCTGAACATTAGAAATGTGTTAAAAGTGTCTTTTACGATTTTTTCTATTTTTATTGATAATTTAAGAAGAAGAAAATTATATGCGATATGATGGATTCCTAGGTAATTTATCACTAAGGAACAACCTTTATAGAACCTTGTGAGCCTTATATTGTGTACAAGTGAATCATTACCTATTCCCCCGCAGAACGAGCACCTAGGAGAGAGATGTTCAGAATTCACGTTTTCTCTAAAAGGTAAAGCATAGTTCATAGTACCTTGAAGAAACCGCTTCTTACAATTCAGTTAGAGGAATTTGGAACTTGTCGTATATAGATCGGAGCATCATACTGTGTAAATGGAGCATCATGCAGTGTGCTTTTATCCGCGATAAAAAATATATGCCAGTTTTGAAACAACTATAACTGATTCATATTTGTGGAATTATAGACTAAAGATGAACCCGCATACAATATAATCGTTCAAGTGGACCTAAGACAGAACAAAGGCTAACTTCTCGGTGACAACTTTAACTTCCTACTTTGTAGCAGGTACAATCTGAAGAGCTTCGCGTGAGCTTTGGTAAGAACATATTCGGTTTGATTCTTGAAGTTTAGAAACTTGTCAAGCATGATACCGAGATACTTACCTTTGTCCGTCTACACAACCGCGGACCCATCGAGTACGAAGTTATTGGGGTTACGTTTTCCAGAATGCATCGATCTCAACAAGACTGATACATTCTTTTTCACACTCAACTTCACTCTGCACGTACGATCGAATGTTTCGAATTCAAGCAGATGAACTTGGATTACTTTCGATTGCATAACTGCTTGTATGCCATCACATCATCTTCAAAGAGTGTACGCTGATTTCCTGGCATATCAAAGGCGTAAATGTTAAACAGCACAGAGTCCCTCCCCCCTTCTTCTTTCGTATCCGAGCCTAGTGGACACTAGGTTTTATTCTTTATATTTTTTGAATTATTAATTAACATAAATATATTTTTCTTCTCGAAAAATATTTCAGAACATTTTATTTCTCTACATCGGACTCTAAAGAATAGTTTTATTTTGTTATTATATTTTGAAAAAAATATTTTTCTCAACTTTTAACAAAAAGTGAATTAAACGTTTCTAATAAAAAAAGAAAAAAAAACATTTTAAAATTCTTAATTAAATTGATTTTTTTAAACGACAAATTGGCTTGAAATTTCAAATAACAGTAATTTCTTCAATCTAACGACAATTTATGAAACATACATTACATTTGAAATGATTGTGTCTAAAAGCCAGCACTTTAATGATAAAGATGGTATAATTCGTGATAGAATACAATTTTTTATTTGATAATTCATTATAAATCATTCATCTATTGTATTTATTGTTTTTATATTATAATAGCTACTTATAATGATTGCCTAAATAAAAGTGAAAATCTGATACACTATTTAAAAATACATATAATCAAAACAACTATCTCATTTCTTATCATTTTTATTCATGATTTAATTTTAAATTACTAAATTTTATACAATTGAATCATAAACCACGTGGTTAAGAATGGAAATTAATTTCCAAATTTATAAATGTTTTTTCTATCTATCTATATCTATATCTATATTTATATACAAGATATAGAATAATAGACATCAAAGATTGTTAGAATGAAAAAATCTTGTTTTTATTAAATTACAATAATGCTTTCAAAATATTTTTTTAATAAATTATATACCAATTTCAATATTTTTTCTATTCTCAAAATTACACTTTAATGATTTTGTAAGGCTTTATATAGGATTCTTTTCAATGTAAATTCAAATGTATTTTAATATATAAACTTATATGATTTAAATTAATAGATCCTTAATGAAATTTGGTTTCAAAATAAATGAAAAAGTTACATGTTACCATAAAGAGATGAACGATATAACTAAAATAGTATTAAAATCACAAAAGTGTATCATAAATAAAATAATATACAATGGTGGAAGGTCGTGATAAAAAATCCATGTATGCACTATATTTAGAAACACGTAAATAGATTTGATAAGTATCAGTAGACAGAACCCAATTTGTTTATTGTATCCATGAAATAATCTTAATATAAGTATAACTATCTATAAATAAATGCTTAAACCAAAATTTTTATGAATTCGCAGGTATAGTAATCGAATATTACTATACCTGCGAATTCATTTTATGAATGCTAGTTGTAATCGAGTCGTTCTTTATATTTTGATCCCTGTATAAAGCGCACTCTAACAGGGACGCAATTTTTAAGAAGTTATATTTCACAGATGTCACAACAAAACAACGCATTGAAATAATACAATTGTATTATGAAAGTGGTTGTTCTATAAAACATTCATTTCTACATATATTTGTTCTTGACATACTCATTCAATAAATCAAAAATTCATCGCCTAGTGAGTAAATTTGGAGAGACTGGATCGATTAATGGTAAAAAAAACACCAACATGTGTTCGTAGTGCTTTTTCCGAAAAAAACATTGACCTGGTTCGTGAAAGTGTATTGGAAGATTAAGAGCAGGAATATCAATTTGACGACGTTCACAGCAGTCGGATCTTCCACAGACGACCTCATGGCGTATTTTTCATAAGCAATATTTTTCATAAACTTATGGTGAATCTGCTCCATCGAAAACAGTATGTAGGGATTGGTTTTGATGATTCAAAAGTGGTGATTGTGACATTCATTACAAACAACGGTCAGGTCAATCGAAAAAGTTCAAAGATGAACAATTGTAAACTCTATTGGAACAAAGCCTGCCCAAACACTCAAATAATTGACTCAACAGCTTGAAGTCGATAAATCAACCATTTCACGGAGTTTACAATCCATGGGAAAGATCCAAAAGAAGAGAGATGGCTGCAACATGAATTGACCGAAAATACCATTGCTAATCGTTTGAAAATCTCGATTTCTTTGGTTGCAAGACATAAAAAGAAGTGTCTTATGACGTATCGTGATCGGTGATGAAAAATGGATCTATTTGGACAACTAGAAACGCAAGAAATCATGGGTTGATCCTGGCCAACCATCAATATCAACACCAAAGCGAAACATCCACGGTCACAAAGTAATTCTCTCTATTTGGTTGGATATTGAGGATGTCGCGTATTATGATCTATTGAAACCGAAGGAAACAATCACCGCCGAACGTTATCGATAACAATTGGAGCGTTTGAATGATAATTTGATGCAAAAACGATCATCAATTGCATCAAATCTTCGAAAAGTGATTCTTCACTCTTGCATCGCTCAGCCCCATGTTGATACAGCCGTGACACAAACACTGATGGAGCTCGAATTGGAGGTTCTCTCGTACCCAACGTATTCTCCAGAACTGGCATCAACCGATTACCATCTCCTCCAATCGATACATCACGCTTTGGGAGATACACATTTCCATAACTACGGAGAAATCGAAAATTGTGTTGCTGAATAGATTGGCTCAAAAGACAGGCCGTTTGTTCGTCGCGAAATTTAACTTCTGCCAGAAAAGTGGGAAAAATTAATAGCTTCTGAGGGAAAATACCTTAATTAATGTATTCACACATTTTTTATTGAAATAAGTGCTCAAAAAAACAAAAAAACAGCGGATTTCAATGCAAGCTCCTACTACTATTCAATTTCTAAATAAAATTATATAGGGAACCCAACAGTACGTTTTTCTACGATTGGTTTCAACTTTTGTCATCTTCAGATAGATGACCAATGTTGAAAGCGGTTATAGAAGTAACGAACTTGCATATAATACATAGAATTCGCATAAAACAACGAAAGAATTTTATTATAAAAAAGAAAAGTTTTAGTACAATTATACTTTAAAATGTTATTCAAGATATTATGCAAACAAACAAATTATAACTGTTTTTTTTCTCAATTATTTAACGAAGCTAATCCCTCTACTGCTCCTAAAATCATTTCAAACCGCATTCTGTAATTATTTTATTATTTTATTTTTTATTTTATTCGAAATTCAAGTAAAGAGGATTTTTGGCTTCTTTATAAAATAAAAAGTCTATTACAAGTAACAAACATGAGAAAATATTCTCATATGCCGTTGTTATAGGTTTCTTTAGCCCCAAGCGATTACCATTTGTTCCGATCGATGCAACACGTTTTGGAAGACACACATTTCCATAACTACAGAAAAGTCGAAAATTGGGTTGCTGAATAGATTGTCTCAAAAGACAGACCATTTTTTCATCACGCAATTCAACTTTTTCCAGAAGAATGGGAAAAAATCAAAGCTTCATAGGCCAAATAATTAGTGTATTCATAAATTTTGTTATTGAAATAAACGCTCAAAAACCGACAAAATAACGGCGGCTTTCAATGCAACCTCCTAATATATGATTTGAAATTAATTTTTAATTCATTATATTTTTTTTCATACAGTCCTTCTGTACTGGATACTTCTCCAATGATTTAAATATACAAATTAAAATTGCGAGTTTTCTTTTTCGTTCTGAATTTTACACAAATATTCTCTTATTATTTCACTTGAATTATTCAACCTTAAATTTCTATTTGAGAAAAAAGAGAAAACGTACATATATTCTTTGTAGTTGTTTCATATCTCAAGTTTTATAATATAATGTCGATCTTATATATAACAACAGATCTACTAACTCTTAATAAGATAAGATCTTCTTTTTATAATGAAATAACACTCTTTAATTGAAAAGTTGAAACTCTTGTGTGTTTACTCTTGTACTTACCTCTCAGTAACGCCAATATTCGCTTCCTGTAATAAAAAAGATTTACCTAATTCTTAAATATTTGCACGAATCAGTGATCACATCTTTTACTCTGCTAGCATAAAATATCAAATTACGTAATGATTTTTTTTTATTTTTATATAAATTAGGTAATGTGTAACTCGATTCAAATTTCAATAACTCATTAACATCTTTTCTACTTGACAGTAAAACACAAATAGTATTTTTTAATACTTAAAATCTTTAATTTATATTCTAAAATTACAATTTATCTTTTTTTTGAATACTTAAATTTTAATATTTTTACATTTTCAGCCACTTAAATATATATATATATATATATATATATATATATATATATATATTGTATGAGGTAAAATATTAATTCAGAAGCAAAGTAAAAATTAGTAATCATTAACCGAATATAATTGATACAATAATTGTTAAATAAAATAGGGAATTTATATATAAAAATTAATAATTCTCATTACAAATTCACAAATAAAACCATGTTTTCTAATATTTTTATTTAAATAGACAATTATATAGTACACATATAAAATATTTTATAATTAAAATTCTATATTATCAATAAAAAAATATTGAATGAAATTATATATATATATATATATATATATATATATATATTTATATATATGTATATATGTATATATGTATATATGTATATATGTTACCTTACTGTCAAAAATATAAAAAAGCACATATTTTTAAAAATATATTCGATACTGAAGACAATCCAATCACTATTTGAAACAATGATTCATACTTGGAGCACCCTTCTTACACTTATTAATCCATCCATACCAAGCGTTAAATCCATGACGTTTGAAAATAAGTTGAGCGCATTTCGAGTCATTAGTAATATTGTCATCCAGAAAACCTTTAAATTAAAACATTATTTATAATGATTAATATCTAAAATCAAAAAGAAAATTCTTACAATTTAAGTATTTTAAAAAATATTTTTTCCTTTAATAAATAACAGTTTCTTATTTGCTAATGGATGGCGCTCAAATGAAACTACCATTTTAAATACCATGATGTTACTTTACTAAAATTACTAACAGATCAGGTATATATATATATATATATATATATATATATATATATATATATATATGGTCTGTAAAAAATGTAAATAAGGTGATTTTTTTCAATTTAATATAATAATATTCCATACGCAAAATCTATGAGTTATTATGTAGCTTAGCTAGTTCTCTCTGCAAAGAAGTTACATGTTTTTCTACAAATGTTGTAAATACTAAATATTAATCTGTTTTTTTCAGTGCGAATCGTGTAATTGAAAAATAAACAATAGTATTTATCGGTCGCAATATGAAATTAAACTAGAATATCGAGTTATAATCAAAAGTCTCATCAAACTTCACAAATGTATGATAAAAACGATGAAAAATTAAAAGCAATATAAGGAAACCAATTTCTGTAAATAAATACATTTTTTTCAACAGCGCAAGATTTTTTTAGTAAGGCAGAAAACGACAAATCTGCATAAAATATCCTGTAGCAACAATATTTGAATTTGTGAAACGAGTGCGGGATCTAATAGAACAATATATAATAAGATTGATAACAGATATTTATATGAATTATCGATCCATTCATGAAATTTTACATTTGACTTTTGCATCACAACGATAAGTTCAGTCACAATGTATTGTCTGAAAGGGTGTAACTGAAGTCCAAAAATATTGCAGTGATTTCAGAACCTCAGTATTTCTAAATATGAACCAATGAGATGTTTTCCTCGCTATAAAATTTTAGAAAAATATATTAAGACGTCATTTTGAGACACTACATTTTACAAAGAGTTATAACACAAAATAAGACTCACGAGTATTTACAAAAATGAAAGAATCACCTCCAATGAGTAAATTACTTTGAATTAAATTACATTTAAGTGCAAACATGTGTGAAATAGTTATTTATGTAATACTCCTAAATGTCAATATTTTTATAACAAGCTGCGTGTATAGGAAAAAATTAAAGGAATTCTAAATTGTACAAAAAAAACATCAAAATTACGTAATATTCTACTTAAGTATAAAAAGTTATTTACTTACAAAATTGTAACATTCGAATGAGGAAAAAATATTACATGGTTATAATTTCTGATGAAGTAATGAAATATAAAAAAAACAGATGTGCGGTTTTAATCTAGTTTTATTCTATCTGGTTTCAATTTATAGTGTAAATAAAATTCATTTTTCGCAGAAAAATAAAATACGTTTCGTTTTGAATTTCTATTTTTTTAATGTTTTATAGTTAATAATGTAAAAAGTTTTACCGTAAATTTTATATTGCAATTAATGAAAAAAATATTTCTTAGCGAGAAATAATACAAAAAATGAAGAATAGTAAAGGTGATGTAAGAAAATTTGTGAATAATTATTGTGTTACAATCAAGGTAAGGTCTAAAAAAAGATACTAGTCGCAAAATGTATACTTCATATCAAAAAAGTTAGTTATTGAAATTTATGCTTAAGAGATGATTTTTATTCTGATGCATATTTGAAGATTTGAAACTACCGCCTCTATAAATATTAATACCAGAACTCTAGAAACATATTTACATGAAATATAAATGCGTGCATAGAACCTGACAGAAAAATCATTTGACAAAAAAATGAATACAATTCAATAAGAAAAATAATAAAATTTCACAATAGAAATTGGTTCTAGTTTCTTTTCTAATAAATCCAAATTTAACTTATTTTTACCGACTGAAAAAATAACAACGGAGTGACAAACAATATCATATAGATCGCCTTTGTCTAAAAATCTACATTCTGATTATGCTATGTAAATTCTTTAAAGTTTACATTATTGCACTCCTGAAAGCAGTGAATGATATAATCAATTCAAAAATAAATAAATAAATTTTACTCGATAGTGTATTTTCAATTTTGAAAACGTTAAAAGAATACAGAACATCAAAACTTCAAAAATAATAATCTTTCAAAATAAAATTTTTCGAAAATACATATTTTTGTACTTGCATACAAGCAATACAGATCACTCTGAACTGTCAACCTTGGTCAATAATAATTTCTAATGATTCAGCACATAAAAATCCACTTTTTCGGGCACAATTAAATTTTTACAAAAAATATTTTCTAGTGAGATGATCTAGAGATGAAAATCGTATGTAAATGATATAACTGAAATATCATTCCAAATATAGATTAAAAATATTCTCATTCAAAGAAAGTGTACAAAATTCTAAAAAAAAATTGGATAGTACACATAAAAAAATCAACTTTAGATTAATACCATCGTTACAAATGTTTCAATTAGAAACAAAAATTGACTAATATTAATTTATGCCTATTACATATGCAATTTTTATTACCACGAAATTGTCTTGTATTTAATTTCATTATCAAGTTTACTGATATCACTAAAGTTGAATTACATTCATAAAAGTTTATGTTGTGTACTATATATGAAAGTTTTTCGAGTAACATTTAATTATAAACTGTTAAATCAAAATGAAATTATGGTAACTGATTAGTCCTGTTCCAAAAAGAACATTTGAAATTGGTGAGTAATGAACAAATTCTAATTCTAACAAATGATATATATATACATATATATATATATATATATATATATATATATATATATATATATATATATATATATATATGATGAAGTTATAAATAGTTATCAGACTTGGTTTGTGGTGAAACTTTTCAATTTTTAAACTATTTTTATTATGATTAAATAACATTGGTATCTATTTTCTCTTACATTAAAAGTATCCCATAACTATTTGTTATTTATAAATCGTTAAATTTAAATACAACTGAACGTTTGTTAGACAGTATGTTCAATCAGTTTTGGTCTTATTTTATCACAATACAAATAAGCAATATAAACGATAATAATGCGGAAATGAAACAACAAATATGTTTTACTATAGTAGATACCCTCTTATTCATATATTTAAAAAAAAATATGAAATAAAAACAAGCTGTATTATATTATATATAAACTGATGGGACACTGTATATGCACATATTAATGTGATTATGTATATGTATATATATATATAACTGGATGTATATGTCAACACAAAAATGAAATGTTCAAAAATTCTTACTATTGCAGTTAGCTTTGCAGTCACCTCCAACAGATCCAATTTTACACCAATATTTACTGTTTATTTGAAACAGTCCAAAGTCATATGATCCATTTTTATTGCGGGGGCCTTTGGCAGCCGTATTACGACCACTTTCTGCTTTCACCAAGCATACCCCTAAAAATATAACAATTTATATATACACACACACATATATATATATATATATATATATATATATATGTATATGTATATGTATATATCGTGAAAATAAAATATAAAATTCAAGTGTATAATTTCAGATTTTTGTTTCTATTACTTTTTTCATACTTCTTCCTTCAATATTTTTTTAAGTTTTCCTTAAAAACAAATCAATTACTCCATAAAAAAACAAAATAAATAATAAATTTAAAATTAAATCACTTACAGTCACTTATCTTGCTCCTCGGAAATCCTTGACTTACTAATTCTCTAGCAAGTTTACAATCTGGTGAAATTATTCGACCATATGCTGAAGAAACAATGACCACTGCTAAGAAGCACAGTACATATGTAGACCGCATGATGATGAACGAATATTGTGAGTATTTTTTCACGAGTTTATATACAAAAAAAAATGTGCGATAACGGTTATAAACACTAGATAAGAATTGCAGGTTTAATTACGCTAGTTTTATATGTAATTATAGGTAATATGACTAAATTTTTTTATCTAGGAGAAACAAACACACAAATATATATATATATATATATATATATATATATATATATAATTATTAACATTTTCAACATTGTTCTAAATTTACAGAAAAATTTATTAAATATAATATGTACATTTAAGAAAACAAATATTACCATTACTAATACACTGAATTTTAAAAAGATTATTTTTATGAATCCTTTGTTCAAAAAGTAAATACACCTTCGTCGAAAAAATGAATACATTCTTATATTAATTTTAAAATTGTGTGAATAAAATTATTCATTTATTTTTAAATATATATATATATAATACAACTAACAAACTACATTTAATATTATAGGACATAAATTTTCTATTATGCGTTATGTTATAACAAGTAAAATATAAAGTCAACAAAACATTCTTTCAGTACCCTTAATTCACTACTGTTTAATATTGTAAAAATTGTTTCCATTTTATAAATTATCTTAAAATATTTACTATCTTTTTGAAGTTAATATATGTTATTGTTGTATATACTCGTGATGAACACAAACTATTTACATTCATAAATTCAACAATATATTCAAATTTAAGGAACTCATCAGTATTGCATATTTCGCCAATTTTTATTTCTACTGTTTGATTGTAATAAAAGTAGAAAGTTAAAGTAGTCATATGTTGTTGCAAAGTAATACATGGAGCTATGAGAAACATAAATATATTTAATTAACTTCAGTTATGACTTCACAATTAAAATCAGCGGATTAAATTGTCTGTTTCATATAAGTAGGTAATATTATTGTCAAAAAAAATGGAGCATTGTAATATTTAAATTTATACTCCAAATATATGCAAGTAATAAAAGGCTTTATCATTTATTTTCTTTACAATAGTCTTCATAAATGTACAAATCATTCTTAGTATTAAAATTAATACTTAGTTTCAAATTTTGTAATTTTGTGCTATTTTTAAGCTGAAGGTTGCAATGTATAGATATGAAAAGAATGAATTTTGTCTAACTCATTATCAAATATTAAGTAAAAAAACAAACATTTTTGATGACAAAAACAATATATTTTTAACTGAAAATTAAGAAACCAAATATTTGTAAAATTCTAATAATATATACCTTCAGTTTTGCATGCAACTCAATAACACAACAGTATAATTCACTTTTTAAAATTCTACCAATACCTTATTGTTATTGAGTATTTAAAAGGCTAAATTAGAGACTTCATCTGGCTTAAATATGATTTATGATAAAAAGTATTAACAATATATTATATTGTCAAGTATTTCATCTGTTTTCATGAAGTTACAAGTTTCAACAGTTTACTTTTCAAATTGAAAATAAATGTATATAACCAATCTACAGTTATAAAAATGTATATAACTGATCTACAGTTCAAAATAATATTATATAACTGCATACAGAATCAAAACAATCCAATTAACCGAAACATGCAAATTAGATTCGTTGCTAAAGGAACCTATAACAACAGCATATGAGAATATTTTCTCATGTTTGTTACTTGTAATAGGCTTTTTATTTTATAAAGGACCCAAAAATTCTCTTTACTTGAATTTCGAATAAAATAAAAAATAAAATAATTTCAGAATGCTGTTTGAAATGATTTCAGGAGCAGTAGAGCGATTAGCTTTGCTAAATAATTGAGAAAAAAAACGGTTATAATTTGTTTGTTTGCATAATATCTTGAATAACATTTTAAAGTATAATTGTACTAATACTTTTCTTTTTTATAATAAAATTCTTTCGTTGTTTTATGCGAATTCTATGTATTATATGCAAGTTCGTTTCTTCTATAATCACTCTCAACATTGGTCATCTATCTGAAGATGACAAAAGTTGAAACCAATCGTAGAAAAAACGTACTCTTGGGTTCCCTATATAATTTTATTTAGAAATTGAATAGTAGTAGGAGCTTGTATTGAAATCTGCTGTTTTTTGGTGTTTTTTGAGCATTTATTTCAATAAAAAAAATGTGTGAATACATTAATCAAAGTATTTTTCCTCAGAAGCTATGACTTTTTCCCACTTTTCTGGCAGAAGTTGAATTCCATGATGAAAAAATGGTCTGTCTTTTGAGCCAATCTATTCAGCAACACAATTTTCGATTTCTCCGTAGTTATGGAAATGTGTATCTTCCAAAACTTGTTGCATCAATCGGAACAAATGGTAATCGGTTGAGGCCAGGTCTGGAGAATACGTTAGGTGCGAGAAAATCTCCCATTCGAGCTCCATCAGTGTTTGTTTCACGGCTATAGCAACATAGGGTTGAGTGATGTAATAGAGAAGAATCAATTTTCGGCGATCGTTTTTGCATCAAATTATCATTCAAACGCTCCAATTGTTATCGATAAAGTTCGGCGGTGATTGTTTCCTTCGGTTTCAATAGATCATAATACGCGACATCCTCCATATGCCACTAAATAGAGAGAATTACTTTGTGACCGTGGATGTTTCGCTTTGGTGTCGACATTGATGGTTGGCCAGGATCAACCCATGATTTCTTGCGTTTCGAGTTGTCGAAATAGATCCATTTTTCATCGTCAATTACGATACGCCACAAGAAACTCTTCTTTTTATGTCTTGCAAGCAAAGAAATCGAAATGTTTAAACGATTAGCAATAGCATTTTCGGCCAATTCATATTGCAACAATCTGCCTTCTTTTTGGACCTTTCCCATGGCTTGTAAACGTCATCAAATGGTTTATTTGTCGATATCATACTGTTGAGCCAATTCTTTGACTGTTTGAATAGGATTTTTTTCCAATAGAGTTTGCTGTTGTTCATCTTCGAACTTTTCCGGTTGATTCGGCTATTGTTTGTCATGAACGTCACACCACTGTCAACACCACTTTTGAATCGTCGAAACCAATCTCTACATACTGTCCTCGATGGAGCAGATTCACAAGTTTCCGTAAGCAATCAATGAGCTTCAGCTGCACTTTTTTCAAATTTAATTTGTGTAGAAGTATATATCGAAAAAACAACTAATCGCGTTCCATTTCAATTCGGTTATATAAAAGCACTTGTGTAAACAAAGGATGGCGTCTGTTGATTGAATTTTAGTGGGAAATGTTCAAACTTCAAAATGACAAAAGAGATATCTGTCACTGCCCACAGCATATGCACCTAGAGCTATCTACACGTGAACAGCAGCTTTCAATGAAAACTCCTATTAGTTATACTAAATGAGAAAACAATAAAAATGTTATTCAATTTCAAAATTAAATAGCATTGCGTAAAATAAAAATTAAAAACAAAATTTCATACATATTCAATGACCTACATCTACACTTTGTCGAAAAATTCTCAAAAATTGCAATTAACTATTTAATAACAAACGTGGAAAAACATTTGGCGGAACTTAAGAAAAACATTACCATATTTTATGTTAGTTTTGTGATAGTTATAAGGATGATATTATTATAGAAAACATTTTGGTATATAAGAATAATGTACACAATACCTTTCACAAAAACACACACAAATACATGATGTTTTTAATGTTACTATCTGCTTTATCAAATTTATGATAGATTCTCTAGAAGTATTACAAAAACTATTAAAAATAAATCTACAGAAAAATTGCAGCATGATAGTATGAATTCAATGTAAAATTCAATGAAATTAAGAAAAAGTTTAAATGAAGGTTTCATAAATCAGAGTATTCATACAGACAATATGTGAATTATTGAATAAATTGAAATTTATCGTCTCAAATGGGTGTTTAGTTTTATAGGTATTAGATTCAACAATAACAATATTGCATAAGAATTTAAACTTGTTTCCTTATAAAATTGAGGTCATAAGTAAGATGGACACAGCAAACATGCCTATTCGCTTAGAATTTTGCAACAAGGTGCTTCAAATAATGGACGAGGACAATAGATTCATAAACAGCCTTTTTATGTCTCATGAAGCACATTTAGATCTAAATGGATATGTCAACAAACAAAATTGTCGAATATGGAATGATAACAACCCACAAGATCTTCAATAAATGAAACTGCATCCAAAGTGTGTGAATGTTTAGTGTACGGTTTCATCGCAGTGTATTGTCGGACCATATTCTTTCGAAGAAAACAATCGCACAGCCGCTGTGAATGTGGAGCGGTAGTAAACACGCTATCTTCATGGAGCTGCGCAGAAAACGAATACGATTTAACTCGGTGTGAGTTTAGCAAAACGAGGTAACAACTCACATCACTAGAGATGTAGTGGAAACACTCAAATGAAAATTTTCCAACAAATTTTCTCGCGTAACTACACATTTCGTTGGCCACCAAGATCACCCTATCTTAGTGCACCAGATTTTTTTGTGAGAAAGAACATAAGATGAGAAATTAATAAGAATAATTAAATATTATAAACACATTTTTAAGCATTGGGTTCACCAACATCTGAATAATAAAAGTTATTAATAGCTCAATATACTGAGCAAATTATTTTCTGACCGATAACAGTACTTATATTGGAAAATAAATGTGTCTATTGCGCAAACGTCTTTATATACTC
>CM068320.1:4212500-4217500 GCA_034766995.1 Acanthacorydalis orientalis | reverse complement strand
GCTTTTTGAATTATTAACATTTAATTTTTTAAAATATTTATCCATATATATGTATATATATATATATATATATATATATATATATATACACATATATGTATATATATGTATAAAATTATTCGTTATTTTGCTAAAAAACATAAATACTTTAATATTTTTGATATTAGTAAACTATATGTTTGGAATTGATAAAAAAATATATTAAATAGTACAATATGCAAACTACAGAATATACATTGATATGTAGCTGAATAAAAGTCTATGTACGTATAGCAGTTAATCATAAATAAATATCAAAGTACAAACCTAAAAAAGGTCGTAAAAGCAAATATATTCTCTACTGTGGTATATGCTAAATGTATGTAAGTCTTACATTAGAGATAAAAAAATATTAAATATTTATAATAAGTCTCACATAAAAAACAAAAAAAGATATAAATCTACGAATTTTGAGAGGTTGATTTACTATTTTTCTAGTGACTATTTAACTTTTTACTTTACAATTGATTATCATATTATTTCATAAATGTCCAATTAAACATTATTGATAAAAGAGGGTCATTTGATGAGTTTGGTAAATTTCTATAAGATAGTGCCATCATTCATTTGATAACATCACGGATATCAAGTGTTACTTTGCAAACTAGCATAGGCGAAATTTCAATCAGAAGCGACGCTTTGTTCAAGTTCTACAGATGTTTGTAGCGAGCAGTGTAGCAATTTCCACAAAAACTGAAAAAAAATAGTAGTCCTTTTTGCGTCGATTCGTCACTGACACATCTGAGTCGAAGTAG
Source organism: Acanthacorydalis orientalis (assembly GCA_034766995.1). Lineage (NCBI taxonomy): Eukaryota > Metazoa > Arthropoda > Insecta > Megaloptera > Corydalidae > Acanthacorydalis > Acanthacorydalis orientalis. Next base: position 4,216,706 of record CM068320.1, on the reverse strand, counting down.
CAATTAAAGCAGTGAACAACGACTGATGAAAGTACACCGAAGAAGGCGAAAACCGTTTTGTCGGTTGAAAAGGTGATGGCCACTGTTTTTTGGGTTTCCCAATGAATCATCCAGATCGACTACTCAGTGAAGAAAATAATAACAGGAGATTATTATGCAATATTTTTGGACAGTTTTAAGAAGAGCTGAAAAAAAATGACCAAGATTGGCGCACATAAATGTGCCCTTTTGCCAGGAAACGCCGTTTCACAAATCAACCGTCATAATAGAAAAATTACACGAATTACGCTTGGAATTGACTCCTCGTCCACTCTATTTTCCGGATTTGCCCACGTGCGACTTCTTTCTTTTCCCAAACTTGAAAATTTGGCTCGGTGGAAGGAAATTCTCGTCGAATGAGGATGCCATCGTCGCCGTCAATGAGTATTTTACAATCTTTGAGAAAAGCTACTTTTCCAACGGAATGAAATAACTGAATCTCTCTGGACCAAGTGCATAGCCCGCTATGCACCCAGAAACTATGTTGAGAAATAAAATCGAGTTTTTTCAAAATAAGAAAACGGTGTCTAATTTGCTTTTCTACCATACTTATCAAACTCGTAAATATACTCACTCTGAAAATTCCAAATTATAGATATAAATTTAATTTAAAAAAATAGACAATTTTATGTTTTAACTTCAAATAAATTCAGTTTTTTTGTTATATTCAATTGTTATTTTATAGTCCATTTATAATATATTAATCAAAAGTACACTATTAAATAGAGTATAAGAATATAAGTCAGCAATCAATTAATTATGTATTTATAGTACTTCATACAAAATGAATGCATTTGAATTAAATGTAATAACTAAGTAAACATTATGGAAAATACAAAATTGAAACCTAATATTGAACATGATTTATTCACTACAAAGATAAGAAAAGACATTATTCATTGCACATGTATGAGAATAATTCGTAATATCCATATTATTTGACTAAAGACAACACTTATTATATAATACTCTTGTGATATTTATATCAAAATATATTTATATATGATATCATCATAAGAGAGTTTATTTACATATAAGTTGTTAATCGATTATCGTACTATATATTTCGACAAATTGATATTAATTCACTTAAAGATGGAAAAGATGATATCAAGGAAAATATTTTAAAGAGATTTATATGTTTACATACATTTTTTTTAATTAATATGCAATATCTTTATTCAAATAAAATAAATATAAAGTAAATATAATTATTAATCACTTTTTCAGTGAGAAGATTTTGAGTTATATTAAATCGATTTATTGGCAGAACAGTTAATCAATCATTAGAATTCAGACGGTTATTACCTTTTGTCAGCTATTTAATATATATATATATATATATATATATATATATATATATATATATATATATATGTATGTATGTATGTATGTATTTATCCTACACTTCATAGGAAAAATGTTACGGCAGATTATTGAAGATATAAATTCCGAAGATGAAAATTGAAGAAATGAAAAAACAATGTTATTACTATTTCCATGTACATAATCTAGGAATTTGAATTTTATCGCAAAATTAATTTGAAATGAATTTTACATATACTTTAATTATTTTGTTCCTCTTCACTCGCAGAATAATATTAGATGAACCGCTTAAAAATTAAAACCTTAAAAAAAATTTTTGTATTCCTTGTTTTATACAAATTAAAAAATAAAATATTTAACCTAACATGCCTGTACTTAAGCTGTTGTTACTAGAATCTAACATTCTTTTAACTCCATATTTCTCTTCTAAAAAGTTGAGATTTTTATAAAACCATAATAAACATATGTAAATACCTTGTGGACCGAAACCATTTTTTTAATTGCCTTTCAAGACCGTTTAAGTTCTCGTCAATATAAGGTTCTCAATTTTTTACCTTTTGCACTGAATATTTCTTGACTCTTTATTTTCAAAGCTTCTAATTTTCTTATATAAATTTCAATAAACTCTAACCAAGAGGTTTTCTCTATAAAACTTTCCATAATGGATTCAGTATCACAGGAGATAATTCTATAATATTTGTTAACATGTTCCCACGCCTACAAAAATTACAGTCAGCACAGCAAATTGACGTAAATATCAAAATCGTTTTAATATTTAAAAAAATATGTTGACACATATAGACGGGTGAACTGATTGACTCAAAAGTCGATTTTCACCAAAATATTCACTCTTATACAGGACATAATTTACTTAACAAAAATCTTTTATTTTATATTAGAACAAGTATCTTTCTATTTTCCCGTCAAAATTGACGGGAAAATAGAAAGAAACATAGAAAAGGAAAACTTTTTATTGATTTTTACAACATAATATATTTAAACATAAATAATACCTAAGAACGAAACTTAATGAATTAAACTTGAAATCTATGAGCTGACGAAGCAAAAATTCTCATCACTATAGACATTCGTCACTTTGTTCGCAGGATAAAGTGACTAGAAATGTCGGTTTTTATATAAAAGAGGATGAGATTTATCAAAATGTTCAACTCTATTCTTTTAGTCCTGTTAGCTGTTGAATATGAATTTGAAAGCAATTTGCCATTCTCTTAATCGACTGCTATAATCAATTATCTAGAGAAAGTAATATCTACTAGTTTATTGAACACAATAACAATCATTACAAGTGACATTTAAAATAGCTCGGCTAAGCGTAATCAATGTCATTCACTTATTAGATAATTTTGAAATAAATAATAAGAAATGGAATCGCGGAAAGTAAAGATTCTTACAACGTGTACTTATTGTCTTAAAAAATTTTCTTGTGCCAATAGAGATAAATTAAGTGTATTTAAAAGATGAATCATCCCATCTTCATTTTAAGATCATTTATTCGTTCATCTCTTTTTTAGAATCAGAAAAAGTATGAAAGAATGAATTTATTTTATCTTAATTTGCTTAATTACCACCACTGTAAATAATTTATGACGAGTATGAAAAATAACATTTCTTTTTCATTGATAGTTCGAAATGGATTTTAAACAACTTGCATTATCTACAATCTACTAAAATATGGCACACGTGCTTAAACTGGTATGGTCCAAAAGGACAAGGACCACCAAAAGAATGCATCAACAGAGTTATAAATATAAAAACTTACAATTATAATTTGGATAAGAATACATGATATTTTAATAAACACATAATAGTTTCATATGTTTATAATAACAACTGAAAGTATTTTTCATGTTTTTTAACATACGCATATCCTTTTCTCTTGATTATTAAACTTATTTATATAACATTTCATCTCATATAAATTTCATATGATTTTTTTCTCTATTTTTATACCGGTAATACATTTTGGATTGTATTTATAATATTAAGCTTTTATTGTAAGCAATTATCTGAAATAAAAATAAGAGAATAATACCAAATAAACGCGAAGGCAAAATTTTTCTTCAAATATTCTCTGAACATTCTTTCTGAAAATTCCATCGAACAACGGACTATGTATATTGAACAATATAATATTATCTTATTGAAAATATGCATTATATTAATAGATTTGTTTTCGTCGCAAATTTAAAAGTGACTTTTTGTTGGCTTACTTTGATACCATATTCTCAGATAACATAAATTTATTTTTACTTCCTCCTAGGAATTGATATCTGAGTAATACAGAAACAAAGCTCTTTTCAATATTCAATTTAAAAAACGTATTATTACGGCGCAATATAGAGAATCTATTTATTAATAGTAAAGTATGCCTCAATATTATTTATTTTTAGATGTGCTATGAATTTCAACTTAATTGGACACATATTTTCGCGATTTAAAATATATACAAGAAAGTATCTGTCTGAATCAGCCATTTTATTTGAAAAGTGGTAATTTTATAGAAAAATTAATAAATATGTTTTATTTTGAGAAAACCTGCCTTAAAAGTGCGATATTTACCTAATTTGGAACCTTTATATTATATTTAAGTGAAAATTGAACTTATTGCAGAGTTCGTAATTTCAAACCAATTTCTTATAATTTTTTTCTTGATATATATTTGAAATTAGTTATTTTATAGAATTGAAAAGTGTCAATCTAAGTAAAAGCATAAAATAGTAATAAATAAAACTTAAAAGTTATCTTGCTACCTTCTCATTGATATCAAGGTGGAACATTATTACAGTTTACTCAAAATTACATTCCAAATGTACGAGTTCA
>CM068320.1:4157500-4210000 GCA_034766995.1 Acanthacorydalis orientalis | reverse complement strand
ATATATATATATATATATACATATATATATATATATACATATATATATATATATATATATATATATATATATATATAAATATATGAAAAATTATTTCATACTAAATGAACGAAATCTATTTAATTGTGTAATGATATATAATAGCTAGTTTTTCTATTTCAATATTTTGAATTACAAAAACAATAATAATAACCGTTTATATATATATATATATATATATATAATACATTCAAGTTTCTCTAGACCAACTCTTCTACCTATTTTTTGTATTAGAGACAATTCATTATAAAAAGTTATAAGGAATAATTAAACACGAAAGAAAATAAACGGTAATAAAACAATAACAATAATTGACAATACGTGTATTCTCATAAAACAAAGAAATTAAGTTATAATTAACTTGAGTTTAAATATAACTATCACTATTGGTACATTAACACAAAAAGATACTAACTCATGCCCATGAGCATTTCAATAGCGATACCATAATGTTCAGAGCACCAAAATACAAAAAATTTTATAAAAAATTTGCAGATTCTTCTGTAACTTAAAGTGCGGAGAATTTTAGCATCGTCATCGAAATGCAGATAAGCAAGAATTTAAATTGATCAATAATTATTTACTGATTTGTAAAAGTGGATTTAAACATAGAAACAGAACTGTATTTTGAACTCAATTTATAGTTTTTTTTATTTTTTTCTACAGAAAGAAGTCTTAGTATAATTTCAAACTATCAAATCGCGTAAATTAATACAGAAATCTGATTTAAAAAAGAACTCACTCCGAATAAAATTTAATAAATAATCCAAAAATATCCTCACTCATGTGTATTAAACACATACCAGCTTTTCGGTTAAAATAAGCTCTTCTCTTTATTTTGACAAGGTAAGAAGTTTTGTATTTTCTGTAAGTAATAATAAAATATTAGAAGTAATTTTGAAATATTTATCTTTTGGATGTTAAGTGCTGGCTTTTCATTAATTAAACAATATTTATATTTAAAACATTTAAAATTCTGCTGAATTTAAGAAATAAATAATTTTTGGCTTCAAATATTTGCCTTACATAATAAATGTCAACATGTATTATCTAATAATTTCTATAAATTTTCTGTGTAAGACACTACATCTCATAGCATAAAGCTACTCTTCGGGAGGCTAAATAATAAGTTTTATTTTATATAATTATGGCATAATTTAATTCGACAGAAAATTTTCTTATTGATCAAATGTTAGTCACACATTCACGGATGCACACAGCAGTTTTTCTATAATAGAAAAAAATTACAAAAATATCCATATGTTTTTAGTACTGCAGAAAAAGCGATAATAAAAGTTCTTCTCGGTACGTAAAATGGTTGAAAGTAACTAAATTCAGTGAAAGAAAATATAAAATTATTTAAATGAAGATGAATAGTGGAAAGACGTGACTGCTATGAATGATAATAATACACGTTCTCATACATTTGTGCAAGATGCGCTGATGCCAGTGAATAAGTCGATTCAAATATATTAAAAAAATATGATAATTTTCAAAAACAAATTCGATTTATTTGCAAAGAACTTTCCACGAGTCAATATTTTTTCTAACACACATATTATACTATCGCAAAGGTGAATACTTTTGTTTCAAATATTCGAAATTATTACATTAACAATTTTTCATTCTTATTCATTAAATATATCAAATTAAATATTCAGTTTTATAACTAATAATCCTGTTTCCAACATTGAAAGATTGTGTTTCTTCAGATAATTAGCATAACAACCTAATATTAGGTTGATGGGAAAATAATTGAGGTTTCTATTTTCTGAATTCTAACCTTATTTTTTTCAATAAAAATACAGTTTCATCGTGTTCATGTTAATATCATTTTAAAGTACATTTTTTTGCCTGTATTTTGGTTACATCGACTTTGATTTTACTATTAATTTTATTTCAAATTAGACTATTGAATTAAAAATGGAAAAGAAGCAAATAAGAGCATTTTTTGTATGAGTTCAAAACGGGTGGTAAAGCAGCAGAAACGGTTAATAAACTAAGCAATGCTTTTGGTGTAAGTACTGTTAAGGAAGTACGGTACAATGATTGTTCCAAAGTTTTCGTGCTGGGGACAAGAGCCTTGAAGATGAAGAAGGTCTCTGGTGTCCTTCTTTAGTTCATAACGAACAACTGAAGGCATTAATTGAATCAAAACCACGCACAAACATTCTAGAGATTGCACAAAAGTTATCCGTTAGTCATCCAACAGTTCTGAACATAAAATAGCTAAGTAAATCAAAAAATTATGACAAATGGGTTCCCCATGATCTGAACGAAAGCCATAAAAATCTCCATTATGAAGTTTGTTCTGCGCTTCTTTTACGCAAAAAAAAATCATTTCTCGATCGTATTCCAACGTGCGACGAAAAGTGGATTCTTTATGACATCAGAAAGCGGTCTTCACAATCATTAGACAAAAATCAAGCCCCAAAGAATTTCCTGAACCCGAAATTACAGCAAAAAAAAATATGGAGACTGTTTGATGATCTACACTCGGTATAATCCACTACATTTTTTTGGAATTCTAGCGAAACTATTACAGTTGAGAGTTATTATCAAGAAAGGGACAAAATTTACAAAGAACTGTGACGTCTGGTATCGACACTGGTCAGTCAAAAAGGTCAATTCCTACTGCACGAAATGCACGATCACATATCGCACAATTGACCCTCCAAAGGTTGAATGAATTGAGCTATGAAACACTGGATCATCCAGTACACTCACTAGACATCTTGTAAATAAATCGTCACTTATTTAAGCATTTAAACAACTTTTAACATGGACAGGTTTTCAACAACCAAGCTGCTACCGAAAGTGCATTTCGATATTTTATCAACTCCAGAACTGCAGAATCTTACAATACCGGATAATCTGATTTTAAAATCGGAATAAATGAACATGTAATTAATTGGCAAAAATGTGTCGATTTTAATGGTGCTTATTTCTATTAATAAAGTTAATTATTAGTTGAGAAAAGTATATATTAATTTGAAGGTCATAAAATACAATTATTTTTCTACCAACCTAATAGCTTCAATTATCTTTTACTTAAAAACTAACTTTTACTAACCTACTGTGAATTTTCTATTATTCTTTTATCTTACATAACTTTTATTGCTAACATAGAAATATTATTTATAAATAATTATATTATATATATATATACACATTAATATTATTTATATAAAAATATGTAAATAATTAAACTTAATTATCAACAAAAATGTGTATTAATAGACAACTTGAAGTACATCTAAAATACATAAAAATGATAGAAGGAATAATGTTTTAAAAGTGAGTGTTATTTGCCAAATTATACTTCAAAAAGACTACTAGATAATTTAAATATATTTCATGAAACGAAATCAACGGTCCGTAATAACGCTTATTGGATTCATTTTACTTGAGAGCTATACTACTGTATTCCAATTCATTTAACGTGATAAATCATAAATATATTAATGGACAAATTCATTCATTATGCTATAATATTCAATACAATACAACTTCTGTCAAAAACATAATGTAAAAACGACAAAGATAGTTTGATAATTATTTAAAATATATTTTTGTTTAATTAAAAATCATATTTTTTAAAAAAATATATAATTTTTAATTAATCCTCGACAAAAACATTTTAGAGGAAAATATTGTAACTCTAACAGTTTTTACCTGTAAGTACTCTTTATTTGGAAATATTGATACCTCTATTGAGATTAAAACATTTACCTAAAATTACATAATTACTGACTTGAATTTTAAAACTCTAATTTTTACCAACGTAACATGAAATAACTAGTTGCTGATAAAATTTCTACAATGTTGAATATCCACTAAATAATTTAAAAACATAATTTAGTGTTGAGACGTAGATAGGTTTAATAAAAAGAAGAAAAGTTTTTATCAAACTATACTTTTTTATTATCTCCGTTCTTTTCACACTTCATTTAGCTAATCATGTTGCAATATCTATACAAAAAGAAACGATCAAAACCTCTGTATGTATATGTCTTAAATTTTAATTTTCGATAACCTAATTAAGTACTACTCGGATCACATTTATTACTATACACTCCAATAAGTGTAATAACACTCTCACAAGTGTTAAATAATCTCTTTTTTACTTTTTCTGATATAACTGAATTTTTCTATTTACAAATTCAAACTTTTATAATGTTTATTATAAATGTGTATTTTAGTCACATTTCTACTTCAAGCTAAATTGTTTACAAATAAACTAATTTTGTAAGAACGACATTATGCCGTATAATTATTCTGGTCAACACAAATTTTTCCTCCAAAAAAAAAACAACAATGGAATTAAATAGCTCCGGTACCGTAATATACTTTATTAATATTAAAAATTCCCAGTTCGCATTTCGTAGAAAAATCTGAAGATTTGCTGAAGGAAAATTAATTACAATCAATAATCTTGAAGAATGTGCTGATTTTAAAGTGATTGCGGTACTTATGGGAATGCAACAAGTTTACATTAAATACTGTTGCTTTTTGTGTGTATGGAATAGTCGTAATAAAGCGATTACCTTAAAAGAGATTGGATGGAAAGAAAATCCTTCACGACAAGAACTCAAAATACACAACGTCCTCATTTAGCGAACAAATAAAATTCATAATACCTACTCTCCATATCAAGTTGGGCTTGATGAAAAACTTTGCAAAGACAATTATTTATAAAGGAAAAGAACTCCAATATCTCTAGGAAAAATTCCCTAAAATAACTGACGCCAAAGTAACAGAGGGAATATTTGTTAGTTCTAAAATAAACAAATTAATACGAGATCAAATTTCGAAGATAAATTAAATATCACAGAAAAGAGAGTATGGAGATCAGTGGTTGTGGTTTTTAAGAATTTCTTAGGAAACAGAAAGGACGAACATTACAAAACATTAGTGTAAGGCATGTTGGAGGCATTTAGAGTAGCAGGCTGCAATATGCCATTGAAAGTTCACATATTCACTCACATTTGGATTTTTTTCAGAAAACATGAGCGATCTCAGTGATGAGCACGGAGAGCGGATCTATCAAGAGATTTCGGAAAAGTAACGGCGTTACCAGAGCAAGTGGAATCCTGTAATGCTGTCAGACTATTGTTGGATTTTAAGGAGGGAATCGATAGATGTTATTTCTAAAAAAAATCTCAAATTCAAAAATATTTTCGTTCATTAATATGTATAATATCAATAAATGTACTTAAACATTGTAAAAAAATATTTCTTTCTATCTCAGAAACCCGAACCAACTTTAATTCATGTGTATGATAGAAATTTTACTAACGAGGACCTCTTTCAAAATCAGATCAAGTTATTTCGAAGATCCGAGAAAAATTTCAATTTATTGACCAGTGTTATTATTATTCTCCATAAAAAAATATTTATATTGTTTTAACACGGGTTTTCCCAAGTACACTTATACAATTAATTACCATAAACTACCATAAAGTTACTTTGAAACACATCACAGACAAAATATTATTTAATTGCAATCTATTGTTTGCTTGATAATACTAAATAGATTTTATCGAATTTACAAGTTACAACAACTTTTGCCACTAATGGGAACCAATGGTTTCAATTAAAATTTACTCATTAGGTTGGTAATAGCTGTTGTAATAGGAAAACGAGTTTTAATTGATTATGGACTAATTTGTTTCACTGTTAAACATTCCTACTTTTCGTATTTTCATGTTGAAAAATATATTTGTTACATTATCCTCTAGTTTTAATTGTAATAACAAGTTAAACCGATCTATGTGTAGGGCCTAAGAAATATTTACATTATTATATTCATTTCAAATCTCGTCTATAAACATTTATAAAAACACTACATTTCAGACAATATTTTGAGAGTGTAGTTAAATAGTTAGTGCCATTTGAGAATATATTATTTTTGAAATATGTTGTCAAAATCCAAAAAGTTTATTATCAAAACTATATTTTTTAGATAAGAAATTTTAAAAATCGTATTAATAAAGTGTGTTGACTAAAAATGATATAAACAATAATTAACAATTAATATCCAACGTATACTCCTTCTAAGAAATTAAAATAAATAATAATATTTGAGGAACATATATTTAACTCTGATAATGATATTATAAAAAGTCAGCCACTTGAAAATAACGATAGTTTTAACTCAAACCCATAAACATAAAAAGTAAATGACATCGTAAATAATATATAGCTCATTACTACAAAATAAATTTGTCAAATTGTCAAGTATATTACTCTCAACAAATCATTTAATCATTTATTTATGTAGTTGTATTTCTAATGAAAAGAATTTTAATATCGATAAAATGTAGTAAGAATTACCGATTATTCTGAATCAATTATCATCAATTATTTTTTTAACTTCTTTTAAGATTATGCATTAATACTGAATCTTAAATATAATTATTTGGGAAAACAATATATATATATATATATATATATATGTAAATATGTATTTATGTATATATATATATATAGATAGATAGATAGATAGACAGATAGATAGATAGATAGATAGATAGATAGATAGATAGATAGATGGTAGATACATAAATAGACAGATATAATGTGTGAACATTTTCTTAGATCATTTATGTTTTTAAAATATTAATATTTAAGTATAGCTAATAATTTTATAATAGTAATAATAATATTAATAGTAATTTATAAATGTAATATTTACAATTAATGTATCCAAAATAACAATATGAAAAAATAAAAAACATGACTGGCAAAAATAAAGACTGACAAAAATGTGAACAAAAAGATATAGCTTCTCGAAAAAATGTCTATTGATGTCTATTAATGTCTTTATAACGCATGTTCAAATCACTCAACTAGGAGTATAATGAAATAAAATTAACGAACGAAAGAGTAAGCCGCATCTGTTTTTCTGATAATACTAAACAAGGACTTCGGCAAAATTTAAGAACATGATGTAATTATTAATCAAAAATAATCTTAAGAAAAGCAACGCTACCTCTGCTTGTTAGTGAGTATTTATTGAATATTTTATCTTCTCAAGCAGTTTAAAATGTTAGATAAATAGTTGAAAAATAAGAGAAACTAACCTATAAATAATCTTAACATAAAACAGGCTAAAACAATATTTATTACATTTGGAGGCAGAAAATATAAGAAATGAAAAATAATAAGAAAAATTATAGAAGTTGAAATTATGATTATTTTAACAAATTCATCAACAAAATTCTTATTTTATCAAGGATGAATCATTCGCTTTTATGTTACCAGAAAAAAAGGAATGAAACTCAATTGTACAAAATACTTTAATATTTAAATCAAATGTTCTGCTTTCTTTAAAGAAAAAAGTATTCCATCAATGTGTTTACCTGTTCTTACCTACAGAAATTAAACAGCAAGTCTTAAATTCTAGATAATTTAGCAACAGACAACACAGTGAAACGTGAAAAATTTATCTTTGAAGTCGCAAGAACAGCTTGGAGATAATATAAAGTATACAAAAATTCACAAAAGACCTATATATATATATATATATATATATATATATATATATAAAATAACGAAAACAAAATTTGCAAATGAAAATATACAAAATATATGACATAGAAAAATTTAATTGATTAATCAATTAATTTTTTTCCATGCTGCAATTACAACATAACATATTATTTCAATTAAATGAAAATGAAAATTCAATGAAAATATCAAAAATGTATTATAATATGTGAAAACAAGCAGTGTATCTTTCAAATTAAAGAAATGGAAGAGATCTTTATCCAACAGTGCATAATCCCCTCAAGTTGACGATAAATAAAAGTAAAAGTGACGGAAAGAGATCTTCCGGTTGGGACATTATTTTCAGTTAAATTATATCCCATGTTATAAATCTAGTGCAACGTATAATTGCAGAACAAATAATCATTTAAAATTAATAAATTATAGAAATGCAAAATTCTAATATTTAAGATTACATTTAATTTTCGAATTGTTATTTCTATCTAATCTTAATAACTCAAAGGTGGACGGAAATTACCTAAGAGTAAATTAATATGAAACGACTGAGAAAGAGAAAAATGGACAAATAATAAGGAAATATATATATAATGCAAATAATATATTAAGAATATATTAAAAATAAATGGAAAAACGCACTTTAAATCCATATTTCGAATAAAAGTAATTTATAAGTGGACTCTCTTTACACACACACACACACACACATATATATATATATATATATATATATATATATATCATTATCAGTCTCTGTCAATCCATTACTGGATAAAGGCCTCTTCCGTGATTTTCCATTTTGTACGAATGCTTCTCTTTTCCACTGGTTCCCAATGAAAATTTTAATTTCCTTATCCCATCTGTTCATTGGTTTCTTTCTTAGTCTTTTTATATTCCTTGGTTCCAGTTGATAACTTTAAATGTGAAATTCATATTCATGCACTAATAGTAGTGCCACTTAAAATAGTAGAGCCGTATTATCATTATAGGAAATAAGTCAGGTAATAAATTTTGAAAAGCGTTTTCAACTCTTTTCAGCTATTTGAAAACAACGCCTCCTTTATTCATTTTGCAGGTGTCTTTTTCTTTCTATCAAGTTGTTTGTATGTTATATTCATAAATTATCTCAAAACCTACTACACCTAGAACATTTGAACTTGCAACAAATATCATCAAAAGGTGGATCTGAGCTCAATATTAATTGTGACAAAAACTGAAATTCTGCAAACCCACAATTATGTTACACATACGCACGCACACACATACATGTATATATATATATATATATATATATATATATATATTTATATATATATATATATTTATATATATATATATATATATATATATATATATATATATATATATATATAAATATATATATATATATATATAAATATATATATATATTTACATGGGTGTGTATGTGTGTGTATGTGTGTGCATGTGTATTAATTAATATAATAATTAAAAGATAACTTTTCACAATAAAGGTAAAAATATATCAATTCTACATGAATAAGAAAAAAGGTTAATACGGAACATATTATATGTTTATGGTTCGACAAATACTGTTATCTTTAACTAATAGACTATTTATAAAATACTTTAACCGGGATTTTTTACACTCCTTATATTTAGATTAAATAATCTTATGATACCTTATCTGTTTATGATTCATTTAAATTTGAGATAATAATGCAATAATGTGATTTATTTTATGTGTTATTTATATAAACATATATTATTATTTACAATTTTTTCCTTGTTCCAATTAAACTCTTATATCGTCATTAGACAAAACGGTCACACCGCTAACCAAACCCAAACATCCGGTTTTTTCCTCTTCTCTGCACCGACCGATCAACGATTTGAAATCCATTAATAAATCTAGAATTTCTAAATCAAAATTTTTAGCATATATAACTTAAGAGAATATAAAAAAATAAATTGTATAAGCACTCGAACATTTAGTGACTATTATGATAATTTATAAAATAATGTTTGAATATTAGACCTTACTTAAAATAACTTCTCTTAAAAACCGCCCAAATTCTAAAATAATAATTTTAAAATAAACTAATCTCTCTTCACAGTCCAAGGGAATTAAAACGAGGAAGTTTTTTGTTTATAAAAGTCGCAGATCAATTGAGCATAAATATTTTAGTGATTTGATAGATACGAAAAGACAAGAATATTATTTGTTGCTAAATGGTAAATATTAATTTATTATAGTCTTAAAAATAAATCTTTTTTTAAAAAAATTACTAGTATATTTAACTATACCTTTTTAAGTATACCTAATACATTTAATTTTTTATTTGCTCTATGTAGTAAAAATAAAACTGAAATTATAAAAAAAAAAAACAATAATGTTTAACATCATCAAACAAAAATTGAAAAAGAATCGTTTCTTAAACTGTACAACAGAGTGGACACATATATTCCATTTTATTTTTTATATTACATCTCTTTTAGTCTTTTCTGCGCTTTTTGAAAAAACAAGTTAAGTCACAAGTAATCAATATTCTTAATATTTTTTTTTACTTAATACTAAATTTTAATATTGCCACTTTTAAATTTTATTTGCAAACTATTTTTCAATTCTTATCTTTGATATTCCTACTCGCGTTTTATATTGTACAGGATAGGTAGTTCTTTTTTAAAAAAAGCTAGGAAATGCTTTTAATTCATTTCATATATCATTTTTAGTACATCAAAATTTTGCAACGCTGTGTTTTGAAGTTTTATATATTTTTGTTACAAAAAAATGTATGATTAAAATATTTTTATTACTTTCTTACTGTAATTATGATTATCAAAAAAAGATTATTATATAAAAATATCTTTGCTGATGGTTTTAAATTTATTTCTGAGAAATTATGTATGAGGAACTATATTATCATGGTCCAAGCTGAGCGTTACATTTTATGGAAAATAAATTTCTTGCACACAATTTTGTATGCAATAATCTTTAAAAATAGAAATATTGGATTGAAACAAAAATTCGTAATTTTTAAGATGAAATTCAAAGGCAATGTTTATTTATTTGTTCATGTATTTATTCTAATGCATATGTGCCATTTTGATCCACCACCTTTCGTCATCTTTCACGTAGTTTTATAATTCTATCTTCCCAAAACATGGCATCATACTGGGCGATGAAATGATCCAAGTGGTTTCTGCAGACTTTCAGGGAAGTGAAATTTTTTCCATTAAGGAAATTCTATAAGGACCAGAACAAATGGTAATCTGAAGATGCAAGATCAGATGAATATGATGGGTGAGATAGGACGTCCCAGTCGAACAGCACGAATTTCTGTCGGGTCTGTAAAGAGATGTGAAGTCTAGCATTGTCTTGGTGGAAAACGATACCCTTCTGATTGGCCAATTCTGGATGGTTTTGATAGATTTCCGCCTTTAATTGGTCCAATTAGGCACAATATTTCTCCAAATTTATCGTCTGATTTTTTGAAAAAATCTCGTAATACACAACACTCTTCCAATCCCACCAGATACACAACATCACCTTCTTCAGATAAAGACGCACTTTTAGAGTGAATAACGGAGACTCATTTATTTTTCTCCAAGACTTGTTTCGATCCACATTGTTATAGACGATCCATTTTCATTCGCCTGTGATTAATCGTTTCAGAAACGGGTCACTGATGGAATCACCGATGGAAATGCGTTCCATTAAATTTCTTTAAGTTAAATTATGAGGCTCCCAAACATCGTAGCGATTCATATATCCAAGTATCTCTAAATGCCTCACAACACTCGTACGAACCACCTGCACTATTTCTAAGATGTACCGTGTCATGTAATGTTGATTATTTTTAATAAGTATTGCAATTTTGTCATTATCAACAACTACAAGTCTACCGAAATGCTCTCGATCCTCTATGTCGAATTTTCCATTTCTGAACCGAGCGAACCACTTCCAAACAGTGCTACCAACTGCAGCATCTTCTCCATAAACGTCGAATATCTTTTTTGCTATCTCTACAGTGCTTTTTTCTCTTCGAAAATAAGACAATATCAAATGACGAAAATGCACCTTATTTTCTTCAACTTTTGATTTTTAATTTAACAGACTTCAAATTCGCAAAATTGCACAAAAATAGCAGAGAAAGAAACTTTGAAATTCCACCTGTCAAAATAACATATATGGCTTTTATGTCATGTAATCGAGCTGCGCACGGAACTGCAATTAATGATATATATATTGGAAAATGCGACGAATTTTTATTCCATCCCAATTCTTCATTTTAGTGCATTTTTAGACATATAGATCATAACCAACCCTAGACACATAGCACAGCTAATGTATGTTTATCTTCAATGTATGTTTTTCTTGCTGAATAATGAATACAATTCAAATAAAGAATCCGATGAAAGAGGAAAGAAGAATGCAAAAAAACATATTGATTCGCTTATAAATAATGTTGGATAGTATAATAATTTGAATCATATTCATGGTATTTGTTCACGATGAATTTGACAGGAATGGTCGAATTAAAAACGAATCAAATTTATTTAATGGTAATGAATACAATACTGGTATAAGTAAGATAATTAGGTAATTTGTCATTATCAATTAAAAATGTTATGAGAAACGAGAAAGGCGAACGAAAAATTTACTTTTTAAGTAAAATTTTCGAACCGGAATTCAATTACAAAATCGTAACGGGAAGACAATCATCTATTAAATTTTGTAAATACTGTACAAATAGATTCAAAATGATATAGCAAATAACATCTTATGAACAGAAAGAGCTGCTTTTAAAATAAATAGGTTTATTAACTGATAATTTCAGAATGATAAGTATTCACACATTAGATCTAATAATAAAAATGAAATATTTCTGGAATAATAATTTCGAATAAAACATGAACAAATCCTATTTTAAGATCTTTCATCTTTGAAGTAACTGCCATTGAAATAAATTATTTTCATCTATTGTATTTCCTGAACTGTCAACTCATACACATTTTTCAAACCTTATTTTAGGACATGATGATGCTCCACCACATTACCGACGTGAAGTTTGTAAATTATTGAACTCTACATATTATGAAATGTGGAAACAATGAATGTATTTTTGGCAAAAAATTTAAAAAACCTTTAACAAAAACATCTATTTCTTTATTGATCAATTGTTGGTTTTCTTGTGTCTTATATACTTAAAAAATAATGGAATATGATTTACCTTGTATGTGTTTTAATTAGTTAATTTACTTTATGCATTGGGTCATCCTTTAAGTAATGTGGAATTTTCATATAGGTGAAAATGAATGATGTAATACTTTATAATTATTAAAATAGCATATCAGATGCATATGCTGCATAATTGTGCGTAATGTTTTCTCAGTCTTATCGTGGAAGATTAACAGTGATCACGCAAAATTACAAAAAAAAATGTCAGTTGTCATGGAAGTGTCAAAAGAGTATATTAGGCAAACTTTACTTTGGGAGTCTCGTCAGAGTAACAACGCTGCTACTGCAGTGAAGAAACGTGGGAAATTTAAGGTTCATATGTTTTTAATCTTAGCCAAGGACAAAAATGATTTCAGTGAGTTTGATCTGGGAACTACAGCCCTGAAGATGAGGAAAGGCCAGGACGTCCTCAACATTTTGATGATCAAATCCTGCGAACACTAGCGGAACAAAATCCTATTTAAACGGTATAAGAATTAGCCAAGACGCACAAATCGACCCATTCAACTATTCATTTTCACTTTAAAATGATTGTTAAGGTTTTTAAACTGAGTCAGTGGGTTCCCCAAGAGTTATCGGACGTTGATTTAAAATAACGTGTGGACATTTGTACTTCTCATCTGTGCTATTATTGAAACTAATCACGCTCTTATATAAATCTTTCAATTAATTAAAAAAATCTTCATTTTTATGTAAAAAAAATAATTTATATATATATATATATATATATATATATATATACATATATATATATATATATATATATATATATATATATATGTATATGTTATATATTTTTCAAAAT
The DNA here is from genome assembly GCA_034766995.1 of Acanthacorydalis orientalis. Classification (NCBI taxonomy): domain Eukaryota; kingdom Metazoa; phylum Arthropoda; class Insecta; order Megaloptera; family Corydalidae; genus Acanthacorydalis; species Acanthacorydalis orientalis. The sequence continues at coordinate 4,196,426 of CM068320.1, read as the reverse complement.
AACTATACCAATAATGTAATGAATTTTACTATAATTTTTCACGGAATTAAAGAAATAAACTGAATTTAGTTTAAAAAACGATTTTAATTTTCGCGAAAATATAAACTGCGCTTGGCATATTTGATTGCACACCAAGAACTTTTCAATCATAGTATAGAGCAGTTTTGAGTTCAAAACAGAATTAAACAACTAGAAAAAATTAATGGCAAACGCATCTTCAAATATCCTTTAATACAAATAAATAGTGAATATTTAATATTTTTAAATCCATCTCATAAAATCATATAATTATTTTTTATAATTATATGATATAACATCATGAAATTATTTTCTTAACTTCAAAGTATTCAAATTATATCATGATGCTTTCTATCTGAAAGTTATTAATGGATATAACACAATATAATGAAACAAAACTATAACATGAATAGTAACTCGAAAACCTAAATTGCACATTTAGACAATGTGAACATAAAGTTTCAAGATATAAATTTCCATAAACAAACATTAAACAAAAAAGCGTTTTGTTGTTTTGTAAGTATGATGGATTGGGGAGAACTGTCAACTCTCTACCGCTCTCTTCTCTACTTTATATATGTCGTAAAGTCGATATACTTTATTGTCAAATAAAATAACGCATTTTTAACTTAAACGTGACTGTGTATGGTCGTGTGTATATTATATATATATATATATATATATATATTTATATATATATATATATATATATATATATATATATATATATATATGAATGTATGTATGTTTGTATATATATATATATATATAAAGTATAAACAAAATTAAACACAGAGAAACGAATTTCTGTTAATTTATAGAATTATTCAAGAAATCATCCAAGAATAAAAAATGTTTACTCAAGACAAAATGTGTATCTATATAGTAAAAATAAATCAAGCTGAAAAAGAAAGTGCCAAATTGTAATTTTATATTACAAAATTTATTTGAATTCAAATGAGATCATGATTTAACATCTTGATTTCTATGAAATTCATTTTAAATACTTTTTTTATTATGGAATGACAATTCTTGTTATTATTCTCCACAGCAAGCGTGTTGTAATGTTTTTCTCAGTTTATTACTGTCACCTAATTTTGTTATCTATATAGTGTGAAAATGTAAACAGTTTCGTAAATTTTAACGATAAGATATTATTTTGATTTTCGATAGAGATGAACTGTAAAAAAAAACGTTGTTTCAGTCAATTATTTATAAAAAATAGCAAAAAAACAATATAACAATATGCAAGGTTTCAAAGAACTCAATCTAAATTTTTTTGATAAAAATTTTTTTGCAATATATTTAAAGGAATAAAACATCAATAGCATCTATGATTGTTCATATCTTAAATAGAAAACGGAAAAAACAATTAAATGAACAAAATATGTTTGAAAGAGAAAAATGAACAAAGCCAAATTAGAGAACAAAATAGACATGAATGCTGTAGAAAAAGTATTAATGGCTTCTTAATTTTGTAAAAAATATAATAATTTAATTTTCCCCTTATTAACACTTATTATCTAATTAAATCAATGCCTGATAAAATCATAAATAGGCATATGTAGCATCGATATAAGATCGTTTTGGAAGAGACATATAGGGGTTGATATTGTAGAAGATTTATCATAGTTGGTTGGTTGTTTGAGATTTAAAGCCGCGTCGACAACGTGAACACCCATTATTTGAGGTTGTAAGCTTACGATCCAATTTTAATGTATCATTAGGAATGACGAATGAATTAGATCATATATAGAACCTCCTTGAAGATAAATCCATATAAACCTTTAAAAATATTAGGTCATTAAATATAAAATGTCCGATTTCGAATCAAAAGTTTAACTTATAATATCTCAAATAAGAAGCAGTACAATTAATCAAAGTAAGCGCCTAAACTATCGACAGTTTTGCCATCTTAAAAGTAGCTTATTTATGCCAGCAGCAAAGAAGCCTGGGAAGCGAGTGGCGATGAAAACGCGAAAGGCGTTTTCAAAAGCTTATTGAGAATTTAATATTTTCCTTGCAAGGAGTGCTCCGAAGCCTGGAAGAAGTGCTAGTAAGCTGGGGCAAAGTGTGGTGAATACGGTGGACAGAGAGTTTCCAAGTCCAGCTTCTGTAATTTAAGCAGCGTTTTTTCTGCGACATGAGGTGAGTGTTGTCTTACAAGAGCATTGGCCTATCTCTATTGACTAATCTTGGTTGCTTAATTGCAAATATCCTCATCATTTTATCCAACTGGTTGCAGTATACATTCGTTGTAATCGATTGACCAGGTTTCATGAAACTGTAGTAGATAATACAAGCACTGGACTACCAAACAGGCACCATTAGTTTTTTTGATGAATATTCAGTTTTGGACTGTGTTTCGGCGCTTCATCTTTATCCAACCATTGTGCCAAACGTTTGCGATCGTCAAAAAGAATCAATTTTTCATCACACGTAACAATACGGTGGGGGAATGGTTCGCTTTTATGTTGTGACAGCAAAGAAAGGCAATCTTCGAGACGACTTCTCTTCTTACGCTCGTTTAATTCTTCCGTAACCCATCTATCTAACTCCTTTATCTTGCCAATTTGTTTTAAATGGTTCAATATTGTTGGAATAGTAACGTCAAACCTTGCTGCTAATTCACGCGTAGTTTGAGATGGATTCGCTTCCACTACAGCTTTCAGCTCATTACGATCCTTGGTCTCAGGTTCTCACGTGGCTGATTTTCAAGGTCAAAATCACCAAAACGGAACTTATACAACCATCGATGTAGTATGAGTTCGTTAGCCATATCTTTTCCAGACATTTTGTTTATATTTCGAGCTGTCTACACTGCATTCGTTCCACGACGGAATTCATATTGCAAAAATAACATGAATTTTCGGCTTGTCCATGGTTTCACAAAAATTACTCTAAAAAATAATTGAATATTAAACAAAAATCAAAACATACGTTTGAAAGAATGAGAGAAAAATATATGCCTTCAAAATAAAAAAAAAAAAAAAAAAACAGGAAATTCCAATCAAAGTGAAATGTTAGAGATGGCAGCTGTCAAATTTATTACTTAAAGAAATTGGACATTTCATACTTAATAATCTAATATATCCAAACAAGAAAAAAGAGTATTATTGTAACACAATCAAAATGTAAACACCACCGCCACAAATGTACAAAATCAGTCTGATGGCTTGCAAAATTGACTTGAGTCAACTGTGTTATTTTAAAATATCGAGTGCATAGCATAAATCTAAACCTCAACAATTTATAGAAATATTTCGAAATCTTCATATCAAACTTAGTTAACCATTAATATTAGTAAATAACCTTTGGACAAAAGTACAGAAAGACTGAGGAAGAATATCATTAAAGTATTGCAAAATATTAATTAAATTCATAACATGTCGAGTAATTGACATTTTAAAATCTAAGACTCAATTAAGGAAGTATTAAAATATAATAATTTAAATTTAGATATATTGCTACAAAAGCGTTTTCATTAAATTAGTTCAACATTGAAACTTTTCTTTCTTTTTTAAAACTACTGTGTTTTCTTTATAACGATATCCACTTTATTCAGAATACATTTTTTCCTTCGTAATAAATTTTAGAATAATTTTAATGATTTGTAGAAATTTATAATATTTTCAGATTTTTCCATTACCGTATACATATATATATATATATATATATATGTAGTTATTTTTTTGATAAAAAATATTGTTATATATTTAAAGGAACAAAACATCAATAGAGTATATGATTGTTCATATCTTAAATAAGAAAACGGAAAAAACATTACATGAACAAAAGATGTTTGGAAGAGAAAAAAATGGACATGATCAAATTACAGAACAAAATAGACATAAATGCTATAAAAAGATTTGTAGAAATTTATAATATTTTCAGGTTTTCCCATTACCATACACATCACACATTTATATATATATATATATATATATATATATATATATATATATATATATATATAATATATATATATATATATATATATATATATATATTATATATATATATATATATATACACTAAGAAATATAATTAATAAGAATAAAAAATGATATTTAAAAACCTTATTTATTCATTTTAAATTATATTTATTGTAATATATGTACGTATCCAGAGTTTAATAGATAATTTATGAAAGAAAATGCAATAGGTCAGAATCTTTTCAACGTTAAATATTATATTTTGTTACCTATAATTCCATTGTAACTAAATGTCTCATTATATTCTTTAAATATTGCGTGGATAAATTTGATTTAATGTGAAATAAATTCAAAAATCGCCTACCTGAACACGATTCATAATAAATCTCATCGATCAGGCTTCAGCAACACTAGCTTGAAAAAGGCAACGATAAAATTATCGTTGCGTTTTTCAAGCTCACTTCAATATTAAATATTTTAATTACTACTTTTTAATTTTTAAAATAAATCAATCATATACCAGAATTGAAGTACTGAGCTACAGGAATGCTTAAGAATATATATACTATGTAGATTTTAATTATCAAGTACAATTCTTATTTTTAAATGTAATATGTATGTAATTATCTTTATAAACGAAAATAAAATAAATAAATCCAGTATTGTAGACACAAACTGTTTATTTAATTGAGGATAAAATATCAAATTTCCATCACGCTCATCAATAAAAAGTATTTTTTCTCTGATACCGTAGTATTTTGTAATCACTTTAAGACATTAAAGGATATTTAACTTATTTTTATCTATCTTGCATTACATTTTCAGAAATCTTTTGATAAGGATAATTTATTATTCATATATCTCGTATTTCTGTCTTGAATTTCCCTATTCACACTTTAAACAAGATAGGTCGTAGGAAAAAATATTTATATTTCTCTCAACCTTTTATACGGAATTTTTAAAGTTAAATTATCAGTCTGTAATTATAATCCCTACTTTCGTAGACATACAATTCAATTTTCACATAGAATTTACATACGTTTCATTTATGACCTAAAAAAGTGATAAATTACGATGACTATGTGAGAGAGTAAATAGTTAAAAAAACTACTTTTATTTAAGATTTTCCTACGACAAATATTGCCAAATAAATCGCTTATTTAATTTAGAACTAAAATTCATTTAAAATCAGTTCTGAATCATAAATGACTTTAGAGTAGTATAATAGTTAAAAGATACTTATCAATAAATATTCCAAAAGAACAAGTTTTTATGTTATAACATACTAATCAACATTTTCTTTCTCGTTAAATTAATCGACAACTTAAACAAAACTTGCATTGGTTTCAAAAAATAATAAAATCTGATTATCTTATTTCAATAAGTTTATTTAGAGAACTATAAATGCAAAAAAGTGTACTTTTATTCCTTAAATATATATATATATATATATATATATATATATATATATATATATATATGATACACTACAATCAAAATGTATATTATCGAATTCAAAATAAATCTAAAAAAACCTGCTTGCATTACTTTCCACTTTTGCCTTTAGGAAACGTATCTATAGCCCAAATTCTTTAATTGTATTTTTTAAATTAATAATTAAATACATAATTTAGTCAAGTAATATCACAGCGAATAATATATAAAAATTAAAATAACAATGACCTGTTAGTTTATTATTCGTTATCAGTCATAAACATTATATTCATTTGCTATAAATTATTAATAACTTACTGATTAATAATATTAACTATTTTCAAAATGCTGTTTCTTAACTTAATCACAATATTCATATTGTTATTAATATTGAAATAACGGGTTGTTATTATTTAGTACAGACAAAGCTTCATCAGTAAACCAATTATAAACTATTTGCATGAAAAATAAACTAATAATTCATCAGAAACAAAATTATGTTTACTAGATATTATTTGAAACTATTTCATAAACAAAAACCACTTACAATAAAAACATTGAGACAGAATTAAAATGTCTGTGATATTAAAAAAATGATACGAATTATCCAACAAAGTAAACATTTTTTGAGCTTTGTACAATATCCAATATCATAAGCACAGTTTATCCTGTATCTATGACCTTCTCGAATAGATTTTAAAGGAAAAATCGGCCAATAAAATGTTTATTTCAAATAAAACACGTAATACGTTCCTTTGATCGCAAGAAAAAAAATAACGATACGCAAAGAGGAAGAAGAAAAACAAACAATATATAAATTGAAAGTAAATACAATTTAAGAACTCGTCAGCGAACTTTTTTCTCAATCTTGTTCATTTTCTTCTTCGTCTGGAGTTTTCAGGCTGGAAAGGTTTTTAAATTTCAATTATTCAGTTAAAATGAATTCTGTCTACGGCTACTTTCTTACTTTCATAAATAAAACATCGAGGTGCTTCTTAAAATCCCTTTCTTTATACGAAAATTACCTTCGGGCTTGTCGTTATTATTTGAGCGTGAGATTATTTTTTTACAAAATAAATAAAAGATATAGCAATATATATATATATATATATATATTGATTTATCACTTATATAATCAGAACCACATGGTAAAATAATACATATGTTCAAAAAACAAACTAATATATTATCATTTCTTACATTCAACTAACGACACGAATCCGTAAAGTCCGTACAGGTGGCTGTAAAGTCATCAAAATTATAGAAATACAAAATAAATTGCTATTTAATCTGCATAATATCTATAACATAAAACAAGACCATTTTTATGGTGTAATTTTAATTTTATTTTTTTTATATATTTCTGTAATAGTATAACTGATACTAAATTATAATTCCTCACCATTTATTTACTCGCATTTCATTTGCATATTTTTCTTCTTTATTATTGTATTTCTTTAGTTCATATTTATAATTTTTGGAAATATATTCAATATTATTTGATCATTTTGCTTATAACAGGAAATATTTTGAAATATACAAATTAAATAAATAAAAATATCATTTCTACTTATAACCGAATATATTAGGTTGGTAAAAAAATAATTACGGATTATGACCTACAAATTTTATACATTTTTCTCAGCTGACATTATTAATTGAAATAAGTATTATTAGAATCGACACATTTTGGTAATTCACCCCACAAAACACCCTCACACTTGGTCGTTATGAACTGAAAAAGGATGCTCGCGACCTTCTTTATCTTCAAGGCTCTCGTCCCCAGTACGAAATTTTGGAACCACCATTGCATCGCACATTCCTTAACAGTACCCACACCAAAAGCATCGTTTAGTTTACGAGCAGTTACTGCTGCTTTACCAGCCGTTTTGAACTCATGCATTAATTACTCTTGTTTGTTTTTTCCATCTTTAGTTCAATAGCCGAATTTGAAGCCAAATTAATTATAAAATCAAAGTCGATCTTACCAAAATACAGACCGAGAAATGCACTTTAAAATGATATTAACATGAACATGATGAAATGACACTTTCATTTCAAAAAGTTAAGGTTAGAATTCTTAAAACAAAAATTGCAATTATTTTGCCACCAACTTAATAATACATACTGTACGATTATTCGAAAAAAATGTTAGTAAAAATATTGCTTATTAATAAAGTCATGTATAGAAAATATACATCGTTTGTTTATTTTTCCTCAATAAATTTGAATATTGTTATTACTGAAAAGTATAATAGCTTAAAATTATACCACTCGAAGTGAGAACACATTAAACGTTCACATCGTTAATAAGTTCAACTGAATAAAGAGCAATAAACATATAGAAAATAAAACTATTTGAAATGTAGTCCATATTTAACAGACGAAATTTCTTTTTCGTTATACTCTATATGTAAAATACAAAAATCAAATCATTTGTGCAAAAACTGGACATCACGTTATAGTTTTCTTTATTGTAGGAAGATAATATTACTGATATATATAAATCACATGAGTCTAAGCTATGTGATGATAATAATTAAAAATTGAAATTGTACAGTGAAATGAAAATTTTACATCGCACTATTGTGACCATAGCAGAGTGCGATCCGATCGTATGAGTGAAACCAAATTCTGTCACAAAAAGGGCAATATCAACAAAATCAAAAAGCAGTACGATTCCCTTTAAACATACATTTAAAATTTGACATCGCAGGTGAAATAATTGACGAACTCGGGTGGGAAAATTAAGAAAACAGTAACAAATTTACAACTTCTGTATTTAAATAATTTAATTGTTTTGTAACATAATCAGAATTGAATTTAATAATAAATTCCTTTTATCAAAAGACTTATAATGCTTTTAAAATGAAATTATGCAAATATAAAAAGCAGGTTAAGGAATGTTTTAACAATTTTTCATAGATTCGCTTATATCTGATATTAATTTCATACCTGCATATTAAATAAACTCCATTTATCAGTTTAAATCTTTCATGAATAAACTGAAGAGGGAAATTAGTAAAAAATAAAGTCTTGTCCTTTTTATTTTATTCTATAACAGGCGGATTCGCCCACTACTCGCTATGCTCGCCGACCTCCGGGGACTCCACCACCGTTCGTCTCGCTCGCTCTCGTTAAGTGATAATAATTTTTAAATAAGAAATGAAAAACAAAATGAAGATATTGTGCAATTAAATTCATATTTGATTTTTAATGATACCGTGAAAACAATGAAAAGAAAAATTATTGTAACTTATTGTAAACTTATTCAAAAACTTGATATTCGTAATTGATTTGTGTTCTTCTGTACACTAAAATTTGATACCCTGCTTAGAGGAACATCTAGAAAAATCAACATACAACTGACCGTGCCCGAATACTGTTTCAATGGAATCGATGAACATATCGATAACGATTACGATTCATAAAACATCGGAAATAATCGGGAATGAAAATGGTTAACATGCTACTTATAAAATGTAGCGGAGGTAGCGGGATTTCGAGAAGGTGATCTACACGAAAAAAAAAATTTGTTTTATGGAAATTTTACGACGAAATTATTTTTTATATATGGAAAGATAATCAGGATTTTCTAATATCAAATTTACATAACTGCAGTAACTTTAGTAACTTTATATTTCAAATTTCAGAGAGAGATTTATTATATGTCCAGATTTATGCATTGTATTGATAGTTTCCGTTCTTTTATATCACTAGACTTTCTGTTTTCACTACTAGTTTCGATTCATGTACTATCTTGAAGGAAATTTTAAATAACTTACAGTTATTTAAAATCAACCAGACATATGTGTTAACACAGTAAAAAGGCAAAAACTCTACTGATCCAAAAAAAAACCGAAAATCACCAAGACAAGTATCAACGGAATCGTAGATATATAAAGAAATAATTACAATTTTAATTAGACATTGAATTTTTATTTAATTCTTTTATTCATTTTCTCTCGACAAAATATCTACACTGTGAAAACAATATACATTTGTAACACATGTTATTACACTTAACATCTTGTATGCACGTATACACATTCAATCATTTTATATCACTACGTTAAGGTGCAAAATGAATAAAAATCATATTTAAATATTTAATTCTAATTCTACGAAACTATATTTTTGAGTCATATTTCCACTTTAGAAATATAGCCATGTGATTCATGATAAAGAAAATATTACATCTGTATTTGAAGATTCTGAAATTTTTACTACAAAAGCTAAATCATATAGTATCTTATAATCGATGACAAATTAACTGATTTCTTTCATCCAACATTAAACTAAATAGAAAACCGCTTATTTTTAAATAATAATGATTATCAAGAAAAAATTCGTATCCTATTCACTACTCATCATACATTTCATTATCTCGGTTGTTGTCTGTAATGGAATGATTTCATTAACATATGATTTTCCAATATATACAGAATTACTTATTTACTATCACATATGACCTAAAATTAATGGTCTATGATGCACCTGTACATTATATTGAAATTGGTTGATATTAAAATGTGGAAGAAGCTCTCCTGAAATAATTTTAACAAGAAAGAAGCGAAAGAGTGCCAATAACAAGCATAATATCTCAACTAAAAACGATTATATCAGAAAAATTCTTCACTTCTTAAGAAAAATGTTCAAAATAAATTTTTAATTTCATATACGAAATAATAGTGATAAAAGAAAAGTAATTTTTAAAATCTGATAAAACTTAAAAATTTTCAAATTTAAACTGAGAAAGCTTTAAATTTGAAAGACAAGAACTGTATTGAAACAAAAATGACAAAAAAATTATAACCTTGGTATAGCAGACATTATGAATGGGACAGAAAAAAATAAATTGTTGGTGATCAGAAAATTTAAAAATTCAAGATAATTCAAAATGTAAAATACATGACAGTGGATTATGCAACGAGAAAAAGAAAAAGAATACATAAATACACACAATATTGAAAAATAAAATCGAAAGATTAATTAGCATATTTTTCATTTATACAGTTATAAATCCATTCATGAACATTTTGAAAATACATACACGTACAATGATATTCAGTTAGAACGACTTATTTATTATGATCCGTTTAATGTCGATGAAAAACATGACTGTATATATGATTTCTAGTTGTGGATGATTTGTAAAAATTGAAAATCATTCTTGAATATGTTACTTATGAATAATAGTTATTAAGTGTAGAAATTAATTCGGTGTCTTTGATTCAATCATAAATCTGTTTTAAATTAAAATATATTCTCGTCGTTTTAGAATTTTGGAAGCGCCAACTTTAACATTTAAAAACACTATATATCTTGACCAAGCAGTTGGCATAACCTCATAAAACAATAGTAAATACGATGGCGTCCAAAAAACAATATGTTAGGCATTGTATACTTTCCACATAACAGGTGAGAAAAATGTTGCCGAAGCCGTGGGAATGACTTTTTCAGCTTCGAGGGAAGCTAAAACATGTAAAAAATGGTTTCAATGATTTCAAAGTGGTGATTTTGATCTTTCCGATCAAGAATGTTCCGAACAACCGAAAATATTTGAAGACGAGGATCTTGAGCAGCTGTTGAGTGAAAAGTTCGCTGAGACTGAATAAAAGCTCGCTCAACAACTCGGAATTATTACCCAGTAAACAATTTATAATCGTCTACATTAGTTGGGAAGAAATCAAAATATTCGCCAATGATTTCCATATGGACTCAAAACCGAAAACTCAGAAAGAAAATTCTATAGGGATATTTTCTCATTCACAGGGTTCATAAGGAAGAATTTTTTTCATAAAATCATAACCAGAAATGAAAAATGACTAATACAACAATCATAAGCGATAAAAATCATGGATTACGTCCGGTAAACCATCGACATCGACTCCAAAACCAAATATTTGCTCTAAAAATTGTTATTGTGTAGTTTTGTGGGATATGCATAATATTGCTGCTTAATGAGTTGCTCGAACCTGATCAGACTATAAGTTCAGAAGGTTAAATCCTCAAAGTAGCTCGCATTATTTTGTATAGCTTTGCTGCTTCTGTTGGGTATGTAACAAACCTCTTGTCGAAAAAAAGTTGGTGGCTTTGAGTAGACGAATTTGTCAATGTATTTTCACACATCCTAGCTGCTCATCCATTTTAGGGACGAATTAGAGAGAAAAACAAAATTCACTGTCAAGAAAACGAAGAAAGTCGTTTTGCAGCAGGACAATGGTCGGCCGCATGTCGCGAAAGGGACCAAAGACGTTTTTGTTCGTTGGATTCGGAAGTTCTACCTCACTTGGCGTTTACACTAGACCTAGCCCCATCAAATTATTATTCTGTTCCGGCCGTTCCAGCATTACTTGACTGATACTAGTTTTAAAACAATGGAAGAGGTCTGAAAATCCATTGACCACTTCATCTACTCAAAGCCAGTATCTTTTTTTCAAGAAGGGATTCGTCACATAGCCGAAAAATGGAGAAAAGTTATACAAAATAATGGGAAATATTTTGAGTATGGAAATACATTCCATTTTTCCGTAAATAAACATTCATTTTCTATAAATAATTTACCTAATTAATTTGCACGCTTAATATAATCTATTGCTGACATTAAATAAATTAATACCTAAAAAATGTGTATATATTGCTTTAAAAATGAAAATATATGAAATGATATAAGATTTGAAGCGACATATTATAAGATAAAATAAATAGTTATTGATTCACTAATAGTTATCTGCAATAATGAACTTTTTATAGTAATCAAAAATTTGATTTACAGTAAATTATTAACTAATAATCTCTAATACAAAATAAATTCTTTGCTTTATTTATTTGTTAAAAAATACTTCTTAAAAAATACGATTTTATGTATATATAAAATACATATCAAAAAAAGAAATTTTTGGTAAAAAACTGAAACTTTATTATAAGTTTTCACATGATTCATTCAAGATACATTATCAATATCATTATAAATAAAATACAATTTAATTAAAAATAAATACATTTCTTATGTGAATATTTATTATTCAAGTCCATGGGATCAATATATATATATATATATATATATATATATATATATATATATATATATATATATATATGTATGTATGTATGTATGTATACACACATGTATATATAGATGTGCAAATATATATATATATATATATATATATATATATATATATATATAGATAGATAGATAGATAGATAGATAGATTGATAGATAGATTTAATAAAAAGATTTATTTTTAAAAATACAAAAAAATATTGCAAGAAGAAGAAATAAATTAAATATTATTTAACATAAACAAATATACAAATCAGACATTACATAGACCAATATAATATTTAATAACAAAACAAGTATGCATACCTTATTTAATCATTAATACCTAATTGTATTCTTTTCGAAATTGGTAGCAGATATGGAACAATATAAAGAAAATTATAACAATAACGTATAAACTCGTTTACAATAATTTAATTAGAAAGTACTTTCTTTAAAGAAAATAATGCAACAGTCAATTCAAAAGATGAGTTTTTTTTAAAATATATATATATATATATATATATATATATATATATATAATGTATTACAGAATAAAAGATACTCTATATAATAATTATAACTGCATTTAAATCTCGTAGAATTATTATAAAATGAAATAGATTATAATATTTAATAATATCTTTTAAAAAGTGTGATTGTGGCACCTGTTAAAAAGTGCAAAATTATTCAATTTGTAGTAATTATAAAAATACTCGTATATATCTTCTTTAGAGTATTATGTGTTAACATATACTAGTCTGATAGACTGGAAAACATGTTATTTTCTTACTTAAGGAGAGTTTACATCTCTCATCGTCTCAAACAGAGTAACAATATTCAAAAAACAAAAATATTTTTTGTTGCAAACCTTTCTAAAGTTGTATTACCAAAACACCGATTTGGTATAAGATAGATAATTTTTCAATCTTCTTCTTAACTATTATATAAATAATATTTTACGTGAAAAAAGATTTAATATATATAATATAATAGTAGGCATAAAAATATGTAATATAATAGTAGGCATAGATTCTGAAAAATGTACGCAATAGTTGAAAACATTTCTTTTGTTTACTTGTTTTTTAATGTTTATTTTTGATCAAATAATTTTTGAAAAAAATTCATATCGTCTAATGTAGAGTACTTAGTAAATTATAATTTTAACAAATATCTCACAGTATTAGACCTACATTTTTCGTGTTTAATCTGAAAATTTAATTTTCTCTAAAATATCTCAATCGTTTTTGCTACAATATAGAAACCGATACAAAGCATAAGTCATCATCGAATAGCTTTACTAACAACAGCTTGAATAAATTTCAACTCGAGAGTTATTTAATGAGACTGAAACAGGAACAAATATAAGATCAATAATAACAAAAAAATAATTGCAAAATTAGATGAAAATCTGAAATAAAATTTTAATCTAGTGACTTTTCAAAAAAACTTTATGTGGTTTTGATAAGAAACTAGATTTGGATATGCCATAATCAAAAAGAAATCTACGTACCGTTAGAGTGATTCCTATGTCTTTATAAGTATCTTAATGTTTGTAAGCTATATTTCGTAACCGTTATGGAATTAAAGAAACAACAATGAGTAAACAAATTTATTTACTTAAAATAATGAAGATGAATAACACTTAAAAAAACGGTACGACTAATATGAGGCTAATGAGAAAAATATCCCATATTACCAGCTATTACAATACGGACCAGTAGTCAATAACCACATTTTGAGATATTTTTTCAGGTTTAGTAATAAGTGTTTTTACATAAATTTGATTCATAATTTAAATCTTTTATAGAACTCATTATTTGGTGCGAAGACAAATATTTAATAAATATATTAATATTAAGCTATTGTATTAAATCCAAAATTCGTTTCTAAGCTTTCATCAATAAATATAATTATTGTAGATATTTTTTTAGATTGTTATATATATATATATAGATAGACAGATAGATAGATAGATAGGTATATAGATAGATAGATAGATAGAGAGGAAGAGAATGAGACAGGGAACATTTTTCAATAAAATATTCATATTTATAATTTTATAAAAATCAAATATAAAATAATATCTTTTATGAAAATAAAAGTAAATAACTTGATCAATACTTAAAGTATTTGATTACAACTTTAGAAATACACGCAAGAATGATGTATTTCTTAAAGTGTAAACTAAATTATAATTAAGACAAATAAATATAAAAATAGAGATAACAATTTTACTGAAATTGTTATAATACGCATTTAGAAATTACAATTTAAATAATATTGAGTTTAATATAACATATATACATATATATATATATATATATATATATATATATATATATATATATATATATATATATATACAATATAAAACAATAACATGAACAATAAAAATAGAAAAGATTGAATAAATTTTGTTATTTGTTTTCAAGTATATTTTTAAATAAAAAGAAATACACTAAATTATAAGGTCAAAGGAACAATCAGAGGTTCAAGAAAAATTTTAAATTCTATCCTACCCAAAATATATCATTTAAAAGAATCAAATGATGAATATTTTGTATAATAAATAAAAATGTTGTAACTGAAGTACGATGCGTTGATTGAACGTTTTCTTAATCAAATATATAATTATTATATTTAATATTCGGTTTATTTTTTAATACTAGATATTACATGAATAAATATAATGCATTCTTCCAAACTCCAGATTCTAGTAACAAATCCAACTTCCGACTTTTGTCTACTTAGAAAAAGGTACATATTATAATAGAATTACAGACAAATCGAACGAAAGGTGATCATGTAATAATATCATACAGACACGATTCATACTACGATCTTTAAAAAAAAATCGTCCGGGGTGCACGGTTGTAGGCGTCGGCTGCTTCATCACCGCTCTTGGTCCATCCGCTGGGAACGCGAAGAGCTAAACGAAATAGGGTGGAACGGGCCGAGGGGCGGTGGACATTCGACAGCGGGGCGAGACGGTGTCTCGCGCACACTGAATGCTGAGGACACCCGGCGAGATCAATATCTGGCTGCCACTGTAGTCGTCATGGAAACGAGCTGCTGCGGGTAGACTGAGTGCCGCCGCGCCCCAACAACGCCCTGCCACCCTGGCACGTGCACGAGAACCCGCTCTCTCTTTCGATTCTCGCGCGCACGTCCGCACATCATCTAATTCCGGGTCTATTCGACGCGACTTTTTGACGTTATTTTTAACCTCGTTTTCTAAACAGGGCTCCAGAAAACTTTGTGTTGTTCGGAAGGTGAAACACTGTCGCCCGTTTCAAATCGATAAAACAATATTTGGAAGTTGTTACTAAAGCCGTTTGTTCGATTCGTGTGCACGTAGTTACGTTATTCTTTTGTCGAGAGTTGATAAATATTTGATGCTTATCTTTATTTTTTAACATCTATCGGTAATCAGATTTCAAGAACAAACAGATGAATGATGGTTACAAATAAAAGAAATGTATTACAATCAATTTTGTCCTGTACAAAACGCTGATGCGTCGTAACTATTTATTTGCTATTTAGGGTTTAAAAACCCATTTAACAGCCAAGGTCATTAGCGCCTATCGCCGAAACTACTTGTTCATATATCCATATATATATATATATATATATATATATATATATATATATATATACATATATACACATATATATATATATATATATATAATGTGTGTGTTTATGCATGAATCAGCATCAGAAAACTTTCCATTTATCGATTGTGAACCTATATTTTCTCTTTTCAATAAAAAATATCTCTTCTATAAAAAAGTAAAAAATACTTAAAAATAAATGCAATATTTTTACAGATCTTATTATTCAGAGAAAAGTAAAATTACGAGCTAAAAATTATAATTATATGCCCATACATGTACTTTACCTTACAATCATATAAGATTCATTAAAAAACCTCATTTTAATAATATAGTTTTTATCAGAACTCGCTGAAATATTCAAAATTATTTTTAACTAATTCTAAACGATTGGAATTAGTTTCAATAATTTTGATAAAACTGTCATTGTATACTTTTAATTGCATTTCTTAGACATCTGTTATTAGTTCTACGTTATAATTCCTTCGAAAAAAAATCAATGACACTAACGTCGACTACGTGAGTAATTTTCAGATATTTTCAAAATAACTATCTGCTACATTCGACATGTAAGTTTTAAATTAAATTCGTATCTATTCAAAATATATCGTCTTTCAACTGTAGTCTTAAAACTGTTGATAATATATTGAAATAAATAGATTTTTTATTCACTCATGAATTAATACAACAATTTCACATCAAAAACTGATAAACGATAATAATTTGCCTAAGAATCTTCATTACTTAAATGTTATTATTTTGAATTTTAAATTTTTATCGAATACTTACTTTTGTTCAAAAAATTATTTTCTCATCGAAGCTAAAACGCTGTATTATTTATCCTTAATATTAAGTTATTAATTTTTTTTTAAAAAAAAACATTAATTTTCTACTGTTGTTATTTATTTATACTACTTATATATTTAAACTACTCATACTCTTTATAATTTTTTCTTTAAATGTTCACAATTGGTCGATTTGTACACCCGTTTTCACAAATATTGCTAAATTTCAGCAAAAATATTTATAACATGTATCCTTAAATACAATCCTCTAGCAGTAATTTTAATTTTTTCACTTAAACATATTCGTCTTAAGTAGTTGAATTTTGTCTCTAGTGTAGTTTTCATTTCATCCAATATTCTAATACTATTTGTATTGACTTCACTTTTATTACTTTCTTTTTAAAAAAGTGTCTAAAGCATTAAAATATTTTTTTTATTATTCGTCTCTGTTCCATTCCAAATAGTATCATTAATACAATATAAAAATAAAACAATATAAACACTTTGTAACGTAATAATTTTTTATAGATCTCTGCACAAATTCATTAATTTATCGTTTAAAATTATTTTTATAGCCGATTTAAAAGTTGATAAGCTTGACAAAATATAAACTTTACTTACTACCTAATATTTTATTAGATATTTTTTAACCCTCATGCAATCTTGGAATCTTTTAAACATAAAATAGCCTTTTGACAAAACTATATAGCGGACTTTTAGCGGTAAAATCTTATGTTATAAGGACAAAAACTAATTCAATTTTGAAACTATATTAGTATTGTTTGTGTTGGATGACTTAGAGACAAATATGAATAAACTTGTTATTAGAAGTAAAAATATTCCACGGAAAATTATAGCTACTGCAATTGTCATGATATTCAGAACAACTATCTAAATCAATATCTAATATTCCCACTTCTTTTTCCCTTTTAAATAAAAGTAAGGACAATAATTGGAGTAAGTAAAGTTTAATTCGTCAAAAGATAATGAAAAATCTGTATGAATTGTTTGCTGTACAAAAAATGAATATTTCCAAAATATCTACATTTCGATATTACAACGACGAAAATTCATATTATCAGAAAGAGGCTCTTTCAATCGATTGCTGAATGAAGGTCTCTTCCAATACTTTCCACTACAAACAATTCAATGCTTCTGTTTTCTATACATTTATAATAAAATGTCTAATTTTTTTATCCCATCTATTCACTGCTTTCTTTGTTCGTCTTTTTAAATTTCTTGATTCTCAATATATATATATATATATATATATATATATATATATATATAAGGTGTAAAAATTAATTCGGTATCTTTTTTATAGAAAATTAATGTTTATACACGGAAAATGGAATACATTTCAATCCTCAAAATACACCCCATTATTTTATATAACTTTGTTCCATCTGTCGGCTAACTGACGAATTCCTTGTCGAAAAAAGTATGGCGGCTTTGAATAGATGAAGTCGTGAATGTATTTTCAAATCTATTCCACAGCTTTAAAATGGCAACATTAAAGCGATCGGAACAGATAATAACGCACGGAATTTACAGTCTGACCAGATTCGAATAACTCATAATACACCCCAGCTTTAATATCCCGCCATATACACAATAACACTTTTTTGGTTAAATATAAATATAAGGATATGTTTGAATAAGAAGTTTTTTAGTCTATTGAGGTAAGTTTTAATTGTTGGATTTTTGTATTTTACTATTAAACTTGAATATTTTTTATTAAATGTATTGCTTATAAATTAATCCATATGTTCTCATTTCCTATTTTGTTTAAAAAGTTTCATAATTGCGTAACACAGTTATATTTTTCTAAATTTAATTTTTTTCGTGTTGACGTTTTAATTTCTCGAAACTTATTTCAGGGTATCTATTATTGATCATCTTGATAGTCTGATTCTAGCAATCTTTTGAATACCTTAAGACTTAAATTGTGTTGTCTGGTTTCTAATAGAATTATATATGAAGATATCTGTCTAGGTAGGTAAAGTACCTTTAAAAAAGCGTTTGTGAGATTTTCCAATTTCTTATATATATATATATATATATATATATATATATATATATATATATATATATATATATATATATATATATTGATCCCCATATAGCTACATAATAGAATATGTCAAGCGAACCACAGATTTAATAATTTTGTGATTGTTCACCAACTGTTCATTTTTCTTTCTATTAATATATCCCACATGCTCGCCATTGCACTGTTTGCTTACTTTCTACATATTTTTGCGTTTCAATGAACAGTCCGTTTGTTTTTATTAGAAGTCACAAATACATGTATTTGCTTACAAATAATATTTATTTCTGTTGTATTTGAATTTTGCATTCTTTTTGAGTTTTCTGCCTTTTCTCATTATTAATATTTTGGTTTCATCTGAATTTAATTTTGGTTTATTTTTATGATTGTCTTCTTTTAATATATTTATTTTTTGTAAATTTATTTCATAAGTGGCTAGAATATCAACAAACATTAGCAAATTGCAGTCACAAAACATATCTGTGGGCACTTTCTTTATATTTGTTCATATCACTGATAATAAGAAAAGAAGGGAGATCAGAAAGTGCCCCTGTAGAACTTCTTCTATTATGAAAGTTTCTTATTTTTATTTGTTTACATTCAACTTGATTGTCATTTTTGATTTTTCATATATATTAATGAATATTCTTAACCTCTCTTATAAATAGCCTTTCCCAAATAAAAGCATGGTTACAGACTTGGTTAATGACAACAAACTTAAATGCTCTTTTATAGTCTACTAGACATATGTATGATTCTTTTACTTTTATAAAATTAATATAAACTACTACTAATGCTACGATGAAAATATTATCTTAGTAGCTTTTCATATATATATATATATATATATATATATATATATATATATATATCATTTTTTTAATAATCCAGGGTCTCCTTCAGTCATTTCATTCAACTTCTTGCAAAACTAAAGTGGACGATCAAAAATATCTTCCAACGTTCCATAAATTAATCTTGGTATATAACATAATAGTTAAATTTATTTTGCAATATTCAATAAATTGATACTCTAGAAATTATTTGCCCAATAACGAATTTGTGGATATATTTTTTTAGACTTTGGACAACTACTTAACAAATTTTCTGTAACCAGTCATCTTTACTGATTGTTTTGAATCTATCCGTTCTCGGAGAATCTATCATACAGTCATTTTCTTCAATTCACTAACATATATTATAAAGCATCTTACACGTTGGTTTACCAGATAAAATTTATTGTTCTATTCTTCAACAGCTGTTTTTAACTTATTTGATATCAAATTTTCTCATCAAAAATATTTAGTAGTAATGAACATTTTCAACATTGAATAATTACGAAAAATGTTAATGAATGGATGAATTAAAATATGAAGAGAAAAGAAACAATTGAAGTTCAATGTATAATATAAGTAAATTTAATTAAAAAGAGACGAACAGTATGAAAACTTTATGAAGGGGAGTAATTTTCTCGTAAAATATTTAGAAAAGAAAAACATAAAATTTCACCTATAATAAAAATATATCTAGGCAGCCACAGACACAGTCTAAGAAAGAAAAATATGATATAAATAGAAAATCCATACGCTAGTGTTCCAAATATGGTATCTTATCTTCAAACGCACTGCAAAAATAACAATCTATTGCTAAAATATCTAAAAAATATAATCTAATAAATAAGGTTAATGATAAATTATAATCATATTATATTTGCAACATAGCACTAAAAATATAAACTTGAGTTCAAAAATTGTGTAATTCTCAGATAATATCATGACTAAATACATATATTTGAATATTTCAAAAAGTATTTGTGTAAGAGAGACGGAAAATTTGGTTTTGAAAATAATTTTATATTTCAATACCTGTCATTCAGACTATATGCACCATTTTAATTCTCCGCTATTACTTTCAGCACGTAGGCCATCTTCAGATAGGTATTAAAAAGTTTATAATATCTACTTCAAAATAACATACTGTCATGTGGCACACACATGTCGCAACTTATAATGAAGAACAGAAACAAATATGATATAAAAGAACGAACATCATCAAGACAGTACATCAATAGGATTATAGGTAAAGGTTTTTCCAGTAAGGACGCATTTTTTTAAGAGGTTGTATTTCACAGATATCAAACTGACAAGTGTATTTTTTTGACAGTTGTTAATTTTTCAAATTGTCATTTCTAGTTATGAGTTCGTATACAACAAAACAACGCATTGAAATAATCCAGTTGTATTATGAAAATGGTCGTACTATAAAAAATATATTATTCTAGACATACTCGTCCATCTGAATCAACAATTCATCGATTAGTAAGTAAATTTAAAGAGACTGGATCAGTTATGGATAAAGAAACACCAACACGTGTTCGTTGAACTAGTTCTAAAGAAAACGTTGACTTGGTTCGTGAAATTGAATCGAAAAAACCAGGAATGTCAATTCCACGACGTTCACAGCAATCGAACCTCACAGACGACCACATGGCGTATTTTATATAAAGATTTATTTTTGAAGACTCATAAGGTTATATATATATATATATATATATATGTGTGTATATATATATATGTTGGTGTTTGTATGTGTATTTATACATGCATTTGTGTGTGTGTGTATACGCACGTATTTATACATTTATGTAAGCCCATATTTTCTACTAGTTTATATTCTGTCAAAATTGTCAGGAAAATAGAAAGGAACATAGAAAGAAAAATCTGTTTATTGGTTCTTACAACATAATATATTTAAACATAAAAAATACCTAAGAACGAAACTTAACGAATCAAACTTGAAACGTATCTACTGTGAAATTTCCTTATACACCACATTCGTTAGATGGCAGCAGACAGCCACGTTTCGGACAAAGTGACGAGAAATGTATTTTATTATTAAGAAATTAATGTTGTGGTATCTTCAGTGTGGATTACTTAGCTCTAATAGAAATAGCTACATTGTTTTATTCTATCATTTTATTCTATCATGAAAATTTAATGTTTTTATTTTTTTTCAAAAAATTCTCATAATTTTCATAATCGTTCTTACCAAACTTTTTCTCCTACCAGATAAAGTGTACTAAGTAATTATTAACATGTCTTACTGTCATTATTCCTACTGAAATTACCTGCATTTATGATACTTTAATAATCTATATTAGAGATATTCTACCTATAGTTTCTATAAACTGATGATCTATTCAAAGTGTCAACTATGGTATAGTGTTTTTTTTATAATATTTATTAATAAGAATTCAAATATGTCTAAATAACGTAAATTGTAAAAGTATTTATTGTGCTCTTAGAGGAAGTGTTCAAATTATTCAATTCAAAAGATACAGGAATAAATGCTCGTGTAGTAATAATAATGTTACTTAACAGATATACTGAAAAATCCACAAAAGAATATTGAAGAATCAAACAAAGTCAGTAGAAAAATTAGTCTCAACATGAATCACAATAAAATAGAATAAATTTGTTTAAGAAATGAAAATCAAACTTAAATATCTAAATAATTCATGCACTTGAGACAACATAGTCTGTTACATAAATAAACATATTAAGAAGAATAAAAAGTGTACCAAAGTAATTATAAAATATAAACACAGTAATTGAAGTACAAATTTTAAAATGAAAGTCGCAAACATAGATATTAGCAAAGAAAATAAATAAATTATGTAAATAATGATCTGCAGACCAAGCAATATAAAAAATCCGAAAAATGTTTCATTTAATTTTTTCCTTATATATATATATATATATATATATATATATATATATATTAGATATATGAACAAAATTGAAAAAAACAATTTGTATTTAGTACATAGAACTACATAGAAAGTGGGAGTCGAACCACATAAAAAGTAAATTAAGTCATTATTCGCTTGATTACAACACTCAAGTCAACGATATAAAATTCAATGTGCGCTTACATTTAATAATATATATTTTTTAATTATTAACATATATCAAGTGGTTCTTTGACGAAAATGTCATCTTTTATTGAATTTTTTGACGTTTATTTTATATTTCGTATACATTTTGTAAGCTAAGAGTGTAAAAAATACTCGCTTAAATGAAGCAATTAATACTTAACGTCGTTCATTAGTTCAACAATATTATAAGGAACAAGATTATGTCAGAAGTGTTTCCTTTAGATTGCCCTGCATCAGATGGTGTATAATCGGGGGAATATCAAGGTAATTTAAAATATGTGCCGCAAGAAATGACACAATACTAGAGGCTTAAACGATTTATTAAGAGTTCATTAATTTCAGTACTTTATTTGTAATATCAACATTCTTCTGATGTTCACACATTAAGTAAGAATTTATTATTTTTCAAATTGGAATCTTTTCTAAAAGTTTTATTTGTTAACATATTGTACATTTTTTTCCTTAACTAATTTTAAATCCAGTACAATTTCAATAATACTTCATAACATATTTGTAATTAAAATCATTATATTTTTTTAATTAATATAAATAAAAAAATATATATTTTGTTAAACGTTCTACATGAATAAAATATTTTCAAAATAATTTTTTATTTATAATTTTTCCAAATACTATTTTAATTTATAAAATTTAGGATTTAGAATAATATATTATTAATTTTTATTTGATTAACGACAATGTAATTTGGGGAGGTATGCCGATATTTTTATATAACTTTTAAATATTACGAAACTTAGTATAAACAAACAAAAATTAGCACCGTTTTATTTCTTTAGCTAACTTCGAAAAAACAGTCAGGCGAAAAATAAATTTAAATTCATTGTGAAAAACTGCGTAAAGAAAATTCTGTTTTTTTATCATTCTCCCATACTATATTAAAAACTTTGTCCATTTAACTCGGTTGAGATTCTCGGGATGAAGCAATATTCACTTAATGATTTTTTTTATAAACAGTAGTTTTTCAAAATTCTTCATTCTTTGCACATCGACGATTACATTTTACATGATTGATATACCTATTTTGAGAACTGTTGCAAATAATCGATCAGATAATAATTTAGGTTTTATAATAGTTTTCTACACACTCTGCGAGAGTAGGGTGATAAGTACCAGTGTTTGACCAGAAAACTCAATTTCTGAGCAAATTCTTTTTTATTTTTCAAGGTAAACTCCCTTTAGCTCGATGAACTCAGTCCAACGCATTCCCAATTTTTTTTATCTCTTCCGAATAGTACGGTTTATCAAACTTCTCAAAATAGGCATTTGCAGAAGCGGTAACTTCCGAATTTAAAGCAAATCTTTTACCTCCGAGCTATTTCTTCAAGTTTGGAAACAGAAAAAAGTCACACGGTCCCGGTAAACATCTATAATAACAGAGACGAAACTATTGATTCTTTAAGCGGTGAATCTGTCGACAAGACGATGTTGTTAGAACTTATTTAAGGGTAGCGACAGTGAATAAATGTTACTTCACTATTTAATTTTAATTTTTGTTTTGATTTTAAATGAAACAAAAATATTTTCCGTTATCTCTTTAAATATTCATTTTCTTTTTTTAAGGTAAACCTTTACATCTTTTATAACTTCCCTATGCATACATGAACAAGCGGTAAGTAAGTACAGTGTTTCTAAACCAAAAAATCGAAAAGTGTGTCATAATGTAAAATTTATCTAAAGCGTTATACGCGTGTGTTTATCGCGTTTTATGAGTACTGGTCGCAATTTTTGCGTCGCGTTATACAAATCCGTGTTATAGCGGAACGCGTTATATAGGGATCCACTGTATTATATTTTTAATAGGAATGTATGAGACAAGATTGAATTAAAATACTTCAACTGACGCCATTCCCTTCTTTCATTCTTGATTTCAGAAAAAGATAAGTAATTTGCGATAGATGATTATTTTATTCTAGAGAACTTTTATCATTGAATCTGATTATGTCAGGAAGCGTATAATTATTTTTTTATAATAATAATAATAATAATAAAAATCAATTTCTATCTATCAATATGTTTATTCATCAAGTCTTATTGAAAAATACCGATAATAGATATGAATCTAAAATTTATAACAATAAATTATCAGTTTCGATTTAAAAAAAAAATATCAAAATTTTCAATAGTTATAATTTTCATAAATTCGTTCAGACACTAAACATTATAATAGAAACTAGTGCACTTACGTTATAATATTTCAACCTCTCAATGTACACAACATGTATACATACACCTACCAATATACATGAGATTACAATCAATTATACCATAAGTCAATTATAATTACAAACGTTTAATATTTGCCTAACGAATAATATCACTGTCTTTTAAGTTCATATAACAACAAATAACTTTTAAAACAATAATAATATAACAATGGTCATAAAAATTTTCGTTAATAATTAATAACATTGAACAATAAAGTTTAGAAGTTATTTTTTTTTATCTGATACACCTAGATGATTTTTAAACAGCCGAATCTGAATTACAAAAGGATTGAACCTCCAAAAGCTCTGTAAGCTCTCATAAACAGTCGATCGATAAGCGTATCGATTTGAATCTCTGTTTCGATAATTTTACAGTTTAATTTTTAATTACAACTTGATTTTTATTCTTTTTTAAAAAAAACTTACTTGTTCGATATGATACTATTTTATTTAAAACTATAAAGACGTCAACACACTTAAAAGAGTCAAACTCAGTATATAATATATATTAGCTTGCCAAAATACTAAAATTAGTAATATATATTATACTCTCATACGGAAAATACGGCACTATAATTATATTTTCTAACCTACATTTTTAAATTGTAACGTATTTTGAAACGAACGAATATTACTTTTTGCCTTCGTTCTTTTGGAGCACTTAGTTTCTGTTTTCCAGTACTAGTTTCGGTAAGTAAGTCATCTTCTAGTAGTTTCAGCAAGTGTATCAGCTGGTAGTAGTAGAATACAGAAACTCGAGTGATCCGAAAGGACGAAAATCACCAAGATAATACCTCAACGAGGTCACAAGTATCAAAAGGTATATTTAAAATTTTAAATATTACAGTTATATTGTGTTTTAATAAGAATATTATGATAAATTTATTTTTAGAAAAAGTCGAATGTTTATAAAATAACAGAAATGATTATACAATTTAAAAATATTATACAATCACAAGTGATTATACAAATATCAGAAATGATTATGCAGAAGAGAAATTTATCGATTAAAACAATCTGGGATTTCGACAAATTAAAATATTCATTATTGCATCTTTATCAAATAGTGAACAATAATTACGGCCATCGTAATGTTTCACATTTAATAACAATACACAAAGGAACATTTCCAAACAATTCTTCCATTATAATATTATACAACTACTCTAGATAACTAAATAAACGTCTATGATTTCATTTCACAGACAAGGTGTTGTTGATAATTTTAATGTTTTTGAACTATAAATCGAACATACTAAAGTTTTGAAACAGTCCATTGGGAAATCATTAGACATATGTAATTATTCAACATAATTTACAATTATATTCTACAATATTTGCTACTTGTTACAATTAAGACACAAATAAATTTACATTAGTTTTTTATTTAAAATTATGTAATGCATTCATTTCATTCTCAATATGTAAATATTAGTTATTTTATTCTTTTTCATCGCGTCATTTAAATTCAAACATATAATTTTCACTAAAGAATGCTGAGGTTTCCATATTCATTCTAAGCTCTATCAGTGCACCTTCAAATGTTTTAATAACAAACAATTTTGGTGTTTCGTCTTTTTTGTTCTATATCAAGCTTGTAAAACATTTTACCGACTAGTAAATAAACATCTTTGTAATTTAGTATTTATCTCCATTTGTAAAGAATATTCATTTGGAAATGTACTGAATATCTAATAATCCTTTATTAAAATTTTAAAGTTTATTTAAACACACAACAAAACATTAAAATGCTTTACTGCAATTAAATTCGCTTATACTGTTTTTATATACTTATTCCATGTCTCAATAAAAAAATCGTGTGTGTGTGTACTCATGTACACACGACAGAAGTGAAATGTACCCTTACCCTCTCCATTCGTATTCCTCAGCGCAGTATATCTGCGTGCAGTCTTTCCTTTCTCTCTCTCTCTCGCACTCGTTCAGTCATATTCGCTTCATCTCTCTCGTTCGCGGCTACGTTCATAGATACGTTTTTCGTGACACGCCGTATAATTTTACCCCTCGTTAACGCGCCCATAGAAGTTTCACTTAAAAAATCAACCTAATGACCTTAAATATCGCTGCACTACAAAACCCCAAATATCATCATCATCAATGAAAAAATATAAATATACGTCTATTTCATCTTTAATAAAAAATATTTTTAATAAATCAGTTTCAAAATCAGTTCATCTTTAGCCTTTTTGTTCATATTGTCCCACGCATTATGCTGCGCTAACATGACGGGTGATTCAGCACCTTCAACTACAGTCGGTCTTGTCTTTTCTCTGTTCACATATTCCCACAGGTTGTTTCTCATGAAAAGAGCCTCTATTTGCATGCTCCACGTGTCGTAATTATCTTTTGACAGTAGCTCAATATGTATGAAATTAACCGACACACTCGTAGCTATCTCAAATGAATCACTGATATACTTTACGAGCGACAAAATAAAATTCTTTTAACACACAATCGACCGCGACATAAATTAACGTCAATTCATGTACGTGTAATAGAAAACGTTTATCAGTCTGCCTGGGCCCATAACCTGTTAAATATATGCAGAGTTTTCTGAAAGCAAAAAAAATATTCTATTAACACTGTGCAAACTCTTACATTTGGAATAATTAATTGTGAAATCCCGACAGAAACGAATATCGATTACTGACAATGAATCTGAACAACCACACTTGAATGAATCACACATGTCACGCTACATTCTAGGAATCACATACATATCTCATTGTTAAACGCTATTTTATTTTGTACAGTGGCTAAAGGCGGCGCCACACATTCGATATTCGCTGAATGCCGAATAGTGTGCATAGATCTGCACAAACCGAATGTTTGATATTCGTCGTTGCTCGCCGTTCCCATTTGGTGTCAGGATTTTAGCCCGAATCAAAGGGAACAAACATTTGTGTATTGTGAACGAATTGATGCTCGGTGAAATACGCATATACGTAAACGTGTGCTTGCGTCTGCTCGCCACTTGGCGAAAGGCAAATATTCGGCATTCGACAAATACCACGGTCGTAGCAAATATCGAATTAACAGAAATACGAATGTATTGCAAAGCGGTAAATTCAAATTGTCTTTGTAACACACACACACACACACACACACACACACATATATATATATATATATATATATATATATATATATATATATATATATATATATATATATACCATTAAAGAAACTAATATCCTAATAAAAACCTTTAAATATATTATCAATTCTGTTCAATTTTCAAACCACGTTAATACATAAAACAGCTTTGAATATTTCATTTCAATCGACTTCCGTCTAATTCAAACTTCATTAAAAATAAATGAATATACAAAGCGTTTAAACACGTTAAATCTTTATCGAACACCTTAATGAAAATCTTTATATTATAAAATGTGCAATGTTGATAAAATTAATGAAAGAAAAAATATAAAAGTAAGGAATAAAACACTACAATCGTTGAAATATTTCGTTAAGCCCCGATCATAAAAACATTAACAAAACATTAAGAAATACCACATGATAATTTTAACCTTAACAAAGTTTATGCATGTTGAAATAAACATTTTGTAAATAAGACAAATGACTGTACATATTAAAGTTAGAAAATATAAAATGAAGTTTCAAACATAGAGTTATGCAAGTAATATTTAATCTCAATAATCTCAAAAATGCTTTAAATAAATGTTATATTACAATATCTCACAATAAGCATCTATAGAAACTACGATCATTATAACTGTTAATAAATATGATTTAAAATAGTTATTTTAAACGATAATTATCATTAAAAAAAATCGACATTACTTCTTAAGAAATATGAAGAAAGAAAATAGTTATTTATCTCTGAATCGATATTCAATTTGTAATTCAAGATGTATATACAAAGGAGAAAAAATTAAGTAAAATAGACTGATTCCTGGGGGAAATAAAACAATTCCACAAATAAACTGTGTGATAAATTGACGCCATCAACTAGATACGTGACAAAGCGGCTCGTTGGAAAAACAAATATGATGAAGGCGAGCATTGCGACACCTCAACGGAAAAAATAATAAACAACTGATGCTAGATGATATCTATCAGATATCAATATGAAACGCATTATGCAACATGCACAATTTTACAGAATGTATTTGACAATTTTAAATTTTAATAAAAGCCTAATGATTCTCCTTTCGTAATATATATATATATATATATATATATATATATATATATATATATATATATATATATATATATATATATATTAAATCGCATAACGAAATACGTCTTTCTTTGAAGATATAAAAATTACGTTAAATACTGGCAGATCGTACAATTTCTTGATAATTCACATACTGCTGTGGTTTCATAAAACGCGAATTCACAAGTCGATTTGATAGAATTCAAATACTTAATATTTGGAAAATTACCCTCTCTAAATAGTAGTTTCTCTTCCATTAATGTTATTATGTGTTTATTGTTTTGTTGTTATTATAATTATTTGTTTTGATAATTAAGAAAGAACCAAATGTCTAGAAATTATTTCGTGGCCACTACACAAGTTAATATAATTAAAATGTAATAATCTAGTTAGATCAAATAAAATCAAGCAAGACTTAATTTCTACCTTAGCCTGACATTATACAACTTAATCGTAATATTAGATTTAATCTTGTACTAATTAAAGGCATGTGTCTATTAAGCTATTGAAAATCACTTTATAATCATAAATTATATTTACAATACCGTTATATTTTACAGTCAAGTTAATATTATCCTATTTTTTAAACACTATGCAAAAACTATTATTAGGGACGAGAGCCTTGAAGATGAAGAAGGTCGTGGGCATCCTTCTTCAGTTCATAACGACCAACTGAAGGCGTTAGTTGAATCAGAATCACGTATAATTCGAGAGCTTGCTTAAAAGTTAGGCGTTAGTCACCCAACAGTTCTAGACCACTTAAAACCGCTTAAATTAAAAAAAATGGAAACGAATTTGAAGGTCATAAACCGCAATTATTTTTCTACCAACATTTTTGCTCTTTTTAATTTTTGCATTGCCATTTCGACAGTTTCGACCAATATTTCAAAATTTTATTCTCAAATTCTCTTTATAATATGTTTTAAGTTTTGTGGGTTATCCGCATATACCGTCATCTTCAAATAACTCCAGAGAAAAAAATCTGGGGTCGTTACTTCTGGCGACCTTGGGGATCATATTATATCGCCTCCTTTTGAAACTATCTGATTTGAAAAATATTGCCTTTAAATGTTCATTGCGACTCTTGCTGTATGGATCTTGGCACCATCTAGTTGAATTTATACTTCCGCATGCTCTCTTAGCTGTGCCAAAAAAAAACATCCATAGTTACTCTCGCTATTCACAATTTGGGAGAATCCTTGGATATCACTTCAAAAAACATAGTCCAACAATCATTTGTGATGATATTATACACCAAATACTTTTCTTGATACAAATGATATTAGTGATGTTGATATGGATTACTAGTACCCCAAAACCACATGTTTTATTTGTTGTTAAACTCATTTAAGTGAAAATAGCTTTCATTGCTCATTCACAAATTATCTGAAAAAAAGTCATCACTTTCAATCATATTTAGGAAGGTTCTTCTGTAATTTAAGAGCACTTAATGTTCTTTAAACATTATTTGATCCACCAATTAGATCTTATATTGATTTTAACAAATTAAATTATCAAGAAAGACCCCTTTTTTGTTCCAGAAAACGGTGGACATAACTTTCCTGGACGAACGTCCTTCCTAAAACTTCTTTGCCTTTAGAAATAGCGAATGACGCCATTTCTTTGACTGTTCCTTTGCTTCTACGTTTGTGTAGGAAATTCGGATCTCATCTCCAGTCATAATGTAAAAAAGTCGTCTCCTTCATTTTCCTAGCAATGTAAAAATTGGTTACCTGAATCAATATGTTTCTACTTGTATGCATCGGTTAACATTTTTGATACTCATCTGGTACACAGTTTTTTTTAGCATTGCTTTTCTGTCACAATGTCATAAATCACTGATCGTGAAACTTCTATAAATTCAATATAAAATTGGGAAACGACGATTTTCCCGAATTTTTGTGTCCACTTTTTCCACCAAATCGTCTGTCATCACATTAAGTCGTCCACTATGCTCTTCGTCATGAATATTCGTTCGCCCTTCTTTAAATAAACGACATAATTGCCTGACCATACTGTCACTCATAACACTTGACCCATACACCTCACAAAGTAACTAATGTATTTCAGCAGCACTGTTATTTTTTTGATAAGAAAAACTGGATTATAGCATGAATCTCGTAGCTGGCGGGATAATTTATTGTTGCACTCATTATAAACCACTCGCGCGTAGCATTCAACAAGAATCCGACAAAATGGTTGATGGCTTGCCCATGAACCACATAAAGCTATTACGCATGCGCGGTCGCATAATTCATGTTTAATCGGTAGTAATTACAAAACGGACCTTACTTTCAAAATGGACCTTACTCTCAAAACACGCCTCGTATTAACAAAATCTACCACTGAACTTCTAAAACGAAACTTATGGCCGATGGAGTCATGATAAATGAATTTCTATAAAGTTATACGGTAAGGTGATATAATAACCTTTACAGATTAGATTTCATATATTCCGAAAAGAAGCTTTGTTTTACATACATAAACCATGTTAATCATGGATGGCTAACAGTAACACCCACATTCAGCAAAGACATACGCTTTTACAGATAGTTAGTTACTCTTCAGTGGTATAACCAATCGTGAGATAAAATATAAAGAAAAAACACTATTTATATTTTTGGATATAGATGTAAATATCGATATGTTGATTTTGGAAGAAAATTCAAAAATTTAATATAATAATTAAAAGGACAACTAAGAGTATCGTATCAGCAAGAAATATTTTCTAATCTATCACCTAATAGAATTGTGTTTAAAAAAGAAGTCTTCATTTCTAGCCACTTTGCTTTCAACTAAAATTATTTTTCTACTTTCTATTAAACATTTCATGACCCTTCACAATTTAAGACGATTCTATTAATTGCCTCCCTCATTTCTAATGTGAACATGTACCTTCTGTAATCAGTTAAAGCATGTGTAAATATTAGAGTTCATATCTATCAAAAACTATTGCAATACCAAATACATAAAACACGCTTTTAATAAACACATCGATACAGGCAACTAAATACCTTTACAGATAGTTTCAAGTCGAAATATTTATTTATATTTATATATATATATATATATATATATATATATATATATATATATATATGAAATTGCTAGAATTGCTTTATTGATTGATGAGGATCTGAGTAGAATGAATAATGCTTTAATATTCCATATATCACAATAATATTTATTAACATAAAAGTAATACATTCTCTTTCTACATTGTATCACCACGTAAGTATGCTACAACAGCTCAACACACAGTGAATACTCTCGCTCGTTACATTTCGCACCTTCTTATTCTCTCCTAGATAGCAACACCCATCAGTCTGCTAAATGCAAATATACGCAACACTCAACAGAAATAATAAAATAATCTATTTTTTAGTCTTTTTTATAAAAAATTGCTTATGCAATATTATTGCTACTCCAATTTTCATTCTATCTGTAAATATTAGACCATTTAGGTGTGTATATATTTGAATTATCGGCTGGTTTTTGTAGTTGTTGCCAAATAATAATTTTCAAAATATATTTCAACATTTTAGACATGGTCTGTTTGAAACTCAGAAATCACTACATGTCTAACCTAAATGTTGCACAAATATTTAATATGACATATTAAACATACGATTTTTTTATAATTAACATTCAACTTGCACATTTAATTTACTAAAGTTTATTTTATTTTTAAAGATGAACATCTGCTTAATCATTAGACCAAGGCTGCCCTTGTTTTCATTATATTTTTAATTGTACATTTAAGAAAACATTTGATTACTGTATTTATTTACTTTAACTCAAAAAATATTTCATCAATTAATTTTAGACAATAGACACTTCGTAGAATATTTTTTAATGTTTGTTTTCATTGCAAATTATCAGTGTTTTAAAATACACTCATATAATGAGCTGGACTAATTCTACTGAATATAGTGACAAATTTTTAATGGCTTCAAAGTTACCTGAAATAAAACAGTCTGTCAAACTTAATGGACTAAAACCTTCAATATCTGCTGCAATAATCGAAACTGAAAAAACAAACATGACAATACGAGAAACGCAATCATTTACAGGAGTTATGGAAGAATTAAAAAATGATTCCAAAAAGAAAATTACAAAACCAAAAGGAATATCTCAAGTAAATAATATACTCATTTATATTTAATTTTGTTTCAAAAATAAAAATAATATTTAACATTAAGCTTACAGATTTATACACTGTGCAGAATAAAACAATATTGTTAATAACATATTATATTAAACTGTTTATATTCCTAATATTGTTAAAGAAATCTCGTTTTTGAGTTCCTATTTTTTTAATTTATTATTGGTTAAGTCTTATTATAAATATTTGTCTTAATGTATAAATATTTTTGCTGATGCAACTAAACGCAAAATTATAATAATTATAAAGTAAACTTATGTAAATGTAAAATGTAAGGAAGATAAAAAATTATATATATATATATATATATATATATATATATATATATATATATATATATATATATATATATATATATATATATATATATATATATATATATATATATATGCATATTTACCATCTTCAGTTATGACAGTTCACCTCTGAATAACTTTCTCCTAATTTATTCAGTTGAAGAATCCAATATCCATTTCAAGTATATATTCTAATATCCTTATCTGGATTATTATTTTTTTTTATTTTTTTATGTATTTTTATATATCATGGCTTTCAATGGAAAATTTATATTATCATTCTGTTAACTTGTATTCTTACAGTATGTCATACTACACAATTACAAAATTTTTATTATCATTATGTCTGTAATTGTTTATTTTCATATCCATTCTATTCTTCTCCTATCTTTTCATATTATTTGTAATCTACATTCTGTTTTCCATTCTGCTTTGTGTTATCATCAATTTATGAATTAGTTTGGCATTTTTGTTTCACTTTCATAGATTAAATTAGATAAAAGGTAGATGTTAGATAAAAGGTAGATGAAGTTTCCAATTTTTTTTTAATAGTGAAGTCCTTAGTCAAAATGATTTCCTTTCTATTTTTATTTTTCTAGTCACGAATTCAGTGAATTATCCATTCTTGATTATTTGACTTAAATAAACATATTTCATAGCTTTTATACTTTTCTATTCCTTTTAATTTTCTTTAGGACAACAAACTCTTAAGTACTACATATATTTTGTTACAATTCAATTACAATTGTTACAACTGAAATTTATTTTTATTGCTATTATTAAATATCTCAAATATCTCTTCACTTCTTTGGATTTTTTTCAAAAAATAGTAATTTACTTGTAAAGCAAAGATAATTAAACATTTTACCCATTAATTTTACTACTATATCTTTTAACTGAGTAATTGGAACACTTCTAAGATTTTAATAAATTTTGATAGAATTGTATTCCATTGCTTTACAACTTTCATTTTAATTTTTCCAAATCTAATTATTCTTATTTATGTAATTACAGTTGCATTTTTATAGTACATAAATGGATATATATATATATATATATATATATATATATATATATATATAAATATATACATATATATATATAAATATGTATGTATAATTATTTCGTACACTAGAATTAAAATTATTTTTACTCTACAGCCAAATTACATCACTGATTTGTATATATAATATTTTAAAAAATATATGCTCATATATAAACTCACTTATATTTTTATCAGCCAAAAGATTAAAATTTGACCTAACTACAATTGACTACTTTATACTATCAATTACATATTAAAATATAATTTATTGATCTGAATAAAATATATGGCAATATAAGTATACATACATGCTACACACACTACTTTCTCAAATTTGCTTGTTTTTGGAAGCAATTTCAAAATACTAAATACTTTACAAAAATTGAAATTTACCTAACTTTAATTGATTAAAAAGAACTATTATTAATATTGAATCATATACACTAACTGTAAAGTATTAGTAATCATATACACTAACTATAAGTAAAGTTATTATAAAAACATATTATTCATAAATATATTTTTAAAATTTTCAGTAGAAAACCAATAATTTGATTTATTTAAGAACTTTTCAATCTTCTAAAACAATTTAAAAAATCTCCAAATTTTTAGGTGAAAAGAAAGCCAATATATATATATATATATATATATATATATATATATATATATATATATATATATATAATTATTGTAGCAATATTTTATTTTTTTAGATATATATCATAAAACATTTTATGATATATATATATATATATATATATATATAAAACACATATTTATTTGGGTATCCTTTTTTTAATATCATTTTTAATTTTTTCAAATATTAATTTATCAAAAGTAAATAAATGAACCAAATAAATATTGATTATTAACAAAGTATCTTAATTTGAAATAAACAATCATTTTGTCATCTAACTATATTTGTTATTACTTTATTTTGAAATTATATTTCTCAGATACATGAAAATGAACAAAAGGAAAAAAATTATAATATAGATGAATTAAGTTGGGATGAAAATTCTTTTCTTCGCACATATGAAAAAGATACAAATAAAATTTTTATAGTAACACAACAATACTTAATATACCAAGGAAGAAAATATAATATATCTGATATAGCTCAAGTATGGAAAAAAGATTGCAGAAAATGGTTGTGGAAGAAAGAATTAAGAAAAAGAAAACTGAATCAAGACATCGCATGTGGTTTAAATAATATTTCTTTTTCTAAAAAATCAAAACTATTAAAATAAATATATTATATCAATAATTATTAACTTTATTCCGAATAAAATTATTTTACATATTTTTATTATTAAACTACATTAAAAAATAATGTTACTTAATATACAAATATAATTACTGACATGTTTCAATATTTTCTATTTTTTGTTCATTAGTTTTATGAACGGTAATATTTTCCCCACATTCATATCTTACAAAATCAACAACCTCTATTTTATTTTCTTTCAGAATATCTTGTACATAAACTGATGGATCTAGTAGATATTCTTGATAAATTAAACACGTTTCATCATCACTATTATCTGATCGTTTATCAATACCCTCAATTCCAATTTTAATTGGATTCATTCCTACAACATGTTGACACAATTGTTTTCCAATAGTATCTAAAGAATTTTTATCAACATTAGATTTTAATGTTTTATACATAAGGAGAGCTGCATATTTTCCCATTAATGTTCCATTTTGTTCTCTGTCATTAGGATGAGCATATCCAGAAATATGAGTATCTGCATCTACTTTTACACATATAGCTCTTCGTAAATTTGCATTTTCTCCAACACTGCCAATCATTAATGCTAAATGGTCAGCTAAACTTTTACCATCTGAAGCACTTATACTACGTAGTTTGTTGGAATCCAAATCTTCCTATCAATAAATTTATTATAAACTTTACGTTTATACAAATTAAAAATTAATAAAAAAAGGTTAGAAATACTAAAGACTGACTCAAATTTAAAAATACTGATTACTTCATAGTTGATGACTAGAAAGTTAGTATTGTAGGTATATCACACACAGTAAAAAAACTTTTGTTCACATGTAACTTCAATTATACCTGATTGTAAATAATAACCGTAAATTATTAATTTTTATTCTCAAATAATTTTATAAGTTTCTGATTTCAACCTTAAATATACGTGTGTGTTATGTATGTATGTGTATATATATATACACACACATTAATGAGAAAAACTAATTTTACGTCCCACACCTACGTTACCTTTATGATACATTCTTCAGAATTAAAACTATTTATAAAATGTATACAAGCATTTGTGCTGTTTTCAACTAAATTCAAAAACTTTTCATTTCTTGCCACAAAATCTGTTTCACAATTCACTTCAACTAACGCAGCATTACTTTTTTGAACTAAAACACCAATAATTCCTTGCGAAGTTTGTCGACCCTCTAACTTAGTTGCTTTAGACCAACCAAGAGATTGTGCTTGTTTCTGTAGCCACTCTTCAGCCTGATCACAACAATTGTTATTGTTCTATATAATTATTAATAATTTATAAGAATACCTTATTTAAATCATTATGATGTAAATCAAGTGCTTTTTTGCAATTCGCAAATGTATAGCCAGTTTTTTTGCGCAGTATACCTAATAATGACTTTTCACTAGCAAAACAATTTTTTCCTGTATGAAAAAAACGCGCTGCTATGTACACCATCATCTAAAAGATAAAACTTATTTAAAAAACCGGTCTCTTTAATTTGAGGTTACATGAACTGAATAAATGGTTTTTAATTAAAAGAGAGTATATAGACTTTATCTACATATACAACCTCTTAAAATACTTAAAATATTGATTTAATGCCAATAAAAATGTTTCTATGGAAAAACAAACAAATACATTTGTTTGTTAGTGTTTCATGAATGTTATTATCTGTATTTATTGAAAGTATAAATACTTTAACATTACAATCAAAAAAGTAATAAAAAAAAAACGTAAGGTCTCATAAAATACCTTTTCAATAAATGTAAGAAATATTTATTTCACTAATCACTCAATTTTTAAAAATATTTCAAATTATTATTATAGATGTCACTACTATGTCCATACATGTACTAATTCATTTATTTAAGTTATAATTTTGAATAATTCAGCTTTCAAAACAATAATCAAGATGAATCCAAAAGATAAAGAATTGCGAGAATTAAAAAAGAAACTCGCAGAAAAAAAACAACTTAGAAAAGAAAGAGAAGCTACAAATCAATTTCCAGAATTGAAAATTCCTAGACTAGCAGATTACATGCCTGAGGGATATATTCCACGAAAAGATTTATTTGTTTTTCCTGAACAATTTAAAAAATCGTTGGCTATAAAGAAAAAGAGAAATAAATACAAAACAGAATCAGTTAAAAAAATCGAATTAGGT
This sequence comes from Acanthacorydalis orientalis, assembly GCA_034766995.1. NCBI lineage: Eukaryota > Metazoa > Arthropoda > Insecta > Megaloptera > Corydalidae > Acanthacorydalis > Acanthacorydalis orientalis. The sequence continues at coordinate 4,158,262 of CM068320.1, read as the reverse complement.
GTTTATTAAAATTATTTTTTTATTATATTTCAAAATTTACATTATTTGTATTTATTTCAAGCTAAGCCACCTCTTATGCTGTACTTTACTTCTCAACGAGAACAGCGAGAAAATTTTCGTAAACGATTGATTAACATGATTGTTCAAACTGACGATGAATTGATTAATGATGATCCAATATCACGAGAAAAGAATATTCAGAGATTTCATTATTATATTCATCATGGACTTGATACAATTCATGTTACACCTTTAGATAAGAAACTAATAGCACGGGTAAATTTTAAGTTTTAAATAAAATTAATATTACCAAAAGTATAAGTTGAATATTTTATTTTTCTTCCATACTTCTAAAACTAGAATAACAAATGATATAAAAATTATTTAAAAATAATATAAAATAATTGTTTTATTAATAATATTAATTTCAACATTAAATGAAAAAAATAAGTAATTTGGATCAGAATATTATTTTACATTCATGATGTGTATATAGATTTTTTTCACTTTCTTCAATTATTGTTAGATATTTAAAAAATAATATTTTTTATAGGTAAATCAACTGTTAAATAAAGATTTAAAACGTTTTACATCAGTTTTAAAAAAATGTGAATCTGAAATGAAAGAAGATTTTATGATTAATATAAAAAAGGCTATAGTAGAGTTTGTATTAAAAGATCCATCTAAGACTGAAACCATTAACGAAGCTAATACTCCTGAAAGGAAGGAAGTTAAGGCTGGAATAATTTTATGGAAATCATC
>CM068320.1:4135000-4152500 GCA_034766995.1 Acanthacorydalis orientalis | reverse complement strand
TTCTTTTCAAATCTTTCAAAAAATGCTTTCTAACTTTTCAACCACTTTTTGCTGCTAATCTACATTTTCTCACTTAACCCAAATCAAGATGCCCACAAGGTCACAAATGACATACCCCGCGTACTTCTATGTTGCAACCAAGTATTCAAATGCTTTTCAACGAAAAGTAGATACAACAAAGTCAATAAAAAAGTAGTTAACTGTAAAATTAACAAACAGTTTTCATTTTTTGAAATTATTAAGTACATAGTGTAGTATCTAAGAGAAATTGGTCTAGAGAGAAAGGAAGGGGAAAATAAAAAAGATGGCGCCCACCAAGTAATCGAGTTGTTGTTTAATTCGTATCCTCTATAATTAATAATAAGTATTCAACTAATTAGCAGGACTCCGTAGAGAATAGGGAAGTTATATTGGCGACGAGGTGAATCGGTAAGGTTTGTTGTCGAAAGGAAAATACCCTAAAATAGTTAAATCTGGAAATGCGATACAGCGAGATTATAGTATAGGTGTGTGTGTGTGTGTAAAGAAGTCATCGGACAAGAAAGACAGAAAAAAATGAATTTGAATTCGTTTCGTGAGCTCGAAAGATTCTTGGTGATTGAGGATAGTGGGACAGTTGTAGTGCGCTGGAAATAATGGTTGCGGTTATTTGAACTGTATTTATGGGTAACAACTGTGATGATACCTACGATAATGCATGCAAAACTGTTGTATCTAGCAGGCCCAGAAGTGCAAGACGTGTTCTGTGCGTTAAATGTAGTGATACCAGAGGGGGGAAATGCTTACGTCTTAACGAAAACAACACTCGATAACCATTTTTTACTCCAGATTAATGTTCCGTACGAACGACATAATTTTCGTAGTTTGGCACAGCAGGAAAGTGAGACGATCGACCATTATGTGATTCGTTTACAATAACACCTGGAAAATTGTGATTTTGGAGATAGGAAGAAGGAAATGATCAGAGACCAAATCATTGAAAAGTGCAACTCGAATGAGTTACGCTGCCAGTTGTTGAAAGAAGGATCGGTACTCACATTCAGATGTGCCATGGAGGTTGCGAGGCTATGGGAAATGGCACATAGACAGGCATAAGAAATAACACAAGGAAAAGGTAAAATGGAGCAGGTGAACCGAGTCAAAGGACAGAGCGGAATTAAAAACCACGGAAACAGAAGAGCTAAATTTTTCTTCAGGTAACGAAGAAAAATTTAGATGTTTCCGCTGTGATCGCACCGGTCATTTGGTGAGTGACCGGGATTGCCCAGCCCGACGAGGTACTTGTGAGAGATGCGAGATGGAGGGACATTTTCAAGTTGTATGATCATTGATTCTGGAACGACGTGCAATATCATCGACAAAGAATGCTGAAAGCGACTGAAAAGCAGTAAAATTCGGTGTAAATCACATCACTCGAAGAGAATACTGTATCCATATGGATGCAAGAAGCCGTTGAAGATACTAGGAGCATTTATGACGGAGAATCGAAAAGTCAACGACAGATCGGGAATAAAAGCCAAGGTGATCGTTTTGGACGGAAGCGGAGGATCTCTATTGAGGAAGAAGATTGCGATCGACCTAGGAGTATTCAGCATAAGTTATCGAACGCTCAAAGCCGTTGAAGGAAAAGATTTTATTGACGAATATGGTGAGATTTTTGAGGGAATTGGAAAACTTAAGAATTTTCAATTGCAGATTCCAATTAACAAATCGATTACACCAGTTGCCCAACCACTCCGCAGACAACCTTATATCGTGAACGAGGTTCAACGAAAATTGGTTGCGAAATTGATGGAGGAGGATATTATTGAAAGGGTTGAGCGTCGACACCGTGGGTCTCACCAGTGTGAATAGTACCGAAAGGAAAAGATGAATGGCGGCTATGTATCGACATGAGACGAACAAAACATGCAGTTCTTAGAGAACGATATCCAATTCCGACAATAGAGGAACTTTTACAAGATTTAAATGGATCTTCAATCTTTGCAAAACTTGATTTGAAATGGGGTTACCACCGAATAGAACTCAACGAAAATTCGCACGCGATTACGACATTCACTACGAAGGGAGGACTTTTCCATTATAAAAGACTAATGTTTGGGATAAGTTGCGCACCGGAAATGTATTATTGAATAATAACACAAGTTTTTCAGGGATGTAAGGGTGTTTCAATTTTTCTAGACGATGTCATGATACATGGTAAATCTAGAGAAGAGCATGATGAGAGTCAAAACAGTGTTGCAAAGGTTCCGGGAAAAGGGGCTAACTTTAAACAAGGAAAAGTGTTGATTTCGGAGAGCAAACATCGTGTTCTTGGGGCATCACATCTTGAAAGGAGGTATTAAACCGACAGAGAGCAGGAAAGATATGATAAATCAGTTTCGTCAACCAAAGGACAGTGAGGAAGTGAGGAGTTTGTTAGGACTCTTCAATTTTTCAGGACGATTTATTCTGGATTTGGCGACGAAAAGCGAACCATTACTGCGGCTAACTAGGAAGAATGCAGTATTTAAATGGGTGAAGAAACAAGAGAAAACGTTTCAAGATTTAAAGAAATGCATCGTAGAACCAGAAGTGCTTGGATTTTACGACAAGGATGCGAAAACCATAGTAATTGACGATGTAAGCCCGGTAGAACTTGGAGTCATTTTGATTCAGATACAGAAGGGAGGATCTCGTGTAATTCGATACGCGAGTCGGACCTGGAGTGATGTAGAAAAACGATACTCTCAGGCAGAAAAAGAAGCTTTAGCGTTTGTGTGGGCGTGTGAAAAATTCCATTTATATTTGTATGGTAAGGATTTTGAATTATACACGGATCAAAAGCCTCTCTAGGTGATTTTCAGCTCAAAATCAAAGCCCTGTGCGAGTAATGAGAGATGGGTATTGAGACAACAGTCCTACAAAATTTCGGGTCATATATACAAGTGGGAAATCAAGCATCGCCGATCCACTTTCTCGATTGTTAGACACAAGAAAAGTTACTCATGAGACCGAATTCGAGGAGCAGATTCATCGGGTTATTGAAAAGTTAGTCCCGAGGAGATGTTCAAAAAGAGGCATTGAAGGAGCTCAGAGGACGACGAGGAACTTCAAAAGTTGAGGAAGTGTATCGACACAGTGATTTGGACACCAGAGATGAAAAAGTATGAACTGATAAAGGAGGAACTGCATTGTCAACGGACTCATCATACGAGGCACTCGGATTGTTGTGCCGAAGGATTTACAGCGGAGGATGCTCGAGTTAGCACATGAAGGACACCTGGACATTATCGGAACAAAACAACGGATTCGAGCAAAGATTTGGTGAAAAACGATGGACAAAGATGCCGAGCAGTGAGTGAAAACATGTCATGGATGCCAGATCACCGCGCTCCCGGATCCTCCAGAGCCAATGACAAGAAGTGAGTTGCCGGAAGGACCATGGGAACAGATTGCAATTGATTACTTAGGCCCGCTGCCAGCAGGACATTCTTTGTTGGTTATTGTAGATTATTACAGCCGCTACTATGAAGTGGAGATTACGAGAATCATGGTAGTCGAGGATCTTATGTTTCGATTGCAGGTGATTTTCGCTCGGTTTGGAATTCCCAAGATATTAATTAATGATAACGGAGGGACGTTCGAGGATGGAAAATTCAAGAAATTTCTTCAAAAATATGGAGCTCAACACCACTATACGACACCGCTCTGGCCTCAAGCTAACGGAAAAGTCGAAAGACAGAATAGGTCTATTCTGAATATACTTTGCATTTCCTAGGATGAAGTTCAACCATGTAAAGAAGAGCTATACAAATATTTGTTGGCCTATCGTGAAACACCGCATACGACTACGGGAATAGCCCCATCTCAGCTTATATTTGGCCGGAAAATTAGCTCAAAACTTCCAGAGATTAGCAACAAGCGAAAAGTATACCTCGATGAGAAAATGCGCGACAGAGATAGAGAAAAGAAGGAAGATGGGAAAAGTTATGCAGACGCTCGTCAGCGTGCTAAAACAAGTACGATCAGTCGGAGTGAATTGGTACTCGTGACGCAACCGAAAAACAACAAACTATCGACACCGTTCAACCCTACACCGGTGAAAGTTGTCGAGAAGATCGGGAATTCCGTGGTGTTTGAGATTCCAGAGGGGAAACAGTTGGAACGCAATACGTCGTTCTTTAAGCCGTTTGCCACACGAGAGCCTGAACGTCCTCAGGCAGAGACCGACGCAGATAAGAACAACGTTTCAGAATCGCGAGTGCAAGAAAGTTACCACTCTACATCAACGAAGATTCCGGAGGCAATTAGCTCACCGGTACGCGGAGGTCGACCATTACGAGAACGTCGAGTTACGTCGAAACCTGTATGGATGGAAGACTATGTCTTATGAATTAACATAGTCGTGTTTAGGAAAGTGCAGATTTTGTTTATAGGTGTATTTAGTTTATATTCTCAAACCAGAGTCAGCGATACTTGTCTCTGGTTGCTATAGTCAATATTAATGATGAGAATTCTTTATTTTCGAAAGAAGGAAGAGACTGTAATATCTAAGAGCAACCGGTTTAGAGAGAAGGAATGTGAAAAATAAAGAAGATGGAGCCCGCCAAGTTAACCAATTATGACGTGTTGTTTAATTCGTATCCTCTATAATTAATAATAAGTATTCAACTAATTAGCAGGACTCCGTAGAAAGTATAGAAGTTACACATAGTAGTTGAATTTTTACAAAATAATTTACATTTTTAAGAATATCTAATTGAAATTTCTTGAATGCGACCTTATTTTATTACAGCTAAATAAATGCGGACTTTCAACATGAAAAGGTTCCCCACCCCTGGTGTAGGCTATAATATCATTTATTATTTAAAATAATTTACAAACATTTCTTTTAGATTAACTCTTGCAATGGAACAAATAGAACAAATAAATGTAGAAGAGCAATCTTATGGATGGGAATTATCACAATATCCATTAAGAAAACAGGTCGCAGATAAATTAGGGCCATTTAAAAAATTATATGATAATTGTTGTGATTTTCTTACAAAGTATGATCTTTGGATGAATTCTCAAATTGGCTCATTTGAACCAGATGACATTGACGGAGACACACAAACATTATTCAGAACTATTTATAAACTTGAGAAATCATTTTCAGATCAACCAGCAGCTGAAAAATTAGCAAAAACGGTAATCATTATTTTTGTCCATTTGCTTCGGTTTTAATTTTTTTATGGATAATTATTCCTGTTTTATAAAAATGAAATTTTATTTCTTAGAATATAAAAATGATATATTGATAAATTGTAATATTACTAAGTATATATATATATATATATATATATATATATATATATATATATATATATATATATTATATGCTTGGAAAATAATTTAGTTTCGAATACTTCTTTCATTTTCCATTAGTAGGTGTACAGCTTTTCAAATTTTTCAAAAGTGCTAATATTTAATATTAAATATATATATATATACTTTTTAAAATTTTCAAATAATAGTTTTATGAATATTTAAGGTCAAACAAAACATTGAAAATTTTAAAACACACTTACCTATAATCCAAACTCTTGGAAACCCAGGAATGAAAGAAAGACATTGGGAAAAAATATCAGAAATTGTTGGGTTTGAAATAATTATTCAACCAGAGTTAACATTAACTAAAGTGATTGAAATGAAGTTGGTTGAGTTCATTCCAAAATTCGAAACTATATCTGAAGCAGCAACAAAAGAGAATAATTTAGAAAAACTTTTAAGTAAAATGAAGTCAGAATGGGTTGATCTAGAATTCGTTTCACATCCTTACCGGTTAGTTATATAACTCAATTACTCTTTTTTTTAATTATTGTTTTTATTATTAGCAATTTTCAACATTTTTATTAAATTGATGTAAAATTTTTAATTTACTTTAGTTGAAATTTAAATCATAATTCAATTAATACAATTGCAATTAATAAACATTCGACTAGGATTTACCTCGAATTTTATTTGTGTATTTTTAATGTAATTTAAAAAAAAAATGCAAAGAATTTCATTATAATTTTTAATTAAATAATACTTATTTGTTTATATATATATATATATATATATATATATATATATATATATATATATTAGGGATATAATGTAATTAATTTATTATATACACTGTAGATAATTAATATAGTGAAATTATGTAATATCAGTATAATGAAATACTATGTTGGAAATTAAAAAATAATTATAATAAGTATATTAATATGATAACATTCTAAAAACGTTAAAATTCTTATATAGTTTAAAAATAAATAGTTAATTATTTGGTGGTATATTTTATACCTTTTAGTTTTATTTTATTTATATTTTAAGTGAAAAGTAGATAATACTTTGAAATTAATATGCAAGACTTGGCAAAACATTTCAACCAATACCTACAGATTATCCAATCATATGAAACGTTTATTTCCAGTATGTTTACGGAAGTTACCTTTTTCTTGTTAATTTCTATAGTCTTTCAAATTGATTACTATTTTTAATGATTCATCTTATGTTTCAGTGATACAGGAACATACATTTTATCTTCTATTGATGATATCCAAGTATTATTAGATGATCATATTATCAAAGCACAAACAATGAAAAATTCTCCATATATTAAACCGTTTGAAGAAGAAACTCTGTAAGAATGACTTAATAATACAGCAACAAAATATATATACATTTTTATTAATCTGTATATATGTATGTACGTATGTATGAATATATGTATGCATGTATGTATGTATGTGTGTATGTATGTATGTATGTATGTTTGTATGTATGTTTGTATGTATGTTTATATGTATGTATGTATGTATGTATGTATGTATGTATGTATGTATGTATGTATGTATGTATGTATGTATGTATGTATGTATGTATGTATGTATGTATGTATGTATGTATGTATGTATGTATGTATGTATGTATGTATGTATGTATGTATGTATGTATGTATGTATGTACGTATGTGTGTATGTATGTATGTGTGTATGTGTGTATGTATGTATGTATGTATGTTTGTATGTATGTTTGTATGTATGTATGTATATATATATATATATATATAGAAAGAGAGAGAGAGAGGGGAGATTTAAATTACAATATTTTGATATATTCATTATATCATTATTGTCAAACTAAAAATAGTTTTAAATTAAAGTACAAAAACATATTCAGTTTTAATTAAAAAACTGATTATTTAAAAAAACGATTTGTGATACCTTTTTATTTCAAGTATACTCAATGTGTAGAAAGGCAAAACAAAAAATATTCTCACAAAAAAATATACAATAGCTAAAACTGAACTATACATTTTCATTTTTAGAGATTGGGAAAAAAAATTAACTCTAATGCAGGATATTATTGATGATTGGTTAAAAGTGCAGTCAGTTTGGATGTATTTAGAACCTATTTTTTCATCGCCTGATATACAGCAACAAATGCCAGAAGAAGGACGTCGTTTTACTTCTGTTGATAAAGTAAATATATTATTTTTTTTTAAAAAAAATCTAACTTGTATTAATAACAAAATGTATTAGATTTGGCGAGATATTATGAAAACTGTTTATGCAGACCAAAAAGTTATGAACGTAATTCAAATTGAAAAAATGTCTGAAAGATTAAAGAAATGTACTGGATTGCTGGATTTAATTCTTAAAGGTCTTAATGAATATTTAGAAAAGAAAAGATTATATTTTCCTAGATTTTTCTTTTTATCTAATGATGAATTACTAGAAATTTTATCAGAAACAAAAGATCCTACAAGGTATGTAAATAGATACAAACATTTTTTGTCAATAATAAGTTATATAACAATGATGTACTGGTATAGGTTCTTATATACTTACATATACATACAGACATATATATATATATATATATATATATATATATATATATATATATATATATATATATGTATGTATGCATATATAATAACAATAAATTATAGAGTACAACCACACTTGAAAAAATGTTATGAAGGTATTGCAAAATTGACATTTACTGAAGATCTAGACATAACAGAAATGAAATCTAGTGAAGGAGAAATTGTACCTCTTGTTGATGTTATATCTACAGCATTAGCTAGAGGAGCAGTTGAAAAATGGTTACTTGAACTACAGTATGATATGAAGAAATCAGTACACCTTATTTGTGGAAATTCAATTGACGCATATTATAAAACTTTACGAAATGTTTGGGTTTTACAATGGCCAGGGCAAATAGTATGTTAAATTATTATAATAATCTAAAAGAAAGCTTATGTTTTAAGTCATACAAATATTTTTGATAGGTTCAGAGTGTTGCTTGTTTATTTTGGACCCTTGAAGTGCATGAAGCTATCTTACAAGGATTAAATGAAATGGAAAACTATCTTCAAAAAAGCAATGATCAAATACTTGAAATTGTACAATTAGTACGAGGAAAATTAGGATTAATGAATAGAATCGCTTTAGGTAAATTGTTTTAAAGACAATTATTTAAATGAATATATTTAATGTAATTATATATGTAATTTATTCTAAATATTTTACAGGTGCATTGGTAGTTTTAGATGTTCATGCTCGCGACGTTCTTTCAGATTTGATAAAGAAGGGAGTATGTAATGTTAATGATTTTGAATGGCTCTGCCAGTTGCGTTATTATTGGGAGGTAATATTTAAAAAGTAATAAATAAAAGTATATATATATATATATATATATATATATATATATATATATATGTATATATATATATATATATATATATATATATATATATATATATATGTTAAATATTAATTCTTAACTAATACAAATTATTAGATATACAAATTGATTCGGTGCCTTTTTAATAGAAAATAAATGTTTATAGAAGAATGGAATGCATTTCAGTTCTCATAGCCCCCATTATTTTATATAACTTTACTCGATCTGTCGGGTAACTGACGAATCCCATGTCGAAACACACCTGTCACAACACTTTCTACAAAGCTGAACAAATTATTTCCGTAGCTTCGGTAGCATTTTTTTCAATTGGAATTCGAAAAGTATACAATGACTAATATGCCGCTTTTCGAATGCCATCGTATTTACTACTGTTTTGTGTAGTTATGCCAACTACTTGGTCAAGATATATTATATTTTTAAATATTAAGGCTGGAGCTTCAAAATCCTAAAACAACGAGAAAATATTTTAATTTAAAACAGAGTTATAATTGATTCAATGCAAAGGCACCGAATTAATTTTCACAATATTTTAGACACCAAAATTATACAATATTATTATTTTGCAAAATTTCCTCTACTAAAAATATTCACTCTGTATTTTTGAAAGAAAATAATGATTTTAAATAGAAATTAATGTATTATTTTCTTATATATTGTATTAACATACAAAGTAATGGTTAGATTAATTATATTGTTGCTTATGTTTATTCCCTACATGAGTATATTTTTAAGAAAAACTTTAGAAATTTAATATTTCAATCATAAAATAATTTAAATTTATTTATGAGATTTAATTTAATTATTTGAAAAGGATAATCAAATGGCAACTCGAATGATCAATTCAACATTGATGTATGGATATGAATATCTTGGAAATGTGCCTCGTTTGGTAGTAACGCCATTAACAGATCGTTGCTATAGAACGTTATTTGGAGCATTACATTTACATCTTGGTAATAATAAAATACATTTTTCATAATTATTAAATATGTTATTGTCTATTTAAGAGTGTATTATTGTTGATGAAGTTATGAATCATGTCATATATTTTGACTGTATTTTATAAATATATTACAATATATTTACAAATCATAGTCAATTTGTATTATGAAATTGATATATCACGTCTTTTATAATCATCAAGTAATTTATTAATATTCTACTTAATATAAGACAAGGTTAAGGTTATAATTATTTGATAATAACCCTATTATTATAATAAAATGCAAAATTCTGTTAATAAATTTAGAATATATATACAATACAAACATATTTATATTTTTATACATATAAATATAATTTAAAAGACAAATCAACGCATACTCTTTGATTTGTATACTGAATGAGGTGATAATAAATTTCATTTAATAGGAGGAGCTCCTGAAGGTCCTGCTGGTACTGGAAAAACAGAAACTACAAAAGATTTAGCAAAAGCTGTAGCTAAACAATGTGTTGTGTTTAATTGTTCAGATGGTTTAGATTATTTAGCACTTGGAAAATTTTTTAAGGTAGTATAAATTGGATATATATATATATTAGTTGTGAGAGAACGTTCTGTATTTTTTTTTATGAGAACAAAACATTTTTCGCACTTCATTCAAAATTTAGTCCAAAATATATTTTTTTCCTTTAGATAGAATTGTCTGTGAGCATTCTTGAACTTTAACACATTCTTTTGAAAAGAGAATCTTGTTTTTAGAAGTGAAAAACTCCTCAACTGTCATTTGCACACTCTCAAAATGTCACTATTCATTTCCATTAAAAGAAACGTTATAGCAATCTAAATAAGTAACAATCTGATGATGCAATATCAGGATAGTCTAAAGGGCTGAGGTAAAATTTCCTATCTGAACTCATCAAGTTTTTAAATGGTTTTCCTTTCCATATATGGTATAATATTGTTGTGATGAAAAAATTACACCTTTTCAGTTGGCCCAAGATAAACATTTACGTTGAATTCTTGCACTGAAATTGTTAAGCTGCACGCAACAATAATCAACATTAACAGTTTCACCTCTTCAGCAGCTTATAGTGTATATGCTCTTGTGGTCCCATCAACATCGTAGCATAACCGTCTTTTGATAAACACGTGCTTTTAACATTGATGGTAGAATTTTACAATGATGAACATAAGCTCTTTTTCGTAGTATATTCTTATGAACTATCCATATTTTATATCCAGTAACCAAACGAACTAAAAATCGCTCCCTTTTTTGACGAGATAGATTTGAAGTATATGGAAATTCTGTCCATTAAAAATTTTCACTCAATTCATATGGCACTTAAAGAGAAATTCTTAAAATAAAATTAAGCTGTTTAATATGATTTAAAAAGCTGGTATAGTGAATTGCAAGCTTGCAGTTTACAATTACGGACATTAATGTAGGATTTGTCCTGATCATCATGCGAAGTCTTTATTCACATCTAATAGTCTTTCAGATCTGGATTCATTTTTCAAAAAAAAGTCATCTCAAAAAAATTTGACAAACCACCTTGCATATTGTGGCTGTTATTGCGTCCTATCTAAACACTTCACAATTTTTTTTTAGTTTGCACTTATTTACATACTTTTTATAACACATTGATTATACAATACCTCAAATTCACTTTTTTCACTCGTGTTAATAGTTATAAAAGTTATAGAAAATGATTCACATATGTAACACGTTACCTGAGTAATATGTGCGGAGCCGACTTAAATCAGTTTTATTCAGGTCAAATTCATTACTAACGATTAACAATGCATAACAGTATATAGAACTTTTCTTCGCACCTTATATATATATATATATATATATATATATATATATATATCAGCATAATAAATATTATTTTTAGGGATTAGCATCATGTGGTGCTTGGTCTTGTTTCGATGAATTTAATCGTATTGATTTAGAGGTTCTATCTGTAGTAGCACAACAGATTTTAACAATTCAGCGTGGTATTAATTCTGGTAATGAAAAATTATTATTTGAAGGAACAGAATTAATTTTGGATCCATCGTGTGCTGTTTTTATTACTATGAATCCTGGTTATGCAGGACGCTCAGAATTACCAGATAATTTAAAGGTTTTTATAGCAATATATTAAATGTTATATTTCTAACTAATTTTATAAATTGTAGGCTCTTTTCCGATCAGTTGCTATGATGGTTCCAGATTATGCTTTAATTGCTGAAATAGAACTTTATTCTTTTGGATTTTTAGTTCCACGACCATTAGCAGTAAAGATTGTCGCTACATATCGTTTATGTTCAGAACAATTATCATCTCAAAACCATTATGATTACGGTGATTTGATATATTGTATGCATTCATGTGAATAATTTCAACAATTAATTTATGTTACAGGAATGCGAGCAGTAAAATCTGTATTAACAGCAGCAAGAGGATTAAAATTAAAATATCCTGATGAAGCAGAAGATATCATTGTATTACGATCAATTAAAGATGTTAATTTAGCAAAGTTCCTTGACCATGATGTGCCTTTATTTATGGTATAAATTACATCATACATTTTAATTTTGTATGCTTTTCATTTTGATAAGTTGAAAATTGAATACATATTTAACAGTAAATATTTCTTTTCATTTTAATTAGGGAATCACCTCAGATTTATTTCCTGGAGTTGTATTACCTGAATCTGATTACGTTATAATGAATCAAGCAGTGAAAGACACATGTGTTGAGTTCAATTTACAATGCATACCTTATTTTTTAGAAAAAGTTCAGCAACTATATGAAATGATTATTGTTAGACATGGCTTAATGATAGTAGGACTGCCATTTTCTGGAAAAACTTGCGCATATCGTGTATTAGCATATGCATTAGGACTGATCGAAAAACGTGTACGTAATTACATAGAAATATTTATGAATTATAGAAAAATATTTTTTTAATTAAAAAATAATATTTATTAAACAAATATTAAAATCTTGAAAAAGTATTAAATACGCTAAACTTTTTTAAATACATTTTTCATGTAAGTGTGTAATATAAATAAAAATATCAAAATATTTTTTTTACTCTTATATTTTTGATATCATGTACATTTTTTAAAGGATATTGATCGGATAATTTTAATAATATATTAAAATTTTGATTAATTTATTTTTTTTATAAATAGGGTGGAATGAATGAACATGCTGTGGAATACTCTGTAATAAATCCAAAATCAATAACTATGGGCCAGTTATATGGCCAGTTTGATCCTGTATCACATGAATGGTCGGATGGTGTTTTAGCTGTTAATTACAGATTGTTTGCTGTTTCTACAAATGAAAATAGAAAATGGCTTATTTTTGATGGCCCTGTTGATGCTGTTTGGATTGAAAATATGAACACTGTGTTGGATGATAACAAAAAATTATGTTTAATGTCCGGTGAAATTATTCAACTTGCTCCAACAACAAATTTAATTTTTGAACCAATGGATTTAGATGTTGCTTCACCTGCTACAGTATGTTCCTGTTCAAAAATATATATTCGAATTTCTATTACTGTTTATGTATTATATTTTAGGTTTCTCGATGTGGAATGATTTATATGGAACCTAACTCTCTTGGATGGGAAACAATTCTTATTTCTTGGTTAAATACATTACCCCCATTACTGAATGATTTTTTTAGACAGTTATTACATATCATGTTTATGAGATTCTGCATTCCACTATTATGGCTTATTAAAAAAGGTGGATTGAAAGTATGTAATGTTCTTTTTCGAATTTTTCACTGTCAAATAAATTAGCAAACAATAGAGATATGTGTATATATATATATATATATACATATTTGTGTGTGTGTGTGTTTATGTATGTATGAATTTATAATTTTTGTATAACAATTATTATTTATTTAAGGAAATGTGCCCTATGTCTGAATCAAATTTAACAAATTCTTTAATGAATTTGTTTGATTGTTTTATGGATGATTTTTATGATGAAAAAGTTATGGAATCTTTGTCAGATTTAGATTGTAGAGCTCAACTAGAGGTAATATATATTGAATAAAAGCATAGAATATCTAAATATTTTTCAATATTTCCAGGGTGTATTTTTCTTTTCATGTACATGGGCACTGGGAGGTACTTTAGATAATAAAAGCAGAAAACAATTTAACATTTTATTTAGAGCATTGTTAGAAAAAGAGTTTCCAGAAGAAATTAAAGAACAGTTACAACTGCCATTTGATATTGAAGCGCCAAAAAGACCATATGTTTGTTCTTTGCCACCACAGGGTTCTGTATTTGACTACCAATATATTAAAAAAGTAATTTACTGACAACTTTGAATATTATAATTAAATAGCAATATTCAAAGTTCAGGTTATATATATATATATATATATATATATATATATATATATATATATATATATATATATATATATATATATATGTATATATCTGTGTATGTGTATTTATATGAGGTATATGTATATTTATCTATTTAGGGAAAAGGAAAATGGAAACTATGGGAAGAAGATTTAGAATTAGCACCTCCTATTCCTAAAGATATACCTGTAAATCAAATCATTGTTGAGACAATTGAGACGATTCGAAATATTGCCTTAATGGAATTACTTGTTTTGCATCAAAAAGCTTTTATGTTTGTTGGCCCAACTGGAACTGGAAAGTCTGTCTACATTACAGTAAGTTAAACAAAGTTTAGTTATATATATATATATATATATATATATATATATATATATATATAATTACTCAGTAGCGCATTCAAGATTTAATATGGGGGGAGGGAGTAGAACGGATAAAAAATTATTTAATGTTAATTCAATAAAGTTCATTAGGTGATTATAAAAAATATTTAAAGGATAAAATTCAGTTTTCTTTTCTTTTTACAAAGCTCTTGAGTTACTTCAGTCGTGATTACATTAATCTCTCTATGTATATATAGGAGATAGTGATAGGGAATTACATTAATCTCTCTGTGTATGTAAGAGCATTTTCGCACGATGCTTTTTGTTGTTTTCTAGTGATTTTTCCCCTTTTCCTTTGGAGGGGGGGGGGGGTGCATGGGTGCAGCACTGCAGTCACTGGCTAAATTATTAGATACACCTTAGTGTGATTATAGTTTAATGACTGCCTAGGACCAACATTTCAATACAGCGCGTATAGCGTTGTTTGAATTAATAAAATTACACATGGATATTGTTCTAAGAAATTAAAGCGTTCTTTATCCGGGGTCACTTCACATTTCTGTTACATAGACACTAAACATGTATGAACATGGATCAGTTGAGTTCTTAACAATATTAAGTGTAGTTGTGTTTTAAGTATTTGTTGTAGAAATTTAATTTATGTTTATTCCTATTTACGAATAGTATATACGTACTTACGATAGTTTAAATTATACATTTCTTGTCTAGTAAAAGTACTTTCTCGTAAAAAAATATTAATATTATTTATAAAAACTAGTATATAGCCCATCAAAATTGTCAGGAAAATAAAAACAAACATAGGAAGAAAAACCTGTTTTTGGGTTTTGAAACATAATATATTTAAACATAAAAAATACCTAAGAACAAAACATAATAAATTAAACTAGAAACCTATGAGCTGACAAAGCAAACATTTCTCATCACCATAGATACTCGTCACTCTCTTCGTAGGACAAAGTGATGAGAAATGTGGGTTTTTATTTTTATAAATTATGGGTAAAACGAGTGATTTGACAACATGAAAAATGGCAGAGGCAAAAGCGCTAATTGGCATGAAAAATTATACATATCGAGAGATTGGTCGAAAGTTAAACATATCTGAATCGTCTGTAAGGTGAATCTAAAAGAAAAAAAATTTAAACCAGGAATGAACTTCTCAAAGAAGGAAAAAGTGTGACCGAAAATCGATATTTAGTGTAAGACTAGAATGGTACTTGAAGAAGATTTGCCTGTAAAATCGGTTTACTACCATAAAATAATTAATTGTAAGCTTGAAAGCACTAATATGTTTGTATCTGAACTAAGTTCAAAGTGTATACTTTTGGAAATAAACTTTAAAGCCCACAGACCCATTCAGAAACTTAAATTAACAGATGCTATGAAAGTGAAACGTCTCAACGATACAAATAAATCGTGTTATAAAGATATCTTAATCTTAAAAATTAATTTAAAACTTTAATTTCAGGAATTTTTGTTAAAGAAAGTTGATTCAAATATTATCAAACCACAATTTCTGAGTTTTTCGGCTCAAACATCTGCAAATCAAACACAAGATATTATAATGAGTAAACTCGATAAAAGGAGGAAACGTAAATATTTAATATAATTATCAAAGATATTGTTCAATAATTTGACGTATATTTTAAAGGTATGTTTGGACCTCCACTTGGTAAAAAATGTGTTGTTTTTGTCGATGATGTTAGTATGCCACTAAGAGAGGAATATGGTGCCCAACCACCAATTGAACTTTTACGACAATTTTTAGATCATGGTATGTGGTATGACAGAAAAGAAATTGTACCCATAAAGTTAATAGATGTACAGGCAAGTTGATAAGATTCATTCAATTTATTTTACTTATTTATTTAATAATAATAATAAAGTTACAATGTTAATGTCATTCTTCAGGAAAATATATATTATAAAACAACAATACTATAAACTTATTATGTGTTTTTATCATAAATTTTATTTATATTATACATTTTCATATTTTATAAGTATATAAATTTTACAGCTTATTTGCGCAATGCAACCACCAACAGGAAGTAATTTTGTTACACCTCGATTTGCTCGGCACTTTAATACATTATGTATAGACGAATTTGGTAAAAAGACAATGATCACAATTTTTAAACATATTATGGAATGGCATTTAAATGTAAGGTAATATTGCAAAACGAATATTTCATCATTATAAGTTTTAATGAATATCAAATGAACCACAAAACAGTTCTGACACTATGGCTAAATTCATTTTCAAAAATTAATTCTTTTTCACCCCACAAATTATATAAAATTTCTCCAAAAAAATATTCAATAAATTATTATTGATAATTTTTGATTGTTGTTTAATTGTAATTCGATGGCACTGCTATCATTCTCAGAGAGCCAAGATACAGAAAAGTAAAATATTTTAAAATTGAATATTTCGTACAATCTTGATGTATGGTTCCACATAATATATATATATATATATATATATATATATATATATATATATATATATATATATATATATATATATATATATATCTTTACTTCTTACAACTAAATGTCTTTTTCGCACATCTCCAATGGTTCGCTACTTCTTTCCTTTCTGATTGGATCAGAAAGTAATCAGAAGGAAATAGCAAACTGTTAGACGTATGTTGAAGAAAAACATTTAGATATAAGTAGTGATACATATAAAAGATTTCATTTTTTATGGTTAAAAATATTTAATAAATTATTATTAATCATTTTTAATTGTTACTTGTGTACAGAAAAATCTTAATTCGTTTGTAATCTTTGATGCTCTTAGGATGATAGTGTTGCCATCGAAATGTACATAATGAACAATTAAAATTATCAGTAAATTTATGGAATATTTTTGATCGGAAAAATTTGTGTTGTTTATAGTTTGTGGGGCGAAAAAATAGTTCATAAATGAAAGTCAAATGAACGGAATACATATTTTTTGATAAATAATTTCTGTATATTAGTTTATATGAAATAATTGGAAAAATAATAAATACATTAACTAAATTTTCACTTTAATTATATTATATATTAAAAACATATACTTTTAGAGGGTTTCCAGAAGAATTTCAACCATG
>CM068320.1:4127500-4132500 GCA_034766995.1 Acanthacorydalis orientalis | reverse complement strand
AGTTTCTGTTATGCAAGCGAATTTAGAAAAATTACAACCTCTTTTAGTAACTGCAGCAAATAAAGTACAAGAAACTGTAAAATGTGTAGAAACTGAAAAAGCAGAAGCTGGTGAAGTTGAAAAGATTGTAATGGCCGATGAAGAAGTAGCTAACGAACAGGTAGTACACAAATAAATATTGTTTAAATAAAATTTTACTTGATTAAAGTAAATTAAATGTTAAAAAAGAACAATGCTATTCTAAAGTGAAATTAATTTATTAACAATAATATAATTAACTTAAAGAATTAAATCACATGTCGTTCATTTTCGATAAGAGTAGCAGAATTAAGAATCCTTTTAATTTTGCGATTATAGTGAAAATGAACTTCAAAAATAATGTATTTTCTTCATAAATAATAACACATAGTTTCATTATTTTCACTAAAAGTGCAGATGTTTGCTATTTACTATTTTTATTTGTGACACTGATACAACTCTGACACTGGTCAGATTCATTTCTAGCCAGAAGTGAAACTTCTTTGGCATCTGTTGAAATGTAGAGTTTTAAAAGCATAGTATCATGCATGATAAATGAGTGGTTTCGTTTTTGTTTATTGTTATTTTAAGGATCAGTATAGGAGAGAGGACAAAAGGTGGAATTTAGGATAAGAGGAAGACGATAAACATAAAACAATAAGAGCTGAATTAGAAAATTAACATTTTTTTTTTATTATATTTCATCCATGATTTTTTCTAAGGGGGATTCAATTAGTACAGCTGATATTATGAGCGTATGATAACTGAAATATGAAATATATGTTTAAGTTCTTCACGTAAAAAATTGACAAATGATACTAACTCTTCTGATGCGAATTTGACATTAAAATCCTCACTGATAATCATTGGTAGTTTATCCTACACTCTACCAAAGAACGCTGTACCTCTATGAGTGTACGATAGTACAGAACGATATATAAAGTAAATTATATCATCCTTTTTTTGATTCGGAGAAATGTAAATCACTACAATTACAATTGTTTTTCTACCTTCCATTTTACACTCAAAAACGAAAATTCACCAACTGCTGTCACCTTCGCATCTAATAAACTGGGCTTATGAAACAATCATCTATGAAAAAAGTAATAATGTTAACTATTCCGTCACTAGCTTCTGCCGTCTACACTTGACCCATCCTCTCTCTTACCCCCTCCACGTCATAACAAATTCCGTAACAGTTTTCCGTCTCAGTATTTAAAATTTACTTCCAACGGGGTTAAAGAAGTTTAACTTCAAAAAATTTCTTGTCAAAAATATTCAATAAATTATTAATTATCGCTCATGTGTATTTCGATAGCAATGGCATCATTTCCAGAGCGTTAAGGTACAGAAAAATTAATATTTTTCTGTGCATAAGTAACAGTCAAAATTTATTAATAATGCAAATTTCCATGGATGTGCAGTATATGATTTTTAATCATTTTACATCCATAATCTTATGTAAATTGAAGAAGTTAAGGAACAATATTCATACTTCAATAATAAAAACTTTAAAATATCTTTCATGAAAAATTTATACATTTTGAGTTACCATTCTATTGATGAATTGCAGGCGTATAAATTAACTGAACAAATTCATTAACATGAAAACAATTTATTAAATATTTAGCATCTACATAACCGAGAACAGATCGAGTGAATATCACACACTGATGCCAGACATCGGTACGACAGTGTATCTTAGTTTTATCTTATCAAGATAACCATAGCTAACAACCCTAACAACATAGTCTTTATCTATGCTAGCAACTAAGTAAAAAGTAAGATGAGGCAGCGTTATTAACTGTTAACATGTTGTAAAAGAACATTTAAATGTTTTACTTCAACACATTCTTATGGCGAATGATATATATATATATATATATATATATATATATATGATTTTGTTTGTTAAGACATTTAAGTAATCAGTACTATTGAAAATTATGTAATAATGAAGAGTGATAGTCAGTACTATTTTTTAGAATTGTAATTGAGCAGTATGTCACCTTTTATATCAAGTTCATTTATTTGCAAATTATTGATAAATGAAAGTTAGTGTATTTTCTGTAATACTGTTCTTTTAAATATGATTATGTATGTATTTGTATAATCACAATTAAATGGACATGTCTAACTTTCATGGTATAAAATATAAATAATTTAATTTGATCATAAATTATTGAGTTTTCTATATGTATATATAAATCATTAAATATGTGTATATGCAAATAATAATAATAAAACAAAAAAAAATACTGTCTTAATTATACAATAATACTTTTGCTCAAAGTAGTATTAAAATAATTAAAATTTTAGGCAAAAGCTGCACAAGCGATAAAAGATGATTGTGATGCAAACTTAGCAGAAGCAATGCCAATTTTAGAAGCTGCGTTAGCAGCTTTAAACACTCTTACTCCAGCTGATATAACAATTGTAAAAACTATGAAAAATCCACCAAAAGGTGTTAAATTAGTTATGGAAGCAGTTTGCATTATTAAAAATATTAAGCCAGATAAAGTTCCAAATCCTGCTGGTATAGGAACTATTGAAGAGTATTGGGGTCCTTCAAAAAAATTACTTAATGATATAAAATTCTTAGATGGTTTGATAAATTTTGATAAAGATAACATTCCAGTCGAAGTAATGACTAAATTACAAAAAAAAATTCTTTGTGATGAAAATTTTGATCCAGATAAAGTAAAAACAGCTTCAAATGCTGCTGAAGGTAAATACAAACACATTTATAAAGAAAATACTTTAGTTTCAAAATAAATTACTTTTTTCTAGTTAAAATATATATTTGTTGATAATATAAATTGATTTTCAGTCTGTATTGTAATAAATCTGTTTTAATGTAAAATGTATTAGTATCAGAAAATATATATTATCACATTAGTAATTACCACTATATGTCAAGAATATAGCTATTATTGACATATATTCTATTTATTAGAAAATATAGCTTGATTCCCTTCTAATAGCCCATATTTTAAAAGAACTTTTTTTATAGATCTTGAAAATATTAGATATAAGCAGAGTAAAAAGTTATAAAATATTCTTAAATTCATTTTTAAATAATAAAATAAAATTTTGACTTCATAATTTAACTTTACTTTTTAAATGAAACTAAATATTTATTAGTTTTTAGTTTTGGAATGAATAAAGTTTTTGACTAGATAATTAGTTATTTAATATGTCAAACTTCTCAGGTTTGTGTAAATGGGTAATTGCAATATCAAAATATGATAAAGTTGCTAAAGTAGTAGCCCCAAAAAAATTGGCTTTAGCAGATGCAGAAGCTGATGTACAAGAAGCAATGGCTGCTCTTGAAATTAAAAGAGGCATGCTGCGAGCAGCACGTGAAAAGGTCGCATCATTAGAAAGAGCGCTTGAACTTGAAAGAGAAAAATTTCAAACTCTAACAGATGAAGCAAATTTATGTACAATGAAATTAGAAAGAGCTGAAGAATTAATTGGAGGTTTGGGTGGAGAAAAACAAAGATGGCTTGATTCAGCTAAAGCATTAGGAGAACAATATATTGCATTAACAGGCGATATTCTTATAAGTTCTGGAGTTGTTGCTTATTTAGGAACATTTACAATGCAGTTCAGAGCAAAACAAATAAGTCAATGGACATCAGAACTTGCTAATTATGGAATTATTTGCTCTTTAGATTTTCAACTTACTTCTGTTCTTGGCGATGCAGTAGAAATAAGAGCGTGGACTATTGCTGGTTTACCAAGTGATTCTTTTTCAATTGATAACGCAATTATAATGAAGTAAGAGTATTATTTATATATTGCTTATTTAAATGTACTGTTTTTGTTTATAAAATATGTGAACTGGAAATTAATAATAAAATTTTCTTAATTTTAGAAATTCACATATTTTTTTCATACACCAATATTTTTAAACAATTAGTATTAGCATTTTACAAAAGCAAAATCATAGTAAAAAAAAGTATAAATGTTAATTTATTTCTACAAGAATAATTAAAGTTACAACCATAGTTAATATATTGTATTAAATTCAATAAATTTTATAGTTGAATGTGCAATATATTGTAATGTATTGTAATTTATTAGAATTTTCTGTTAAAACTAAATATATTTTCATACCTTTTAGTTTGAAATTCTCTTTAGTTTCACAATATTGATGCAGTCAATATATCCAACTATCATAAATTTACTTTAATAATGATAATAATTTTATTTTACAGGGTTATATTAGTTATTATTATAATATATATATATATATATATATATATATATATATATATATATATACTTCACTAGACTATATGAATTGTATTATATATATATATGTATATATATATATATATATATATATATATATATATATATATATATATATAGTTTGTTATGTTGTATTTATTAATTTATCTTAATTTCACTTGTGAAGGCTAAAAATTCTAATTTTATAACTAAAAAAATGTTATAATCATTTTTAATGTTATTTTTTCTTTAAATTATTTAACAAAATAATTTATTTACTTAGAAATGCTCGCCGTTGGCCGCTTTTGATTGATCCACAAGGACAAGCGAATAAATGGATTAAAAATATGGAAAAAGTTAAAAATTTACGTTCAATTCGTTTAAGTCAAAGTGATTATGTACGTGTGTTGGAAAATGGAATACAATTTGGAAATCCAGTAAGTTTTATATTATTGTGTTCATGAATTGAAATAAAAATATATTAGTTTGGGATTGCTTAACCATTCAATTTTTGTTTTGATATTTTAAAATTTCTTATAATTCTAATAATAATAAATTCTTCATTTAAAATTTTAATTTAAGACCAATATTTTGAATGACTTAAATTAATTCTATTTTTGAAAGATATTGTTGGAAAATGTTGGAGAAGAACTTGATCCATTGTTAGAACCGTTACTTCAACAACAAACATTCAAACAAGGAGGTGCTCTCATGCTTAAATTAGGCGATTCTATAGTAGAATA
>CM068320.1:4057500-4125000 GCA_034766995.1 Acanthacorydalis orientalis | reverse complement strand
TTTTTATGCAATTATACTATTTTAAGGTCATTAAAATAATGTATTGCATTTTTTATATATTTTTAAATATTAATTATATCAGTATTATGATAATATAATAATTCAGTAATATTAACTTATTATTTTTTATAAAACATAATAAATGCATATCAAAATTAAACAGTATACTTTTTTAACAAAGCTAATATTAATGTACTTTTAGAAAATCTTGGAAAGGAGTTTGTGGAAGCTCCTCCATTTGATCTACAATCGTCATTTGCTGATTCACACTGTTGCATTCCGCTTATTTTTATTTTGACACCTGGAGCAGATCCAACTGCCCTGTTGATGAAATTTGCTGATGATCAAGGTTTTGGTGGAAGCAGATTATTTTCTTTGTCTCTTGGTCAAGGCCAAGGGCCAATAGCTGTTAGATTAATAGAAGATGGTATTAGAAGTGGAACATGGGTTGTTTTACAAAATTGTCATTTAGCAAAAAGTTGGATGCCAAAATTAGAATCAGTAAATAAATATATTTATTTTATTTCTGTAATAATAATAATTAGTATTAAAAATATTTTAATATTTATATTGACAAATAAATGTTTCATTATAGTATAATATTCTAAAAATCGTTATATTTAACACAAAAATATAATTAATGAATATGTTACAAATATATTCAGGGCCAGATTTACACTAGGTGCTGCGATTGGACCACCAATCAAATGCTGCTGCTTTCCCCCAATTTTGTCCAAATGAATTAAGAGAAATCCGTAACTGTTGGTAATTTGAGAACATTTCAACAGAAAAATTTTTAATGATCACTAAAAAATTTGTAACATTTTCTATTCATTTAACTTATTTAAAAAATGAAAATTATGAAGTCTTACATAAATTTCAAAAACAAAATTTGAACTACAAACATTTTTAGATTTAATTTTTCATTTCACATTTAAGCTACCTGTAAATCGAAATTATTATTAAAAATAAAATTTCCAGCTTTTCAAAATTTGTCTCCCATCAAAATTTCCCGCCCTGGACAGTGGTCCATGTTGCCCCTATCTAAATCCTACGCTAAATATATTTATACTTATGTGTATATATATATATATATATATATATATATATATATATATATATATATATGTTTATATATATTAAAAACAATGCTCATATCTACAGATTTTTCATTCTCTATATTTATTACTTCTTAGATTTGTGAAAGTTTTACTATGGATACAACACATCCTGATTTTCGATTGTGGTTAACTTCATACCCAGCTGATCATTTTCCAATAACAGTACTTCAGAATGGAGTTAAAATGACAAATGAACCTCCTAAAGGATTAAGAGCCAACATTGTCAGATCTTATATGGGTGATCCAATATCTAATCCAGAATGGTTTTCGAGCTGCAAACAAGATGCTAATTTTAAGAAATTATTGTTTGGACTTTGTTTCTTTCATGCTTTAATTCAAGAAAGACGTAAATTTGGTCCTTTAGGATGGAATATACAATATGAATTTAATGAAACAGATTTACGTATTAGTGTAATGCAGTTAATGATGTTTTTAAATGAATATTCTGTAAGTATTTTATATTTAGTTTTAACTTAAATGTATGTATATATATATAGAGAGAGAGAGAGATGTATTAAAATTGTTAAACGAACTATTTTCTTTTAAATGTGCAAAAATTATAAATGAAATTTTTCTGATGCCCTTTTTCAATAAAATTATATAAATTAAAATATTTTAATTTATAAATTCTCATAAGTAGATAAAAAGATAATGTTGTATATATAAACCTGTATATATATATATATATATATATATATATATATATATATATATATATATATATATATATATATATGTATATGTATATATATATATATATATATATATATACATATTATTTAAAATTTATTATTTTTGTTATGATAATATATTTACTTTGTTTAGGATGTTCAATTTGTTGCTTTACGCTATTTAACTGGAGAATGTAATTATGGTGGACGTGTAACAGATGATTGGGATCGTCGAACTTTAACAACTATTTTACAAAAGTTTTATTGTCCTGAACTTGTAACTACACCAAAATACTCACTTGACCCTTCAGGTTAGTATTAAAAAATAAATACTAAATTAAAATGTAAATACGTACAAATTTCGTAAAATATTATCCTTTATTTCTAAAAAAGTTACATCGAAAATTTAACATATATTATTCTTTTAAATATATTTGGCATTTCTATACATAATAGATATTAAAGATTGAAAATTTTAATTATTTTTAGGTATATATTATGTTCCGACTGAACAAAAATATGAATCATTTTTGGAATATACTAGATCTCTTCCATTGGTCCCAAATCCTTCTGTTTTTGGAATGAATGAAAATGCTGATATTACAAAAGATCAAGTCGAAACTGATTTATTACTAGCAAATATTTTACTAACACAAGTAAGCAATCAAGATATTTTTAGATAATATTCAATTTAGAAAATAACTAAATTACATTAATTTATTTCAATTAATGATTTTGAAACATGAAGTAACATTTTGAGTTAATAGCACTACATATTATGAATATTATTATATTTAGACTTTACCATTTTTGCATAATCATAATAATAGAGATGAACTCTGGTTTTTATTTAATTTTTTACATAAACATTTATTTCATAAAGGAACCTTTCAGTCACCTAACAAATTACAAAAATTGTTTCTGGTCAAAATTGCTGAATAATTGATTTTTGATTACTTATTATGCCTATTTTGATGGTGATGCCATCATTCTCAGTCCTAAGATGCAGGTCTGAGGATGGTGGCTTCACAATCTAAATGATCAATTTTGAACAATTTAGATAAAAATATTTTTTGTAGTCTATGGGGGGACTGGAAGATCAATTTGTGAATTTATCCACACTGCCTTAATAAATATTAGGGCGGTAGGAAAATAATTACGGCTTTTTATATGAATCTGAAGATCATAAGCCGCAAATATTTTTCTACTGACTTAATACATATTATAGAAAATTAATAACCTGATATTTAAATAATTTACAGTGAAGTAATTTCTTGGAATTTATAATAAAAAACATTCATTTAACTTAGACTTGGTAGTCGTCATATATATATATATATATATATATATATATATATATATATATATATATTTATATATATATATATATATATATATATTTATATATATATATATATATATATATATTTATATATATATATATATATAGGACTGTCCCTTATTTTACGTCGAATTTTGCTGTCTCGTATTGTATTTGTAAAGACATTAAATGTGTTTACAGTTTACGGCGGTGGCGGTCCCTTTTTATTTAGTATAAGCATTTTAAATATAATCCAGTACAGATATATTGCATTTGCCTATTTTCACAGTTCCTATCTGGACATTGTGCAGTACAATAAAAGTAATAATGAATATAATACCTGGACTGTACCCAATTATTATAATGTTCTTACATTGTCATTTAACAAAATTGTTTTAAGGTTTGAAATTGGTGTTTTTAGACTCATGCTCCGTATTTGGCTTTCCAAAATCTGACAACCTTTATTAAACTAAATCCAGTATTTTTTCAGTTTAAAACAAATAATTATTAAGAAAGATATAAAATTCATATTATTAAACAACTTTGACACCAATGTGATTGTTTAACTTAATAAATATTAAATATGATTTATTTTTTAAAAGTAGACAGTTTAATTATATGTAATTATTTATAAAAAGTTGATGGTAAATTATATTTGAGGAAAAATATTATATGATTATTTATTCAACAGTAAACATAAATCTTAAACAGAAAATTATTTTTTTATAATTTTATTCCATTTTTAAATTATAATATTATTGAAAATTATTTGATGAAATTTAATTCTGCTACTATATAAAATTTAATAATGTCATAACTATTTATTATTTAATTTATAGTATTTTCTAAGTTATAATTATATGTATTAATATGTTTTATAATTTTTAATTGTGACCATAATTAGGATAGATTGGTAAGTATACAAATATAGTAAATATTTAGTTATTGTAATTTTTCATAATATTTTTTTCCTCATATCAGGATCTCGTTAAAGTCAGAGTAAGTGTTACATATTTTAGTTGCATGTAATACATTTTAATCGATTATTTTTCACTACAATATACTGTATATGTAAAGCTATGAGCGAATAAAGGTGTTTGTGTGTATACATATACATACAAAACATCTTTATTTATGTGTGTGTATGTTTAATGAATGGATGCAAATGAAAATTATTAAATATTTTTTTATATATTCTGCTCATTTCATTTTTAGGATTCTGTTTCTGGCGCCAGTGGTGCACAGTCAGCAGAAGATACGGTTTTTCAAGTAGCATCAGATATTCTTAATAAATTGCCCAGGAATTTTGATCAAGATGCTACTTTAAAAAAATATCCTACATTGTATAAGCAAAGCATGAATACAGTATTAGTACAAGAAATGGGCCGTTTCAATAATCTAATTACAGTAATTCGAACAAGTTTAATAAATGTACAAAAGGGAATCAAAGGACAGATTGTAATGTCAAATGAACTTGAAGGTGTTTTTAAAAGTATGCTTATTGGTAAAATTCCTGCAATGTGGATGAAAAAATCTTACCCATCATTAAAATCACTAGGAGGATATATTAATGACTTTTTAGCCCGATTGGAATTTCTTCAGGTCTATTATATATTATATTTGCTGTAAAAAATTAGGTTTCTTAAAAAAAAATAACAATATATTCTAGAAATATTAATAATACAAGTATTAATAAATTATTTTACATATGGAAACTAACTTGATTTATTATATATTGAATTATTGTAAATAAATAATTATCCTATTACCTTATAATCATTAATAATAGAGGCTTCTTTGTTAAAACACTATCTTGTAAATTATAAGCATATTTAAATAAAAACATATATTGAAAATAAAATTATTTCAGGATTGGTTTGATAATGGCCCCCCACCAACATTTTGGCTATCAGGGTTTTTTTTCACACAAGCCTTTTTGACTGGAGCACAACAGAATTTTGCAAGAAAATATACTATTCCTATTGATTTGCTTACATTTGATTATGAGGTAATAATTTTAAAGTACATTTGATCATTTCTTTCAATTGCATTTCTAGAAACTGTAATATACACTTTGTTGATTATATTATATTTTGTTCTAGATAATGAAGCAACGTGATTATTCACAACCACCTGAAGATGGAGTTTATGTATATGGGTTATTTTTAGATGGCGCAAGATGGAATATGAATGAAATGTGTCTAGATGAATCTTTTCCGAAAGTACTTTATGACACATTTCCATTAGTAAGCTGTATATTTTTAAGAGTTGTATGGATATTATTTTTATATTTTACATAAAAAATAAATATTTATTTATATTCCAGATTTGGATGAAACCAATAGTGAAAGAAGAGTTAAAAGTATCGCAAATTTATCTATGTCCTGTGTATAAGACATCAGAAAGACGAGGAGTATTATCTACAACAGGACATTCTACAAATTTTGTCATTTCTATGCTTATACCTACAAAACATCCCCAAGAGCACTGGATCATGAGAGGAGTAGCACTACTTTGTCAACTTTCACAATAAAATGTGAAAGATTTTTTTGTATAACTTACATATTCATTAATTTATAATTCACATAATTAGATTGATTTGTAAAAATATCACTATTTTTTTTATTTTCATATATTTTCGTTTTATGTAACTTAATAATTCATTGTTATAACTAATAATATAATGTTAAGAGTATAAAAGGTAAATTTACAGTAAATAATAAATCTATATATTATGATTTTTTTGAATGTAACTTTTTAAAATTAATTTAGTTTATTTCAAAATGTAATAAAGATAATACCTTATAGATATATAATAATTTTATGTAGCATTCTTGTATACTTTCTTTATTTTTTGAAATATTTTTAAGCACATGATCTATAATTGAAACTATTATTATATAGGCAATCTTCTGATAACACAAGTTTGTTGTAGAAAAGGCTTGAAATTTATTAGTGTATATATATATATATATATATATATATATATATATATATATATATATATATATATATATATATATATAAAATATGTTCTAAACCATAAATATTGAACATTCTTTAACACTATTCATGAATTGCACACCATATTCTGAACAACAAGTTATAGCTGTTTTTAAGCCAATGCAATAGCTGTTTTTAATTTATCTCTTAAATTCACGATTATTATCATTGAAATTCAGTTTTATAATACATATTCAGTAGTTCATTCTTTTTCAGAAATTGTGTTACACAGGAATACATACTTTCACTTTCTAAACTTTGTAAGTGCTATTTAGTGAAATTAAATATTTTTGTAATTATTTTTACCAGTGAAAAAAATTGATTGAATTGCTATTTAGTTTAAGAAAATTATGGAACGATCACTATTTTTTCAACGTAAGTTGTCTTTTTTGTGCGATTTTTTAATATGCAGTTTTCTGTGGAACGTATCTACCACATAAAAAGAGACACGACTATGTATCTATCTATCTATCTCTAATATATATATATATATAATATATATATACATATATATACACACACACACACACATATATATATATATATATATATATAATATATATAT
This sequence comes from Acanthacorydalis orientalis, assembly GCA_034766995.1. NCBI lineage: Eukaryota > Metazoa > Arthropoda > Insecta > Megaloptera > Corydalidae > Acanthacorydalis > Acanthacorydalis orientalis. The sequence goes on along the minus strand of CM068320.1, from coordinate 4,118,319 downwards.
ATATATATATATATACATATATACACACACACACATATATATATATATATATATATATATATATATATATATATATATATATATATATAGGCACACCCCAAGTTACGTAACACGCGACTTACGTAAATTCGCAGTTACGTACTAAATCTCGAAAATTACAAAAATGAAAATTCTGAGAAATACTAGCGTGTATGAACATGTTTGTGGCTTTGCGCAGCTGCGGCTTTATTTTTATTTACAAGAAAATTCTACTTGCACTTCTTTTAAAGCAATTTTCTGTCAAACCTAAACACAAAAGTCGCGGTTAACTTAATCACTTCGTTGTTTATTTACCGTTAGAATGGAATCGAAACGCAAAACAGAATGCGTTGGTAATAAATCTAAAAAACAAAGATCTGCAATTACTTGAGAAGAAATTTTGAAAAGAATTCGTATGTATGAAGACGGGAAAATTCTATTAACAATAGCTCGGGAAATAAATCGACCTATTTCGACAATGAATACAATAATGAAGGATAAAGTTCGTATTGTTGAAAGCATGAAAGGAGTGGTAACGTTGAAGGGAACAATCATTATCAAGAAGAGGCCAAGTCCGATTTCAGATGTAGAAATTGTTGTCTCATTGGATCGAGGATCTGACACAAAATTTACAGGCTTATAATTGTCAAATGGGCGAGCGCAGCGAGTCCGGGGTTGGTGAAGGTGTGAGGTGTCACAAAAAATTTTCGATGATGTTGTTTACTTATTTATGACATCGAGGTTTCTATGGTACTCAAATATGTTTATATCATACATAAAATAACACGTTGCAATCCATAGATAAAGTATCTTGCAATCTGTCTGAGATAATGTTTATATAGACCATACTAACATCTTTCTACACAGATACTTTATCTATGTTTCTACATATCCATACAATCAAAATTATCTACAAAAACGTTGCAAAAAATAATCTATTTGCAAGAATGTTTATAAAACACTAATATATATATATGTATATAAATATATATATATATATATATATATATATATATATATATATATATATATATATATATATATATATATGTATGAATATAAATCCATGACGTCGCTTATTTATGTGTGACTTGCTTCTATGATACCCAAATATGTTTATTGTTTCATTCGGTTACATACACATGCTTATAATTGACAAGTGGGCGAGCGAAGCAAGCAGCCGGCGAAGCCCCTTATATATGTATGTATGTGTGTGTGTGTGTGTGTGTATGTGTGTATGTGTGTATGTGTGTATGTGTGTATGTGTGTATGTGTGTATGTGTGTATGTGTGTATGTGTGTATGTGTGTATGTATGTATGTGTGTATATATATATATATTTATTGTAACCAAGGTGAAGTAAACAATTACATAGGCAACAAACAACTTCTCTTTGTGTTATTTGAAAAATACGTGAGAATAAAAAAGAATTAAAAAATATATATATAAAAAGAATCACTAATTAAAATCATTAAATATTGATACTTTCTGCAAGGTACTGATTACAAAATATATGTTATAATAATTATTGTGATATTTTGAATAAAAAAGGTTCAATATTTATTATCAATGACATTTTTATATATAACGAATAATATATATATATACACACATACATAAACATATTTATCATTTAATATAAATATTATAATGTATACACAAAAGAAAAAATTCTGACATCTTAAAACTGTTTTAGTTTCAGTAATGGATCCGGAATTGCAACAGTTATTAAAACGTTTAGAGGAACGGCGTGAGAGATTAGTACGACCACCAGATGGTACAACAGGAATCAAAGTTCCAAGAATGAAAAGATTAACACCATTTACTGATCCAAGACTTGTTCTTCCTCCTAAACTAAGACGTCCCCCATTAGCATATATCGAACAACCTCCAGTAAAAAAGACATCTTCTTTCTTATCACATCAAAAAGGTATATGATTTCTAGTTATATGACAAATGTATATATAATATATATATAAACATATGTACATACATAGATATACATATGTAGATATATACATACATATATACATGTATAACTATATCTCATCATATATAATATTAAATAATTATTATCATATATTTTATTTAATTATACTTTAACTTTTTTATAATAATTTAAACATAAATTTTTATAGTACTTAAATATAGGTTTCATTATTCATGAATTGATAGTGAAATACAAATATTCGTAATATTCGTATTTATGATAAATTAATGTCGTGACAGGTGTTCCTTTAGGAATAAAACTATCACTTGTCATATATCGCTTTAGTCACTTGTTAATATGAGATACGATAAACGAGAATGATTTCAAAAATATTAATGATATCTAAATATATAACTAAATTATATACGACATTTAGTTATCTGTTATTTTTATTTTAACTGAAAATATTGCAGCTCAAGATAAAAAGATGGCCAATTATACTATATTACGTAAAACACGTGAAAAGTTTAGGAATCGTTTAGTTAAAATGATTGTTCAAAAAGATGAAGATAGAATGGATGTAGAAGGTGAATTGCCAACAAGTGAAGAACGTGATATGTTAAGATATTATTACTATGTAAATCATGGAATTAATAATATGCATGTTGCCCCATTGGATAAGAATCTTTTAAGAAGAGTATGTTTTGTAAATAAATATAAGTATTTTTGTATGTGAATATTAGTATCATAAACCATAAGAATATGTTTCATCACAACTAAGTAAAAGAAAAATTAAAAAAATTGAATAATTGTATATATGTATGTATGTATGTATACATACATACATATATATATATATATATATATATATATATATATATATATATAAATATATATATAAATATAAAAAAAATTTACAATATTCTTTAGAAGTCTGTTATTGAATAGAACGTAAATGGTATGTAAGTATAAATGTTTTAATCAATGTGGAAAGTTAAAATCTTCAACATCTATTTTTTAAAGAAAAATAGAAATGTAAAAGTGTTTCAAAATAACATTTAAATAATTGCTCATCATGAAATAATAAATTATTTTTTTAGATACACAATTTAATACCACTAAAACTAAAACGTTTTCAAAATGTTCTGGATGCAGCAACAAAAGATATGGAAAATGATTTTGTACTTAGTGTAAAAAAAGCAGTTATTGATTTTGTATTAAGAGACCCATCTCAAAAAGAAGCAGTTGTAACTGAATTTGATTCTGAAGAACGTCGAGAAGTGACTGAATTAAGTCCATCATGGCAAACGTCTTATGATGCTGGTAGACTGTACATGAGTAAAAATTTACATACCATAAATCCTTGCATAGCACAACTTTTAGATTTGTGGTATCAAAAATATATGTGAGTAATTTATTTCAACATTTATATTGTTTTAAGTGCACTGTGAGTATATATTTTTTTAAATTCTCATTTGTTATTGAGTATTACAGAGGGTTTTTTTAAAAAAATTGAAAACATCAGAAAAGTAATATTGGATATAAAAAATGTAAACTACATTTATATACATATGAAATTAATAGAAACAATACTATACTTGGGAAGGAAATTAACATGAAATGAGACTATTTAGATTTTGAACAAAGAAAAATAATAAAATGACTGTTAATTTTTCAGAATGTTGCGACTTATAAATGTTAAACAATTAAATGATCATGGTGAAGCTTTTGTATTAGTCGATTTACAAAAACTAATCAAAAAACAGATAGAACAAGCTTCGAATGTACTATTGAATGATTGGTTAAAAGATATTGAAACTATTTTTATTATTGGCATTAAAAAAAAGTTATTACCAAATCCAAAGTTGAAAGTACGAACAAAACGATTTTATAACTGTATTGCTTGTATTATGACATTTCAGTTACAGACATTATGTTTAAAATCTCTTGAAGAATATACACATTATATGTGTGATGTTGGAGTAAGTATTAACAATACTCATGCTATATTAAATATAATTCTTTATATTTTTAAATTGTATTTGTTTACAAAATTTATAATTGTTGTTAATGGTTAATAATTATTGACATTAATTTTGAAATATTTTTTTGTAGTACTCCAATGTAGGATTAGTAATTTCCATTTTACAAGATGGAAATGTTTTATGCTTTGAACCATCATTTAAAAAATTCCAAGAAGCTATTTTAAAAGTGTACAATTTGATGATAGCAGCAGTGGAAAACATTCCTAGACTTGAAACTAGATTATGTGAAGATTTAAAAAATCAAAAATTGTTTCTTAAAGTAATTTCTTTTTACTAATTATTTATTGTGTATGTATATATATATACATACATATATATATATATATATATATATATATATATATATATATATATATATATATATATATATATATGTACAGTAATATCATCATATCCGGGGGTCTGTTTGCATGGTTTCAGTTATTCGTGGCACAAAAATATTAAATGAAAAAATACAGAAATAAAAGATTTTTTAGAAATTAATGTAAAAATGCATTCAAACTGCTTAACCAGTCCTTGAGGGTGATTAAGCTAAAATATCAGAATTCCGTTCATTAGAGAGAGAAAGAGCATAAGTTAAATAATGTACAATGTATTTTATTATAATTTAATGTTAGTAATGTCTTATTGTGCATAATAAATCAGTAAAAAAATTATCATAAGTATGTATGCAAATAAAAAACGATGTATATAAGGGTTCATTACTATCCATGGTTTCGGGTATATGCGGTAGATCTTGAAACATATTACCCGTGGTTACAAGGGGGATTACTGTATATATATAAATATATATATATATATATATAAATATATATATATATATATATATATATATATATATATATATATGTATGCATGTATGTGTGTGTATATATATATATATTTATGTAAGTGGTGTTAATTTTTTTTTGTTTAACCTTTTAGCTACTATATGCCACTATAGTGGTGTATCATATATAGATATATCACACAAGATTATACTATTAATTATTAAAATATTTGTATTCATATTATGTCATTATGGATTTTTCAGTTTTTTTATATAAAAATAATAAAAGTGTTAGAACCTATTAAGCTATAACTTTATTCTAATATAAATGTATAGTGGAAAGTACCACATACCGATTGCGGTACTATGTCATTTATACACAGTCCATGGAGGGGGTCATGGTACTGGGGTACTGCTACGTGATCGTACCTACCATAGCTAAGAGGTTAAATAAGTAATCATCAGTGAATTATATTTTTTTATATTTTTTTTACCCTTTCAAAGCTATATCTTCATGTTTTCATTATTATTAATTTTTTTTTAACTTTTATATTTTTCTCAGAATTTAATTATAAAATGTATTTATTTACTAAAAGTATATTTTTTCTCTTTTTAAGTTCATGATTAATCCATTTTAATTTACTTTTATAATAATTATTAGCATATTCATTCTTCTCTTTTTTTCACTAATATGCAATCATAATTGACTGTTTTATTTTCTTGCTTATAATATACATATATATATATATATATATATATATATATATATATATATATATATATATATATATATATATGTATAAATGTGTGTATGTATTTATGCATGTATGTTATTATGTATTTATGTTGTATCTTATACTGTTTTGATGATTATTGAAACCAGTAAATACAATATTAACAGTAAAAATAATTAACAAATGACTTTATTTCTTATAAATCAAATTTTTAGCCAATCATTCCTGAGGATATACTTTTTGAATGTGTTAATAAAATAAAATTGCTTTTGTCAGACCAAAGAATTGGTCCTGAATTGCGAGTCCAAGACTTTGATATGTTCATCAATCTAATTAATGGAGAAGTAAGTACATTTTTTATTTAGAAACAAGCTAATTAATTATAAGAATTCATAAAATACTTGTGATATATGAGACTTGTATGTTTTTAAAAGTCTAAAGGAAGTATGAAATTGGTATTTACATACATAATTAAAATATTTTCATTTCTAGTCAGAACATTTACAAAGTTTTTAAATGATTAAAAAAAAATATATTTTTTTATTAATTTATATAATTTTTTTTAAAAATGATTATATTTTAAATACATGTATTAAACAACAGCTGTATTAATATATATATATATATATATATATATATATATATATATATATATATATATATACATATATATATATAGATATATATATATATATATATATATATATATATATATATATATATATATATATATATATATATATATATATATACATATAATGGAACTTATTTTCTTACTTTGTTCATATTGTTCATTGGTTCATTTATTGTAATAAGAACAAACTTTGTTCTCTTGTTTCATTCATTTTACAGACAAATTATAATATGAATAAAAATATGTTTATATAAATTTTGGATTGTTTGTCAATCAATTAATTTCTTTGTGTTATTAGAATTGATTTCATCAATTCATCTACGTAACTATTTGCAGATTAAAAAAAAATAAATCATATTGATGGTGTTGCTATCTAAATACGTATAAGAGATGATCAAAAATAATCAATAATAATTTATTAAATATTTTTGTTCGAAAAATTTTAATGTTGTTTGTGGCTTGAAAAAAAAATTCATTTGTAAAAATATAATATGTTCCCTGAAATTTAATATGAATGAAAATTGGTATCAAAATTTAAAGAACCACAATTATAATAACACCAAATAAACAATAGTAATTTATATTACCTATACACTAAATATTTAATACCCAAATAATAATAATAAATAAATAATATCACCTTATATATAACCATATGCTCAACTGGGAATCAACATCCATAAGGTCTTGCGAACATCACGTGAAAAATTATTAAAAATGTGTGCTCCTACAAAATGATTAATAAAATTTGAAGACCTGTATAAATTGAAAGTCATTAATATATTTTAATTATACATTAAGGCAGATAATACAATTTTTAATATAAAAAATTTATATATGTTTAAATGAAATATTTTGTATCTTATGAATGAATTATTTTAATATATATTGATGATTTTTTACATATAAATTAAATTTAGGCTCAAGAGGAGCTAGAAGAATTTTTGAAAAATGAACACACCTTTCCGGAATATCAACAGCAAATTTTACGATATAAAGAAATTACAGAAAATATACCACTTCAATGTGAACATACTATAACCATGGGAGTATATGAAATGCATCGTGATGAATTAATAAACACTTTAGTAAAATATTCTTTAAAAATAAAAGATGCACTTATTTCAAGATGTGTTCATGATTATCAAGATTTGTGTAAACAGTAAGTTGAATTCAAATAAACTTTGAATATTCAATGTAATAAAATTTTTAATATTATTACAATAATTATGTTTGTTTTGTAATTTACAAATATGAATGTATGTATAAACTATCATTAGAAATATTATTTTTTTAATTACTATTATTAATAATTAACATTGAACATAAAAAAATGTTTTAATAGTAATAATTTTAACTAAGTAAGATTTGTAATTAAATTTTATTCTTTTATGTTATAAATATAAAATATTAAATATCTAAAAAATCTTTATATTGATTTCACACTTTAATTATTTTTGATAATTGGAATTTTTTAATTACTTCACACAGTTACATACATATATATATATATATATATATATATATATATATATATATATATATATGTATATATATATATATATATATATATATATATATATATATATATATATATATATATATATATATCTATGAACATATATATATATATATATATATATATAATTATACATATATATATATTTTAAAAAAATTTAAGGCTTGGTGAAGAATATGAATCAGTAGTTAAAAAATTATTAACTGTTCCACCAAATACAGAAAAACTTATGGACTTAATAGCTTATGCAAAATTAGTTGAAACTAAAATGTTACATGAAATGGAAATTCGATTAACTGAAATTATGGGTTATATGCAGTTTCTTTCTGATCATGTAATTTTCACTGGAGTAGAAATGAAACAAAATAATATAACTTTTCAATGGTAAATATAAAAATAAATTTTGAAAATTGGTAGTAAATATTTTATAAAAATGTTTATATATAAATAATTATAAAAAATGAAAACAATATAGCAATAAATATATAAAATTACAAAGTCTGAAAAATTAATTTTAAGCTTCAAAAGCAGTGCTTTATTGATTTCTATTGATTTTAAAAATATGATTTTTAACTATATATGTCATAAATTTCAATAAATATCTAAATTGAAATTTATGTAATTTATAATTCTTAGAATGAATTTTTCATTGAATGATTTATTTTATGTAAAAAATGTCATGTTTATTTGAAATTTATTTAAAAATTTTAATTTAATCAGTTTTTGTTAAATATATATTTACTCTAGGTACCTCCGTATGCCTTCTGTTTTTGAAGAACACCGTGAAATAATTGAACAAAAAATTATAGAATATCAAGAACATTTAAAAGAAAAAATTGTAAAGTTTATAAGTGATCTTGATTTTTATGAAGAAAAAGTAAATGAAATTCAATTTTGGGGCAATTTAACTGATATTTTTAAATATCAACGAAGATCAAGACGTCTTAATGACAGGTATGAGTATGAATATAATTATTTTATTAAATTTGAATAAACAAATATAAAACGTGGAAAACCATGCAAAGAAATATTCAGAATTTTATTTTTGTTCTTGTACTGAAATCATTTAATATTTTATTAAACATTTATAAATTGCTACGTTGAAATGTTCTAATTTTCATTTGCAATAAGTAGTGAAAGTATTTTTCTCATTATAATATAAATGAAAATTATAATTTTTCAATTTTCATAATTTAATTCTATATTTAAATTTTTTGTACAAAGGCTATGCAATGCAGTAGAAACAATCGATAAATTCAATGCTGAAGAACAGTGCTTCAAATGGGAACTTTCTCAATATCCAAAACGAAAAATAATTCATGAAAAACTATTACCCTATAAAAAATTATTTGATAATGCATGCGAATTTATTGAAAAGCATCGAAATTGGATGCATTCGAAAGTGGGTACATATGAACCAGAAGAAATAGATACAGAAAGTCAAACGTATTTTAGAACAATATACAAACTTGAAAAGGCGTTTAGTCAGCCTACAACAAAAAATCTTGCTACACTGGTAAGTTTTGTTAAAGGCTTATTAACGTTTATTGGATAATTTTATGTACATTGGTTTTTTAAATGTCTAAAATAAAATTATAATTTATGTAAACCAACTTAATTAATTTTTTATAATATATGTAAATCAACTATTGTGTTATACTTCTATCCTTCTAGAAATTATTTATATTTATTTCTATATTTTTTTATCGAATTTATTTTAAGAAAGTTAAAGAGCAAAACATCAATATATACTAAATTTTAAATTTCTATTGTATATGAAAAAAAAACTAATGTTATTTATATGTAAAGCTGTAAGATATTAAATTTGACATTTTTAACTTATTACTATTCTGAATTTCATATTTTTATCAAATCTAAAAATATCTTAAAGAGGTATAACAAACAGACAAGTAGATCTTTGAAATTATTTATTTAAAATTGTAATGAATATTTTTAAACTATTATTATATATTATAATACTTTATATAAAGATACGACAGCAAATCGAAGACTTCAAAGAACACATGCCAATTGTTCAAACATTAGGAAATCCTGGGATGAAAGAAAGACACTGGGAAAAAATATCAGAAATTGTTGGATTTCCTATTAAAATTGACGATGACTTGACACTTGAAAAAATTATTGATTATGGTCTTGACGATTACATTGTTAGATTTGAAACAATTTCAGAAGCAGCTACAAAAGAGAATAATTTAGAAAAGGCACTGATAAAAATGAAATCAGAGTGGGTAGACCAAGAATTTTGTGCAAATCCTTATAGGTAATTATGATTTTTATTTATTTATGAGTAACTGAAATAGTATTTTAATAAAAGTAATGCTTCATTAATTGCAAATTTATATATATACATATAATTTTAAAAAAATATTATACTTTATATACCTGTTTATATTTATAGAGATAAAGTAAAAAATTAACTTTTAATTTAAATAGTTGATTAAGTATCAGAATGAACTAAATTTTATACACTGTATTTTAAGAAATTAAAAGAGAAACAATTTTATTACTACTATTTAACTTCTTATTTTGACATTTAAAAAAGTATTTTTTTAATTTTTTACTAATTGGTATTTATATATTAATGATTTTACTTCCTAATTTAAAAAGTAATTATGAGTTAATTAGTTATTATTAACTAATAATAAGTGAACAATAATTGATTTTTTAAAGAGATACTGGTACTTATATTCTGTCTTCTGTTGATGACATCCAATTATTATTAGATGATCACATAGTAAAAACACAAACAATGAAGAATTCGCCTTACATCAAACCATTTGAAGAAGAAATTTTGTAAGATTTTTATTCTAGAAAAATATTTAAATAAATCATTATGAGTGTAAATTTATTTATGTGTATATTTAATAGAGATTGGGAAAAAAAACTACAATTGCTTCAAGATATTATGGATGACTGGTTAAAAGTACAAGCAACTTGGATGTATCTAGAACCTATTTTTTCTTCACCAGATATTCAACAGCAGATGCCTGAAGAGGGACGTCGATTTAGTGCCGTTGATAAAGTAAGATATATAAATTACTTCTTATTTATATTAAATTGATTCTGTTAATATTGTTCTACAGTGAATGTGTACTTATATTATTAGGAATCATTAGTCAAACTTTTTTTTAAAAAACAAATTGACACATTTTTGTTTTTTTACACAATTTGTTAATTTTTATTTATATTACAATAAAGAAAGTTAATACATTATAAATTTTATGTTATTTAGTCTTGGAAAGATATAATGAAATCAGTAGTGGCAGATCAAAAAGTCATGGCTGTTATTGAAATTGAGAAAATGTCGGAACGTTTAAAAAAGAGTAGAAATTTACTTGATGCTATACTTAAGGGATTAAATGATTACCTTGAAAAGAAAAGGTTATATTTTCCAAGATTTTTTTTCTTATCCAATGATGAGCTATTAGAAATATTGTCAGAAACAAAAGATCCTACAAGGTAATTAATGAAATTTTGGTTATATTATGCATTTATATTTTCTTAAAATAAAATTAATATACTTTTTAGTTTTATTATAGTTTTTTTTAGTATAGTAATACAAATTTCATACACTCTTGGAATTACTTTCGTTTAGTCCTGTTATACAACATTTTTGGAAATTAATTTCACTATTATTTATTCATTTATTCCAATGTTTTTATTTTCTATTGAAAAAATGAGTTTTTACTTATATATAGCGTTTTATGCATATTTTATTATTATATATTATTATTTTCAGAAATATTGCCATAAATTAAATGTCATTTATTAAATAAATAATAAATTAATAGAATATTTGTTACATTTTATGAAATTTAAATGATTAATTTTATTGTAGTGTTTTTCAAGCTATTTTTTTATAACAGAAATTTTATTGTTTCTATATTTGAATTTTGTATTCTTTATTGAGTATTTAACTAATACATTTTTGCTAATTTTTTAGTCATACCTCTTAGATAGATATGTAACAATAAAAGATATGTATATATAAGATATGTATAATAAAAACTTATTACTATGTTTTTATTTTATGTATTTCTAATTTTATTATTATACGAAATATTTTTAAACACAAAACATTCTTTATTCATTAAATTATATTATTCTTTATTCATTTAAAATAAAAGTATTATTTTGTATTTACTTTTATATATTTACTTAGAGTTCAACCACATTTGAAGAAATGTTTCGAAGGTATATCTAAGTTGACATTCACTGAAGAACTTGATATAACTGAAATGAAATCTAGTGAAGGTGAAATTGTGCCTTTACTTGAAGTTATTTCAACAGTTGAAGCTAAAGGGCAAGTTGAAAAATGGCTTTTAGAATTAGAAGGTGACATGAAAAAATCAGTACACAATATAGTAGGGAAATCTATAGAAGCATATTTGATAAAAAATCGAGATGAGTGGGTATTGGAGTGGCCTGGGCAAATTGTAAGTATAAATGGAGGCATTGGAATTTACTTGTTATATTTTATCTGATAATGAGAAAACGTAAACCAATATTTTATGATTAAATTAAAAATATTAATCCATCTCTTTCTTTACCTTTTCACACGCACATACTCATACACATATATCCATCCATATATATATATATATATGTATATATGTATATATACATGTGTGTGTGTATGTAGTAATAAAAAAAATTATATATTTTACATGTAGGTTCAAGGTATAGCTTGTTTATATTGGACTACAGAAGTACATGAAGCAATAGAGAAAAGTCAAGAAGCATTAGAAAAATATCTTGAAAAAAGTAATGCACAAATTTTAGCAATTGTACAATTAGTTCGTGGTAAATTAAGTCCTATGAGTCGAATAGCATTAGGTACTATTAATACTACAAATAAAATAAATTTTCAATTCTGTGATAAATTTACTGTTTATTTTTTATTCTAGGTGCTCTAGTTGTACTTGATGTTCATGCAAGAGATGTGTTAGCTGATTTAATTGTACAAAAAATTAGTTCTGTGAATGATTTTCAATGGCTATGTCAGTTACGGTATTACTGGAAGGTAAAGTATAATTTATTTAGTTTATTTAATTACTGTAATTTATATAAGAATTATCACTCATATAAAGTTTGTGTATCAGTTTTCTTTTCATTAAATAAATAATTAAATCTTTATTTTTATTTATCTGTAAATGCTATAGTACTAAATTTATAGATAATTTACTGTTAATTCAAATTTTTTTCTAGGAGAATCATTTAGCAACACGAATGATTAACTCTCAATTAATGTATGGTTATGAATATCTTGGAAATGTACCTCGGTTGGTTGTAACACCTCTTACAGATCGTTGTTATAGAACTTTATTTGGAGCATTACACTTACATTTAGGCAATATTTATAATGTTGTTTTATTAGCGAATTTTAAAAACTTTTACTTTATTTACTTTTTAGGAGGTGCTCCAGAAGGCCCTGCTGGAACTGGTAAAACCGAAACTACAAAGGATCTGGCAAAAGCAGTAGCTAAGCAATGTGTCGTATTTAATTGCTCCGATGGTTTAGATTATTTAGCACTTGGAAAATTTTTCAAGGTGGGTTTAATGAATATATAATTTCCAGTTTTTTTTGTTATTGGTTTAGTATTATATATTTGTAGTATGAGTAATATTTATCACTATAAATACTACTTTCACTTCAGTTTATTTCTTTACATTTCTTTATTTCTGTTATTATTGAAAAATAGCATAAAATATTTTGTATTATAAATAATATATTTTGATTACATTTCAACAAAGTTTTTAAATACATTTGAATATGTTCTATTTCAAGGGACTAGCCTCTTGTGGAGCCTGGTCATGTTTTGATGAATTTAATAGAATTGATTTAGAAGTACTCTCTGTTGTCGCACAACAAATATTAACTATTCAGCGAGGAATAAATGCAGGAGTCAAAAAACTTTTATTTGAAGGCACAGAAATAAAACTAGATTCATCATGTGCAGTTTTTATTACGATGAATCCTGGATATGCTGGTAGATCTGAATTACCAGACAATTTAAAAGTAACAGTTAAAGAAAAGTGATGATATAATTTTAATATTAAGTGCACCCCTATTTTCTTTTTAGGCATTGTTCAGATCAGTAGCTATGATGGTTCCAGATTATGCTTTAATAGCTGAGATAGAATTATACTCTTTTGGGTATTTAAATCCAAGACCTTTAGCTATTAAAATTGTTGCAACTTATCGTTTATGTTCAGAGCAATTATCCTCACAAAATCATTATGATTATGGTAATTAATAATATTTCATAAAATATAAGGAATAGTGATATACTGATGTGTTTAATATATTAGGAATGCGAGCCGTTAAATCTGTATTAACAGCAGCTAGAGCATTGAAGTTAAAGTATCCAGATGAAGCAGAGGAAATAATTGTTCTACGTTCAATAAAAGATGTTAATTTGGCCAAATTTTTGGATCATGATGTTTCATTGTTTTTGGTATTTATATATTGTGAAAGAATATTTATAATTAACTTACAAGAACTTATATTTTTTAAATTTAATTTCAATACATTGTATTTTATTTAGGGAATTACTTCAGATTTATTTCCGGGAATTGTGTTACCAGAACCTGATTACATTATATTAAATCAAGCAGTTGAAGATGCATGTATTACTAAAAATCTACAATTTACACCGTATTTTCTTGAAAAAATACAACAACTTTATGAAATGATTGTTGTACGGCATGGACTAATGATTGTTGGACTTCCTTTTGCAGGAAAAACTTCTGCATACAGAACATTGGCTCATGCATTAGGTTTAGTTGAGAAAAGGGTAATAAATTTAAAGATTTCTATAATACATTTTTACTTAATTCATATTGGCATTAATACAAAATTTTTATATCAAATAATATCGAATAAAGATGTTAAAAGGTATCAGTTTTAAAATTTTTGTTTCAATAAAATTTGAAATTATATTTGAAATATTTAATTAAACTTTTTATTTAAAAAAATATTTATTGTCAGTAGATGCATTGAAATTTTATATTATTGTCATTATTTTATTAGCGCAATGGAATTATTTTTTTAAAAAAATGGGATTTTTGTAGTTACTATAGTTAAAAGAAAAGTACTTTAGTGTAATATATTCTTGAACATTTTAAATTGATGAAAATTGCTTGCTACTTGTGAAAATAGAATTGTGTAAATAGTATAATCTCTTAATTTATTTTCCTCTATATTTGATTATTACAATTAAGATGAGTAGATGTAAATTTTATTTATAAAACCTATATTTCTAAAGCATGGACATATTTTATTGCAGAGTTAGCTTTAATTAAGATTTAAAAATCTTCATATAAGTTATTTGATTATTTATTGTTTTATGATAAAATCCATAGATATAATATTTTACACTTTCAAAAAGCATTTGCTATTATTATTTTTGCATAAATTAGTTATTTTAATCTTAAAAATAAACTAATATACTCATCACAGGGTGGCATGGATGAACATGGTGTAGAATATACTGTAATAAATCCAAAATCTATAACAATGGGCCAACTTTATGGCCAATTTGATCCAGTGTCACATGAATGGTCAGATGGAGTGTTAGCAGTAAATTATAGATTATTTGCCATTTC
Organism: Acanthacorydalis orientalis; assembly: GCA_034766995.1. Classification (NCBI taxonomy): domain Eukaryota; kingdom Metazoa; phylum Arthropoda; class Insecta; order Megaloptera; family Corydalidae; genus Acanthacorydalis; species Acanthacorydalis orientalis. The sequence goes on along the minus strand of CM068320.1, from coordinate 4,103,042 downwards.
AACAAATACAAATAGAAAATGGTTGATATTTGATGGTCCAGTTGATGCAGTCTGGATTGAAAATATGAATACTGTATTGGATGATAATAAAAAATTATGTTTAATGTCTGGTGAAATTATTCAGTTAGCTCCAACAACGAATTTAATTTTTGAACCAATGGATTTAGATGTTGCTTCACCAGCAACTGTAAGTTTTTTTTTGTATTCTTATTCATAATATTTTTAAATTAAAAATTTACTTTCATATATAATTGTACTTGACAAATAATTTCAGTATTAAAATATTCATAAATATATAATTAAAAAGTCAATTGTTTTTAATAGTGAAGTTTTGAATTTAGTAAGATATTTTTTTAATTAAAGTTTGAAAAAAGGTATTCATATATTTATAAAAAAGTATACATATTTATTATTAAAGAGAACACTGAAATTTGTTATTTTTAATTTTTCATTGCATTAAAATGTAAAAAAAGTTATTTATAAAAACATTGCTTTTAATGAATTATAGGTGTCACGTTGTGGTATGATTTATATGGAACCAAATTCTCTTGGGTGGGAAGTTTTACTATTATCATGGTTAAATACATTACCTTCATCAATAAATGAAGTAAATAAAACAATGCTAAAATCTATGTTCAAACGTTTTTGTAATCCATTGCTTTGGCTTGTTAAAAAAGGAGGATTACGAGTAAGAATACATTTTGTGTATAAATAAATAGGGAAATAGAAATTTGTATATATATATATATATATATATAATATGTGTATTTATGTATGTGCATGTGTTTTTTTAGGAAATGTGTCCTATGTCTGAAGGGAATCTAACAAAATCTGTAATGAATTTGTTTGATAGTTATATAGATGATTTTTATGAAGAAAAATTCCTTGAAAATGTTCCTGAAATGGATGTTCGTGCACAAATTGAGGTATTATTTCTTTGTTTATAAAATAAGGATCTTTGTTTTAAAAAATAGTATATATATATATATATACACACACACACACACAGACACGTGTGTGTGTGCATATCCATTTGTAGGCATCAGATATATTATTAATATATAAATATATAATTTTGAAAATATGTTAATAGGGTTCATTCTTCTTCTCTTGTATTTGGGCTCTTGGTGGAACATTAGATACTTCAAGCAGAAATAAATTTAGTACTGTATTTCGAGGTTTATTAGCAAAAGAATTTCCCGAATCAGTGAGACAAGAATTCAAGATACCTTTTGAAGTTCCTAAACCAGATAAACCTTATATTTTTTCAATTCCTATTGGTGAAACTGTATTTGATTATCGCTACATTAAAGAGGTAAGTTATATTAATTGGAAATATACCATAATAGCACAATGATTTCATAGTCTAATTTTATTTTATAAAAAAATGAGATTTTCAGTATTTTTATCAATATAATTAGAATTATAATATTTTGATAATAAATATTATTTATGTACATTATAATATAATAGACTGAACTATTAAATGTCTATATTCCATTGTGTTTTATCAAAATACAATTTTTAAATTATCATAAAACATTTTAATTATATTCAAAAACAAGTTTTTATTTATTTGGAGTCATTAATTTTAATTGCATTGATATATATATATATATATATATATATATATATATATATATATATATATATATATATAATAAGACAACAATGTTCATGTTAAATAATTATTGTTATTATTATTTTATATATTTTTAGACATTTTTAGTTAATTCAATATTTATAGGGTAAAGGAAAATGGAAACTTTGGTCAGATGATTTAATGACTGCACCTGCAATTCCTAGAGATATTCCAGTTAATCAGATTATTGTTACTACTGTTGAGACAATTAGATGTATAGCACTTATGTCTTTATTAGTGCTTCATCAAAAGAAGCTAATGTTTGTTGGCCCTACAGGAACGGGTAAATCCGTTTATGTTACAGTAAGTTTATTTTGATTGATTAAATAGTTGTTTAGAATAAAAATATCAGTAAAATAAAGTATTTATTGATTTATAAAAAATACTAATCATTGATTTGTAATTTTTTATCTTACTTTATGAGAATAAATTATTTAAAAAACATACTAAAGTATGTAATATGAATATTAATCTATCATGTCATTAAAAACTTATGATTGGATAAATCTCCTAAATGAATTAATTTATATCAATATAATAAAATGAAAAATAAACTATAATCACACATATCAAATAACTGAAAAACGAATACATACACACAGACATATTTATATATATATACATATATATATATATATATATATATATATATATATATATATATATATATATATCATTTTTTAAAGGACTTCTTACTGAAGAAAGTAAATACTAATATCTATAAACCACAGTTTATTAATTTTTCTGCACAAACTTCAGCAAATCAAACACAAGATATTATCATGAGTAAACTAGACAAAAGAAAAAAAGGTAAGAGTAAAATTTTATAATCGTTTATTCGAATCTTCAAGCACAAATATTATTCTAAAGATAATGGTCTGAATAGATGTTTAATGTATAATTTGTTATATAATAATAATAGACATATACTACAGTTAAATTGTTTATTATTTTCTGTAATTAAAAACAATATTTTTTTAATGTGTAATTCTATGATTTTTACAATAATTTTTAAGGAGTATTTGGACCACCTCTTGGAAAAAAATGTGTGATTTTTGTTGATGATGTTAGTATGCCTTTAAAAGAAGAGTATGGTGCACAACCTGCTATTGAAATACTTCGCCAATGGTTGGATCATGATATGTGGTATGATAGAAAAGAAGTGATTCCAATGAAATTAATTGATATGCAAGTAAGTTTCATAAAAGTTTAATAATGACTATCTATCAGTCAGTGTTGTGTACATATACACATACATACACATACTATAAGGTCCTGATCATTGATGATTTGATTGCACTTGTAATGTCAAATTAACAAGTATTTGTAGTTAGAGATACAAAACGTATCCGATTTTTCTTTGATCTATAATTTTATTTTATTTTTTTATTTTCATAAATGTGTAAACTAATTCAAGATCATTAGTATATATGTATGTACGCATATATATATATATATATATATATATATATATATATATATATATATATATATATATATATATATATACATATATATATATATATTATCCATTGAAAGATAACAGTTCTGTTTATTTTTTTGTTGAATATAATAATATGTATATTGATATATAGGATATGTTTTTGATATGATTTATAATGTGGTTCGATATTTAAAACAAATGTTTGGCATGATGTCAAAGTAATGAAAACAACTTGCAAACTATAGAGGGAAAAAATTAAATTAAATCTAGGTCAAAGTATTGGGTATACCAAATTATTGATTTTCTGAAAATTAAATCCTTCAAATGTATTATTATAATTATATTACTATTTTTTCATTGGAAATAAATCATGCTGTTCAGTATTTTACACTGTATTGAACAGAAAAAATATTTGAAATTAAAAGTAAATAATGGTATAATTCTACTGTTTATACAGTTCAACTCAGTTGTAGCAAACATCAATATAAAGAGTTAACAGCTATAGCGAGTGATTGTTCGTATGGATTTTGGTTCATATATATTTTGATATAATTTTTATGTTCTTGTTTTACCAATATACTGAAAAATTTTGTCTTCATTACAAACCTTATTCTTTATCTAATTGTAGTGGTAAATTCTATTTTTTAAAGTAGAAGATAACTGTCTTGTATATATCTCCAAATACAAAAGTGTGTTATATATACATACATATATGTCTATATTATATTAGTTTTAATTGAAGTCTAAAATATGTTTATATGTTAAATAAACATTTATATTGTTTTTAAGTGCATACACATTTTTAAAGTAATGGATATAATGGAAAACATGTTTGATCGCACAGTACTTCTTGATTAATAATTTTATAGTTTACATATGCAATCGATTTTAATAAAAATTATTTTTTCACTTTATTTAAATTTTAATTTAATGTGTAAATTATGATACAATTAAAAGAATAAAATCAACCCTAATTTATATTTACAACATTTTTGTTTTTTAGTTTTATGAATGAGCAAAAAATTAAAAATATATTTACTTTTTGAAAAAATAACTGATATCCTGTCAAACATATCTATAAATAAAAAAACTAATAATAGCAAAAAAATACAATTCATATTTATAAAAAATATTTATTATTTTAATTAAATTTAATGTTATATTCTATTCAGATATTTATTTTTATCCTTTACATTATTTAATTTAATTTATTTACATAGATTGTCTGTGCTATGCAACCACCAAGTGGGGGTAACACTGTTACACCACGTTTTGCACGTCACTTTAATACAATATGTATTAGTGAATTCAATGATGATACTATGATGACGATTTTCAGTAAAATTATGCTTTGGCACTTAGATACAAGGTAGGTAATATTGTTTACAGTAAACATTATATTTTCATTTCTTATATATATATATATCTTAAGATAAATTATTTTTTATGGTAATCGATAAATATTTAAAATAATAATTTTCTCCTTAAATTTGTTATAATGTAAGAATAATAGATTTTGTTTTTATTTTTTTAATATTAAGGCTATTATATATATATATATATATATATATATATGTATATGTTATTACCATGTTAATTTTTATAATATATTGCATGCATATTTAAATTCTAGAAGTTACTTGTATTAGTTATTATTAAAACAATATTATAAATTCAATAATTAAAATAAATTATTAGGAAGAAGGTAATATTTAACAAAATTAATTGATGAATGATAAAAGAATTGTTGTTATTCAAAACAATTTTAAATATTATGTAATATTAAAAGCAGTGAATTTTTTTACATTTTTTATAATAAATATATATATATATATATATATATATATAACATTTTAGAGGATTTTCTAAAGAATTCGATCCTTGTATAGAAGAATTAGTTGTTGCTACATTAGAGATATATAAACAAAGTCGATTAAACTTATTACCGACACCTGCAAAAAGTCACTATCTTTTTAATCTTCGAGATTTTGCTCGTGTTATACAAGGAGTTTTATTATCTGTTCCTGAAGCAATGGAAGACTTACTTGCAATGAAACGGTTATGGGTGCATGAAATTCTGCGTGTTTATTATGATAGATTGGTTGATGATACAGATAGAGATTGGTTATTTGAAACGTTACATTCTGTTTTCAAAGAAAAATTAGGAGAAGATATGAATATTGTATTTTCTCGATTATTTGATGAAAATAGTGTAAAGGTCAGTAATTTATATTGTGTTAATTGTCAGTAACTTTATTATAAATAAACATACTTCAAATTAATATGTTTATCATATAAGGTTGGTGAAAATGAATTAAGAAAATTAATTTATTGTGACTTTGCAAATCCCAAAGCAGATGCAAGAAATTATATTGAAGTTGTTGATTTGGAAACATTAACATCTGTTGTGGAAGGTTATTTAACTGAATTCAATAATATGTCTAAGAAACCAATGAATTTAGTTTTGTTCAGGTAATAAATTAAATATCATTTAGAAAAATAAACTCATTCTTTTAAATACACTAAATGAAATTTTTACTTACAAGGGGAGGATACACCCTCTGAAATTGAGTTTGGGACCAAACTTCGTGCAGTGGTAGGGTACCCCAAATGTTTGATATAGTAACATACTAGCTTGTACTATCCAGCTATTTTCAAGAAAAAAGGCTTTGTAGAAGTTTTTGCAGCAGCTTATAAGAGAAAGATTTTCACCTATTGTCAACTGCCTTGATAGCTAGGTAGTAACACACCTGCTTTAAGTGTCTGACGTATCAGGTTCGATCCTTGCTCGATCCATGCAGTTTTTTTTCTTCATCTGAATAATTATTTAATGCATTTTATTTAAAAAAAATATTTAAATAAAGATGAAATAACATTTTCTTGCAATTTTTCTTCGCAAAATGCTCTTTTAAATTTTGACTATTTTATTTCAGAAAATAATTTTTTTATGCATTTTTTTTAATTTTTTGCAAACATATTCGTCTATTAAAGTATTCATGTGGTATATGATCCTGTTAAATTGATCAAGTAGTATATCCATGAAAGAATTTTATACCTTTCTCTGTACACAATATTCTGTAGAATATACCGCATGAATACTTTAATATACGAATATGTTTGCAAAATAATGCAAAAAATTAAAAAAATTCGTGAAAAATTATTTTCTGAAATAAAATTTAAAAATTTTTTAAAAAAACATTTTTTGAAAAAAAATTGCAAGATATTATTTCATTTTTATTTAAATATATTTTTTTTAATAAAATGCATTAAATAATTATTCAGGTGAAGCAAAAAAACTGCATGAATCGACCGAGGATCGAATCTGACACCTCAGACACATGAAGCTGGTGCGTTACCGCCTAATTATCAAGCTAATTGACAACGGATGGAAATCTTTCTCTTATAAGCCACTGTGGAAACTTTGGAGCCTTTTTTCTTGAAATTGGCTGGATAGTGCGAGCTAGTACATTACTATATTAATACCTTTGGGGTACCCTACCACTACACGAAATTTGGTCCCATACGCAATTTCCAAGTTCGTATCCTCCCCTTGTTAGTAGTTTTATTAATTTCTAATTTCAGTATTCATGAAAAATAAAATTAATTATAAAAAGTTAATTTTTTTAATAAAATTTTTATTTTTTAGATTTGCAATTGAACATTTATCTCGTATATGTCGAATTATAAAACAACCTCGCAGCCATGCTCTTTTAGTTGGTGTTGGTGGTTCTGGGCGACAATCATTGACACGTTTAGCTGCTCATATTTGTGAATATGATCTATGTCAAGTAGAAATAAGTAAACAATATGGTTCATACGAGTGGCGTGAGGATGTCAAAGTTATTTTGCATAAGGCTTCTGCTTCAGATTTGCATGTGGTATTTTTATTTACTGATGCACAAGTAAGATTTTTATTTTTAGAAATATCTTTTTTTATAAAAGGAAGCAAAATATTATGTATCCAAAACTAAATTGTGTTTAGTTATTATATGACAATAATAATTAAATTTTTTGTAATAAATTATACATACACATATATATATATACATACATAAGAAATTATGATATTGTTACAGAATCTTTATTTGTTTTTTTATGTGATAATATTAATAGTAACAAAAAATAAGAATATTTCTTTAGTTTTAATTTATTCATGAATCGACAAAAAAACTCAATTTATATAAAATGCAATTTATTATAGGTGAAAGAAGAATCTTTCCTAGAAGATTTAAACAATCTTCTTAATTCTGGAGAAGTGCCAAATTTATTCACTAATGAAGAAAAAACAGAATTATGTGAAAAAATGAGACAGCTAGATAGACAACGAGATAAATCATTACAAACAGATGGTAGTCCTGTAGCATTATTTAATTTCTTTATTCAGATTGTGCGAGAACAACTTCATATTGTGTTAGCTATGAGTCCAATTGGGAATAATTTTAGAGATAGAATACGAAAATTTCCATCAATGGTCAACTGCTGCACAATAGATTGGTTTCAGGTAAGAATATTATTTTAAAACAATCATTTAAAAATAGTTTAATACTAGTTTCATAAATAATACAACCATTATATATTAAGAAAAATTAAATAAATAATCAATGTTAGGAATGAATAAAAAATGAATGGAATAAAGTATCTATTCATTTTCATCTCTGGTTCATCATTAAAATATTTGATTTACCACTATATCTCATTGTTTTAGCCATGGCCTGAAGATGCATTGTTAGCAGTTGCTACAAGATTTTTATCAGAAGTAGATTTAACTGAAAAAGAACGATCTGTATGTATTGAAATGTGTCAGGTTTTCCATACATCGACACAAACTTTATCTGAATTATTTTATTTGCGATTAAATAGAAAAAATTATGTTACCCCTACATCATATTTGGAATTGATAAATACATTTAAAACATTATTAGCTAATAAACGTTCGTAAGTATATTGATTTATTTTTATAAAAATCTAATTTTTTTATTAATAGTCAATATGTTAAATTCATTTAAATGTGAAAAATTATTGAAAAAAGATATCTTCTTTATTTTTTAAAAAATGAACGTAAACAATATTTACTATGTTATACACAAACACATATACGAGGGTGGTCCCAGAAGTACCCGACCCAACAAAGAAAACACAAAAATTTTGGAAAAAAATATATTTATTTTTCAACATAATCTCCTTTCAGCTCTATACACTTTTCCCAGCAATGTTCAATAAGTTCGATACCCTTTTTATAATAAGAACTGTCTTGCTCCTCAAAATACCCATTAACTGCCAACATCACTTCTTCATCGTTGGGAAATCTTTGACCACTGAGCCATTTTTTCAAGTTTGAGAACAGAAAATAATCCGAGGGGGCTAAATCTGACGAATAGGGTGCATGAGGTAGCAATTCAAACTTTAATTCATTAATTTTGGCCATTGCAATAGCAGATTTGTGAGCTGGTGCATTGTCTTGATAAAACAACACTTTCTTCTTAGCCAAATGCGGCCGTTTTTGCTTGATTTCTTCGCTCAAACGTTGCAATAAGTTCGCATAATACTCGCCATTGATAGTTTTTCCTTTTTCAAGATAATCAATGAAAATTATCCCACGCGCATCCCAAAAAACCGACGCCATGACTTTGCCTGCAGATGAAACGGTCTTCGCCTTCTTTGGAGCCGGTTCTCCCTTTTCAGTCCTTTGTTTTGATTGTTCTTTTGTCTCGGGTGTGAAGTGATGGACCCATGTTTCATCCATGGTTATGAAACGGCGCAAAAATTCTGCTTTGCTGCTGTGAAACTTCGCTAAACACTCAATTGAAACATCTTCACGACACTGTTTTTGCTCGAGTGTGAGCAAACGCGGCACCCATCTTGCACACAGCTTTCTCATGTCCAAATTTTCAGATAATATGCGATGTACCGCACTTTTTGAAATGCCTACTATGTCTGCTAGCTCGCGCACTTTCAGTCGACGATCATCCAGTACCGCTTTGTGGATTTTCTTCACCATTTCTGGAGTCGTCACCTCATTTGGTCGACTACTGCGATGCTTGTCTTGGCAGCTCGTACGGCCTGGTTTAAACTCTGCTACCCAATATTTCACTATTGTAAACGAAGGAGCAGACTCACCCAGAGTAGAATCCAGTTGAGCTTTTATATTGGTTGGGCTGAGGCCTTTCAAATAAAAGTATTGTATCACGTAACGATGACCAATTTTCTCCATTTTCACAAATTCACTGAAAACGTTTGCTATTGATGGCTGCCAAACAAATACTAAACAACGTGGCATCCTCAAACTTGAAACATATGCTTTATAGATTGTGTACTTTCTAATACAGTGATATTTTTCAAACAACTACCGCCATCTCTAGGTCAGGCCGGGTACTTCTGGGACCACCCTCGTGTATATATATATATATATATATGAATGTATGTATGTATGTATGTATATGTATAAATGTATGTGTGTGTTTTGAGTTTTTTTTTTATTTTAGAATGATATTACAAGGTAAGCAACGTTATGAAGTAGGATTAGATAAACTACAGAATGCTTCAGATGAAGTTTCTGTAATGCAAGAGAGTTTAGCTGCACTTCAACCACAATTGGTTGTTGCTGCAGAAAATGTGCAACACACTGTAAAACAAGTAGAGGTAGAAAAAGTTGAGGCTGGAGAAGTAGAAAAAATTGTTATGGTAGATGAAGAATTAGCAAATGAACAGGTATTGAAAAATATCATTATAATAATTTAATAAGTATCTGATATTTGTTTATTGGTAAATATATATCACAAATGAATTTTCATAACAAAAACTAAAAAATTATCAAAAAATTCAATATTTAATGTCATCATTCTCAGAGTGATAAGGTGTGCAGAAAAAACAGTTTTTCCTGTATCTTAGCACCCTGAGGATGATGGAATTGCTACCAAAATATGCATAATATATTTTTAAAAATAGTTGAAAATCAATTATTGAACATTTTGATCAGATTTTGTTTTTATAATTATAGACAATGAAATGAAAGTAATTTATAAAAGTGAAAAATTATAATTGAGTGTTAAAAACTATAATTACTCATATATGATCAATATATTGCTTAAGTCTTGATAAAATAACCCTACGATTCATTGATATTAAATTATATTTTTATGTAATTAGATCTTTATAAATTTAAAATTATTTTAAAATGATTATATACTGTAGCTAATGTTTTATGTAGTAAGCGTGTTATAATTTTAATACATTATTTTGATTTATTGGTGATTCAACACTGATTTCTCAACATCATCAGGAGATCCAAATTCTAGTGCGTGCATTTTTAATTTATATTTTATGCTGCTCTATACACAATGTATGGCATCAATTACCACAATTGCTTTTATTAATAAAAAAAAAGTGATGTGATTCAAAGAATCTAATTTTTTAAATAATTCAATTTTCTAAAAAGAGATATTTTTATATTGAAAAATAACAAATATAATATGAAAAATAGCACAAACAATGATGTTAATGTATCATTAATTTGCCTTCTTAATAATATTTAAATTTATGAATTTAAAAACTGAATTCTTTGAGTTGTATCATTTTTATCAACAGAATGATGTATAGTTAAACAGTATTGAAGCATATTTTTCACATTTTATATTTGCACTGATACATTCATTTTGAATTAAACTAGACATATATATATATATATATATATATATATATATATATATATATATATATATATATATATATATTAATGGTGTTTATATAATATAAGGTAAAGAGTTATACATTTAAATGTTGCATTTAAAAATTTAAGAAAATATAAAACAATATAAATAATAAAACATTAAATTAGCAGCTAACTCCTTATCACAACTGAATTTTATTTTAAACATTGATATTTAATAAAAATAATATTAAGGATATCAAATTATCTGTTAAAAATATATATTTTAAAATTGCTTCTAACAAGAACACTTTAATGTAGTTAAAAAAGAAAATAATAAAAAATATATAAAAACGTGATGAAGGTAAAAAGAACATTTTTTAGCATATTTCAATAAATTTATACATCACAATAATAATTTTTATTTAGATTTAGTACATTCTATTCAAATAACTATTATTAGAATGTACTATATAATTGCACATGTATATTACTAGTAAAAGTATGCTGTTGAAGGCACTAATTTAAAATTTGGATAAGTATTAAGGAAAAGTAGTTTTATTTTATTTTAATAATTTTTTTTACATATATACAAGTACATACATACATACATACACACACATACACACACACACACACACACACACACATATATATATATATATATATATATATATATATATATATATATACACACACATTACTCCTTTATGAGTACTTAAAATGTATTAATTCAATTTATTATAATATAGGCCAAAGCTGCACAATTAATAAAAGATGACTGCGATGCAAATTTAGCAGAAGCAATGCCAATAATGGAATCAGCTCTAGCTGCTTTGAATACATTAACTCCTGCTGACATAACAATTGTAAAAACTATGAAAAATCCTCCCAAAGGAATTAAATTAACAATGGAGGCTGTGTGTATAACAAAAAATATAAAACCAGATAAAGTACCGAATCCTAATGGAATGGGCACAATTGAAGATTATTGGGGACCTTCTAAAAAATTACTTAATGACATTAAATTTTTAGATGGTTTAATTAATTTTGATAAAGATAACATTCCGCCAGAGGTAATGACAAAATTACATAAAAAAATTCTTTGCGATGAAAATTTTGACCCAGAAAAAATTAAAACTGCGTCTACAGCAGCAGAAGGTTCGTAAATATATAAATTTTGTGATATTAATTTTATTATTTACTTACAAAATATTGAACACTGATTATCATTTAAATTATTATCAGTTATAAGCGCTTCATTATTATTACACAGTACATTTTGAAGTTAATTACATAATCACAGTAAGAAAAATATATTAAACTTAAAAATGTTATAATACATTTAATTATTTTGAATAGTTAATCAAGCATATTAAATTTATGAATAGTACTTACTTTTTTTAAATTTTACTTTAAAATAAATAATTATATATAGCTTTTGAAGCTTAATTTTCATTAAAATATATATAATGTATATACAATCTTTTATTTTTGTTGGTGTTTTAATTTAATATAACAATTTAAAAATAAAATTTTTAATTTTATAGAGTAGATTTTATGAGCAAAAACTAACCATAAAATCAAAATCAATCTGTGACTAGTTAGCTTTAAACAAATGGAAAAAATATATTTATTCAATATAGTTGTTCTAAATTGATTATATTCAATATTTAGTAATTATAGTCATTCTAAATTGATTATATTCAATATTTATCAATTATTTTTATTTCAGTACACAATTTTTATTTTAATTTGTATATTTTTATATAAAAATGAGCTATAACTTGCTTTATTTTGAATTACAGGATTATGTAAGTGGGTTATTGCAATATCAAAATATGATGTTGTTGCAAAAATTGTGGCTCCGAAAAAAATTGCATTAGCAGGAGCTGAAAAAGAGTATCAAACTGCAATGGATGCACTTGAAGTAAAACGAAAATTATTAAGCGATGCTCGTGCTAAAGTTGCAGCTCTTGAAAAATTATTGGAAGAAGAAAATCAAAAATTTAAGAAACTAAATGATGAAGCAGAGCTGTGTACAAAAAAACTGAATCGTGCTGAAGAATTAATTGGTGGTCTTGGTAGTGAAAGGGATAGATGGATTGCAACAGCTAAAGCTTTAGGGGAAACATACAATTCTTTAACAGGTAATATTTTATTGAGAACTGATTGAGAATTTAAATATATAAAATACTGAAAGTAATATTTATAAAATATAATTTAAATTCATATTTATACATATTAATATTGTTGTTTACATATAGATTTAATGAATTTTGTATTGATTTTTATTTGCACTATATTCACTATGTTTGATATTTATTATTAGGTGATATCCTTGTGGGGGCAGCAATTGTTGCATATTTAGGGACATTCACAATGCAATTCAGAACATCACAGATCGATAAATGGATCAAACAATTAACAGATTACAGCATTGTATGCTCTCAAGATTATCAGTTAACTATAGTTTTAGGAGAACCAGTTGAAATTCGTGATTGGAATATCTTTGGATTACCAAGTGACTCATTTTCAATAGAAAATGCTATTATTATGAAGTATATATAATTTATTTTATTTCCTTTAAATTAATAAGTACTTAATTATTACTCTTCATTAATTAAAAAAGATATATTTTATTTTTGAAACTTTTATAAATTAAAATTTAAAAATGTTATTTTTGAACATTTATAAGATAATTTATTAAAGATACCACTTTTTAATGTTGTATCATTTACTGTTTTGATACATATTTAATATTTTCACCATATAACTCAATAAGATTGTATCATAACTTAAACAGTGACCCAACAGTAAAAATTCGAAAATAAGATTACAATAACAAGTATGCATCCATAAAACCAAACATCTTTAACTTTAATTATATTAATTGTATACATTTTTGTGTACAGTAGCTTTTTTCATAAGATTATATGATTTCATTTTATAGAAAATTGTTTTTAGTTTGATATGTGCATGGTTATTTATATTGTTTTAGAAATGCCCGTCGATGGCCACTTTTAATTGATCCACAAGGACAAGCCAACAAATGGATAAAAAATATGGAAAAGTCTAATAAAATATCTGTAATTCGTTTAAATCAAGCTGACTACGTGCGTGTACTAGAAAATGGAATTCAGTTTGGAAATCCGGTAAATTTAGAATATATTATTTTTATGTCTGGTATTTATTTGAATAAGTAATATATGTACATGTATTTACATAGGTTCTCTTAGAAAATGTTGGAGAAGAATTGGATCCAATGTTAGAACCATTATTGCAAAAACAAACTTTCAGACAAGGTGGAGCTTTAATGTTAAAACTCGGTGATGCAGTTGTAGAATATAATGATGATTTCAGGTTATTTTATGTAGTGTTTATTTATTTATGAAGTATATTCAATATATATAATTATATGAACTTTTTTCATATGTACATACCTATATATATATATATATGTATATTTAACTTTATAGATTATATATAACAACAAAACTTCGAAATCCACATTATCTACCAGAAGTTGCTGTAAAAGTTACTTTGGTTAATTTTATGATTACAACAGTTGGTTTAGAAGATCAGTTATTAGGTATAACTGTGGCAAAGGAACGACCGGATTTAGAAGCTGAAAAAAATCAGTTAATTATTCAAAGTGCTGAAAATAAAAGGTATGTAGTGTGTTTCAATCAATTGTTATTTAAAGAAAAAAACAAATAATTTATAATTGACTATATAAATAAAAAATACAACTGTTTTTCTGTTTCTGGTGTTCATAATTCTAGAATTAAGATACTTAGATCACTAAACATTTTTATATATACTTGGAATAACTTGAAGATGTTACTTTGGTTTGTATTTTTTCTAAAATGATCCATATTAAATGCTGGTAATATTGATTTAATTTTACTTTTCTAACAAATCATTTCAAAGATATGGTGATTTTTGACTTCATTTTCATTTCATAAATAAAACTTATTTACATATTTGTTTAATTTTAAAATGAATATACATAAATAAATAAATATATATATATATATATATATATATATATGTGTATATATATATATATATATATATATATATATATATATATATATATATATATATATATATATATTTATTTAAGAATATTGATGGACTTAATGATGCATCAGATATCCAGATAATTATGAAAAAACATTATATACTGTCATTTAAAGCATTAAGAATATTTATTTTTTATAATTGTCACTCGTATGAAATATAAATAATATAATTTTATATATTTTTTCAGAATGTTAAAAGAGATAGAAGATAAAATATTGTTGATTTTAAGTACATCTGAAGGAAATATATTAGAAGATGAAACTGCTATACAGGTGTTAAGCTCTTCAAAAGTACTTTCAAATGATATATCAGACAAACAAGCTGTAGCAGAAGTTACTGAAAAAGAAATTGATAAAGCACGACTGGAATATACTCCTATAGCAACACACAGTGCTATATTATTCTTTTCAATAGGTGACAAGTTTTGTTTTAAATTTAAATAAATAATATATTTTTTATATAATTTTATAATAATTAATTTTCAATTTAATTTAATTAAATTTTAGAATAAATTTTACAAGAAATCATTTTATGACTATCGTAAAATATTTTTTTGTTTTCAGCTGAACTAGCTAATATTGATCCAATGTATCAATATTCATTAGTGTGGTTTGTAAATTTATTTAAATTGTCAATAGACAATACAGAAAAAGTGGAAAGTCTTTCTCAAAGGATTGTAGATCTTATAAACAATTTCACTTATTTGTTGTATGTTAATATCTGTAGAAGTCTATTTGAAAAGGTAATTTTTATAAGTAGTGAAATATATTATTTTATAAACTTTTTATTAATGTACAGTAGAGTATCAGCAGTTTGACTAGTTTATAATTTAAGATATCTAGTACTTTAACAGAACTTTTCTCTCTGTAGTTTGAATGTTACACTTGTTAGTTTAATACTATGCCAAAAACTTGTTTTAAGCATCAAAGTACTCCATAAATCATAATTAATTTAATAATAAGTTTGTACATATTGTGATTTCTTGATGAGAATTTATAGTTTTAAAATTATAGTTACATGTTTTTATAAAATATGTTTTTAAACAAATATATTTATCAACTTCTATAAATATTTTTAAACAATCTTAATATTGTATTGTGTTCAAACATATGGAAATTAATATTAATTTTAATAGGTATTATTATTTTTGTTACTTTACTGCAGATACATATTTATTTACAAATAATTTTATAATTTTTAAATAAAAAAAAAACAATTTGAAACCAATATATTATATTACAATGAAATAGAATATTAAATGATATAAATTTTCAGGATAAATTACTTTTTTCCTTATTGTTGACAATTAATCTTATGAAAACAAAAAACTTGATCGACGCAACAGAATGGATGTTTCTTTTAACAGGCGGTGTTGGTTTAACAAATCCATATTCTAATCCTACAGACTGGTTACCTTCTACGTCATGGGATGAATTATGTCGATTAAGTGAATTATATTCATTTCAAAATATACATACACATTTTGAGAAAAATTCAACAGAATGGAGAAAATATTTTGACTCTATTGAACCACATAAACATAAGTTACCTGATAAATGGAATGACAGTCTTTCACAATTTCAAAAAATGTTAGTATTAAGATGTATTAGACGTGATAAAATTGTTCCAGCAATACAAGATTTTGTTTATGGTAATTATGATAAAAATATTAAAAGTATTGTTTTGTCCTATATATGTGTAAATTATTTAATCAACATTTACTTTAATTCATTTACTAAATCTTTTTTAATGTGTTTTTCCGATTAACTTATATACATACATATTTTATTGTAGATAATCTTGGAAAGGAATATGTTGAACCGCCACCTTTCAATTTAACATCATCTTTTGGAGATTCTCATTGTTGCATACCACTTATTTTTATTTTAACTCCTGGAGCTGATCCAACAGCATTGTTATTAAAATTTGCAGAAGATCAAGGTTTTGGAGGAGATAAATTATTTTCATTATCTCTTGGACAAGGTCAAGGACCCATTGCTGTAAAACTTATAGATGAAGGTACAAAAAAAGGTCATTGGATTGTTTTACAAAACTGTCACTTAGCAAAGAGTTGGATGCCAAAAATGGAATCTGTAAGATTAATAACATTTAGTTTAAAATATATTTTTTTCTCTCATAATTTTATATTTGTAGATTTGTGAAGGATTCACACCTGATATGATTCATTCTGACTTTCGATTATGGCTTACTTCCTATCCAGCTGATCATTTTCCCGTAACCGTTTTGCAGAATGGTGTAAAGATGACAAATGAGCCACCAAAAGGATTAAGAGCAAATATTATTCGATCATACATGAGTGATCCTATTTCAGATCAAGAATGGTTTGAAAGTTGTAAACAAAGCAATATATTTAAGAGGCTACTATTTGCTTTGTGTTTTTTCCATGCGTTAGTACAAGAAAGAAGAAAATTTGGCCCTCTTGGATGGAATATTCAATATGAATTTAATGAAACTGACTTAAGAATAAGTGTTATGCAACTTATGATGTTTTTGAATGAATATTCAGTACGTATAATTATGTACACTCAAACCTGTTTTTGTGCGGTCTTTTTTTCTGCGGTCCCTATTCACCGCATAAAAAAAATACTTTTTAATTGTGTTCCGAAAACTATATTTTATAGCTTATAGCTACTCGTGAAGTTTTGTGCGATTTTTTTTTTATGCACTTTCTTTTATGCGGTCCCTATCTACCGCACAAAAACAGGTTTGAGTGTATCAGTATAATAATTATATAAATTACCAGGAGGCTCTGCCCTCTACTTGCTACGCTTGCTGACTACCACTGGGACATGTTGGTCATTGTTTTATAAAGTTGCACATTTCATATCATAATTCTTTGTGAAAATTTCATATAACTTCGGATGTCATCGTTAATAATAATTTAACGCAAAACTCTACACAATTTTTTTTTTAGTGAAACTTTACGGATTTTTTTTTAAATAGATAGATAAATCTATAATTATAGTTCATTTATTTATTTTATTTCAAAATTTTAGGATGTGCAATATATAGCAATTCGTTATTTAACTGGAGAATGTAATTATGGAGGTCGGGTTACAGATAATTGGGATCGACGAACCCTAACAACAATTTTAGGAAAATTTTATTGTCCAGAACTTGTTGAAACAGATAATTTTAAATTAGATGAGAGTGGTAAGTATTTCATTTTTAAAACGAATTATATATATATATATATACCCACACACATATATGTGTAAAAATTAATTCGGTACCTCTAAATTAAATCAGTCATAACTCTGTTCTAAATTAAAATATTTTCTCATCATTTTAAGAATTTGAAATGCCAACCTTAACATTTAAAAACTATATATCTTGGCTAAGCAGTTAACATAACTTCACAAAACAGTAGTGAACACAATGGTGTCTAAAAAGTAGCATTTTGAGCAATGTATATTTTTCACATTCCAGTTGAAAAAAAAATGCCCCTAAAGCCATGAGAATGATTTATTCAGTTTTGAGGGAAAGTGTTGTAATGCACAAATATGCAAAAAGTATTAAAACAGTGGAAGAAGTCTCAAAATGCATTATAATTTCATTGATTTAAAGTAGTCATCTTTTTTTCGACAAGGGATTCGTCACTTACTTGACAAATGTAGTAAAGTTATACAAAATAATGGGAGATATTTTGAGGATTGAAATGTATTCCATTTTTCTATAAAACAAGCACCAAATTAATTTGTACATCTTGTTTATATTGCGTGCGCATGTACGTGTGTGTTTTTAAACAAATAATTTTCGATAGTAATTTTTATCTTGATAATTTTATAGATAAAATTATTATGATAAAAAATGTTATCTATCTATTATTATATCATTCTTCAAACATCTTTACAGCTATAAAGGTGTTGTAAAACCCCAAACATTTGATCATTTATTTAAATATTTTTAGAATAAAATATTCCATTTGTAAATATTAATAACAATTATCTCAATTTACTTTAATGCAGGTGTGTATTATGTTCCTGATGAAGCTGATTATGATTCTTTCATAACTTATGTAAAGAAACTTCCATTAATTTCACCACCAGCTTTATTCGGAATGAATGAAAATGCAGATATTATGAAAGATCAAGCAGAAACTGATTTACTTTTTTCAAATATTTTATTAACACAAGTAAGTGTTTATAATAGGTTAAACAATTTTGCTTTGAGTTAAACTAATAGATATTAGAAATTTAGTATATTGATCTAAAACATAAAATTTGAATAAAAATAGTTATAATTTAAATCATCATTAAAGATTAATGTAGTAATTAAGGATTCAGTTTTTAAGATTGGTCAGAAAGAGTCAAATTTTGCTTAATTTCTTTGACATTTTTAAATTAATGTCCAAAGAACACATGAAAAAATGTTTATTATTAAGTAAAAATAATATAAGGTAATTATAGATGTTAACATTTTTCTATTATAATGTGCTGAAATTAAAAAATGAAATATGGATAAAAAATCCTAACAATTAAATCATTGTAATATTTAAAGTAAAATCAGTTTTTTAAAAAAAAAATCATTAAATTTGCGCATATTAAGCAATGTCCAGGCTGGTGTAAATTATGCAGAATATTCATGAATGTTAAAAAACAATGAATTTTCTACATGCCCTACTGCAACATATGCATGTTTCATGAAATTAAACTAATTCAAGAACAATTAATAACATTATGATGTCTATACATTTTTACAATATCTCACAAATTATTTATGTTATTAAATGCCTGATGTTGACATTACTCTTTAGTTATTTACATACTTTAGCAAGAAAAGAAACTCATTTTATATTACTTATGTGCTTTCATAAAAGGATAGAATTGTAAGTATATTAGATTAATAAAATATATACTTTAAATTTTCATTGAATTTATTTTTTTACTATTTGACATAAGGATTTGGTAGCAAAGCGTGTAAGTAATTATTTTAATAAATTACTAAATGAATCCACACACACACAGAGATATATATATATATATATATATATATATATATATATATATATACACACACACACACACACACATCCACTGCATGTAATTTTAAAAAATGAACAAAAATTATTTTATTAATTTATATTTCTCTACAGGATTCTCTCGCTGGTGATAGTGATGCAAAATCTCCAGATGAAATCGTTTTTGACATTGCAAAAGATATTTTAGAAAAGTTGCCTTTAAATTTTGATCAAGATGCTACATTGAAAAAATATCCAACATTATATAACCAGAGCATGAACACTGTTCTTGTACAAGAGATGGGTCGTTTTAATAATTTGTTGACAGTTATTCGTAATAGTTTAAGAAATGTTCAGAAGGGTATTAAAGGACAAATTGTAATGTCTCCTAATTTGGAAGAAGTTTTTAAAAGTATTCTTATTGGTAAAATTCCTGGAGCTTGGATGAAAAAATCTTATCCTTCACTTAAACCACTTGGCAGTTACGTCAATGATTTTTTAACACGTTTGGAATTTCTTCAGGTACTGAAGGAAAATATTCAGAAATTAAGAATATATTATTACTATTAAATGTTATATAATTAAATGTAACATCAAATAATAATAATAGTATATTTTTAATAACTAGTATGGATTTTATAAACAGTTATTTTATAAAATTGTTTAATTAAATGTTAATTTTATAATTTCATTTTTAGAAATGGTTTGACGTGGGTCCTCCACCAACATTTTGGCTATCGGGATTTTTCTTCACACAAGCCTTTTTAACAGGCGCTCAACAGAATTTTGCAAGAAAATATAAAATTCCAATTGATCTGCTTATATTTGATTATGAGGCAATGAATTAATTACTGTTACAATTAACTAAAACTATATTAAATATTAAATTAATATTTTATGCAGAGTATTAAAAAGAAATCATTATGCGATTTTATTTCGTTCTCTTGTAATATTTTTATTTATCAATGACATCTTATTTGTAATTAAATTTAATTTATATTTTAGAAAAACAAATAGATTTTAAATAATTATAACTTCTAATAATATTATCATTTTTATTTTTTCCAGATCTTAAAAGAATCAAGTTATACAGAAGCTCCAGAAGATGGTGTTTATATTTATGGTTTATATTTAGATGGAGCACGTTGGAATATGAATGAAATGATTTTAGATGAATCATATCCAAAAGTACTATATGAAACACTTCCACATGTAAGTAAATTAAATATATAATTCATTTAATAATCATATTAAAAAATATTGATTTAAAAAATGTTTTGAATTTACAACATAAACAAAATGAATGGTTAGTCTGAACACTTTTTTAGTTAATTTTACATAACAAAAGAATTTATATAGTTGATTAACTAAAGATAAGTTTTAAGTAAAAATTCTTATTAATTTAAAAATTGACATTATTTTGTGACAATCAAATGAATATATTTCATACAATTGAATTTATACTTTAAAAAATACAAAAGGTTTTAGTTTTTGTATAGCTACAAAACAACTTAAAAACTTCAATATTTTATACATTTCATAGATTTGGATGAAACCAATAATTAAAACTGAATTTGAAGAAGGTCAGAGATATTTATGTCCACTGTATAAGACTTCCGAAAGACGAGGTGTTCTTTCGACTACAGGTCATTCTACTAATTTTGTAATTGGTCTGTATTTACCTACCAAACATTCACAAGAACATTGGATAATGAGAGGTGTTGCTGCATTATGTCAATTATCTCAGTAAAATACTTTATTATAGAATTGTGTATATTGTTAAGTGTGTATATTTAATAGTTTTTCAGTTTGCAATTTCAAAATAAATTATTTTAAGTTAATTTGTTTTTATTCAGTTAATTAATGTTTTTGATTGTTATTATATTTAATTTTATTAGTGAATGATTCTACCATTCTTTGTAATTGTACCCATTTACAATAAAAATATTAAGGGTTCATTCATGTGGTAAAATGTAGACTACTTATAATAATAAATTACTTCATTGTCATTGATAGTAATTTAAACATATTCTTATATGAATATGATATAACATCTATCAAATAATATAATGTGAATCTTATAGAAACATAATTATGAATATGAGTACCAAGCACGTTGAAAAATTCTGATTGTATTTTAAATTGTGAATTTGTTCTAAAAAGAGGAATAATTTTTTGTGGCCCTCCAATGGGATTGCTTTCCATGGTGCAGAGTTCCGTAGTGCGCATGAAGAACTTATTGACCTGTATGTAAACGTATGACCAACGTGCCCACACTCTCATAGTTCGACTTTGACAAATAAGAAATAGGTCAGGCTGGTAGGAACCTGAAGCATATTAGCTTATAGAGAAAACTAACTTGCTAGACCTTGGTGAACGTTTTTTTCAATATCACCCATGCACCAGGACACGTGATCAAGTACTTGACTGAGCATTTTTTATTTCTGGTTTGTTCGGCTGACTTCATGCAACAAAGTTAGCACACTACTGAACTGAGAATACCGGGCTCAAAATCCATGATCTATATCAAAAATGAGAGTGACAGATGTTAGCCAGGGAGTTTATTTAATGTGCACTGAAAGACAGATAGAAGAGCGTAAAGAATTAAGAATATTACGGAAATGTCAAATATTTGTTGTAACATTAAACAAATAAGTACTAAAAAGACAAATTATTATGTGCAATGATACAGAGCTCATGTTTTTATACTGGTACACTCACTCTCAAATTGATGCTAAAGGTACTGTAACTATGATCAACCTGCCATTTTCTAAATATTTTATATTTTTAAAATTAATTGAAAAGAATCTTTAAATATCAGGGAGCTCTGCTCCTTACTCATTACACTTGCCGATCTCTGCCCCTAGCTCATTCTCTCCTAACAAATAACAGAAATTAACAAATTAAACCTACAATTGTACCTGTGTAAAATGTGTTGTAAAATTTTTATTGAAAAAGTTTATAAAAATTAAAGTATAATGTTAAAATGCGTAACAATTTTCTTTACCCTAAAGCTTCAGTGAATATAATATTTTGAATGAATGTCATCAGTTTTACATTGAAATCATATAGACTTCTTTCATTGTATACTGTGCGAGAGCTACATACATGTGACTGATGTCAACAAATCAGAACAGAGACTATGCGGTATCCATTAACTAATCATGGATGATCGGGAATGGAAATGGTTAACATGCTACTTGTTGAGTGTAGCAGAAGGAGTGGCGTTGTGAGGTTGGCCTACACGAAAAAAATTTTTGTTTTATGGAAATTATATGATGAAATTATTTTTTATATATAGAAAGATATAAAAAGTATATGAAATAACATAAATTCTAAAGTAATGAAATCAAACTTATTTATGAAATGATAGTCTACTGTTTTTTTTAATAATTTTTTGCATCCAAAAAAACAGTCATAGTACTGAAAAAATGTAAGAAATTTTTATTGTTTAAACGACCAAAAACAGTTTTTGTGACAGGTGCACTGGCTGAACAGGATAGATAAAGTAAAACAACAAACATAATGGAATGGATATAGTTGCAATACATTTAGTATAAGTTGGATAGAGGCATAACATTACATAAATATGTTCTCTATATACCTACACATAATAATTTTTGTCTCTTTTCAATATTGACTGTTTCCTGTTGTAAAAAGTATTGGTATTTCTTTAGTATTCTTAGTTACTTACATTATAAGCACTGTATATGGGTAGTCAATGTGAAAGTGCCTCTAAAGCTACCAGTTTAGTTTATCTTTGCTCCAGAGTTACCTCAGCCTCCTCCCAAGAGTCTTTAACCACGTTATCATTTCGTGTAATGAATCTGGATCAATGCTTAGTTAACCGACACTAGCGATTTTCTTCAAATGATGAGTTGAAACCGTCAATAAAACGCTATTTTGAGAATCTTAAAGGATCTGACTTCAAAAGATGGGATAGAGGCACTGTAGTACAATTGTGTGTTGAACTTCAGAAAGATTAAGTTGAAAAATAAAAGTAATTCCAAAAAGATAAAAATACAGTCTTTCATTATCAGGTTGTGAACTTTTTATATTACCCTCATATATTTCTACAATAACATGTTGATTGAGGACGTGTCCATTTTCATATGGATCACTAGTTATCCCAGTGCTTGGCACTTTTTCTTTAACTCAATGGTTAAGGAAGTTAAGAAGTCTGTGATTATCTGGTTCACAGGACCCGGTTTTTCCTTTGTATCAATTCAAGCATGCCATGTAGTTGTAGACAGTACACATGAATTGTTTAACACTCGAGGAAATAATTCCACTAAAGTTGGTACTGTATTAGATTAATACCTTTGCCTTAATGCAAGAGTTGGAAATCTTATGGAATTAGAAGACTACATGTCATTTCATAGATTCTTCATAACACACACTTCACATACAGCAAATTTTGCCAAAATTATAAAAAGTACATACTTAAATATAAATTAATGTTTTTTAGGAACTCATAAATGAATGAACGATTTTTTTAATTTACATTTTTTTCCTGTCTGTTATGCACATTCCAAATTTAATGAATTGTTGAATCATTTTAAGAATCTTTTGATTCAATAAGGTCATATTATTCCCCTTTTTATATATTTATTACATATTTATAGAGGACAACAGAAAAAGGGGAATAATATGACAACTTCTTTAATAGAAATTTTGTGTTTTATTGACATTAATCTTAATTTTGTTATTGTTGTATTTTACACACTTATAATCACTATTTATGCTTATATTGCTGTAAAATAATATTTTCTTGTGTATTTAACTTAAAAAATGTATATTTTCTAAAACTTACCAACAAATATACTGAAACAATGAAATAAATGAATATAAAAATATTTACAGTTAACTTACAAAATAGATTAAGCAAGACTTAAATTTAAAAAACAGAAAAAAACATTTGTCATTTTGAATTTCTCTTTCTTAAAAAATCTACCAAAAATACTTGTTTTGAAAAAACTTGTCGCATATTTACACATTTAAAGCCGCGTGCACACTATTCAGTAGTCAGCTGTAATTGCGCTTACAGCGAACCACTTGTACATTCAACGGATGACACTTGGTCACACTGAATCATTTTTGGATAACTGCAGGGGAATGCGTGATGATGCTTTTCAAGTCAACATCAAGTTTGATTTTTATAATATTGTGCAATTATAACATTAATTTAAATATGGAATTAAAATAAATATTAATTTGGAATTATGAATGAACATCGCGTTTTTTAATATTACAAAATCCATTCAGCCACATTACATATTTTTACATTCACAACAAACTTATCGAATACCCCAAGAAAAATTTGATTTTTTTAAAAAAATGCTTTACTAGAAATTTTAATCGAAAAATGTTAAATTTAATATTACAATCATAAATTGCACATAATATTCGAAAAAAAAGCTTGAATATTTTTTTAAGAAATACAGTATTTATAAAATATTTGACAGAAAACATTTTTCGATTTTTTCGAGTTGTTTTCCATTAATCTGGGTCCAAATCGATATCTTCAAATTAAGCTGACATTTATTTTTTTAACCTTGCGCTTTAACAAAGATTTTTGTTTTAATTACTTAAAATATTCACCATTTGATAATGTATAATTTTTGAATAATGAAAATACATAATTGTCAAAAAATACGAAAAGACTGCTCCGAATAACTCAAAAGGTCGCATTTTTCCATCTCTGTCTTAATGTTCTGTAGTAATATGTTGTTTACAAAATATTAAAATTTTTTACTTAAGTAATACCGTACTTAGTACAAAAATGATTGATTTTGATACTGACAGAAATGACGTAATACTATACATACCTGTTTTAGATATTCCTTGATTACCATTTACTTTGCAATTTTAATGTGTTATAAGAAATTTTATATATGAAAGATTATATTCTTTTTGTGCAATTTTTCGTTTTTATTTTTATCTTTTTCTCATATTAATTAATCATCAACATTGAGTTGAGTAAAATGTGTATACAAGTAATTATTTAACTAGGATTAAAAAAATTAAGTGTAATAGAATTAAAAAATAGATATATGAAATTTTGAACGAAAATGCATTTTTTTGTATTTTAAACAATGCATTTTTTGTATTTTAATTCTCGTTGATATACAAAGTTAAAAATGTTAGGGAGATTACAAAGATGTACTAACTATGAAACAATCTGTGTAACTGGATGTTAGTATTTTGAAAAAGTACTTTATCAAAATAGAATCAAGAAACATTGTGTTGATCGATAAATAAGAGAGTATTTATCTATGAATAATATTATGGAACTCAACAATAAATCATTACAGAATGATTCCGTTATATAATGGACAGGGTTCAGAGCTCGGGTAGTATGATTTGCACTTTTGGGTATGTAAAATACAGGAGAGGGCATTGCCTGTATTTTATATACATACGAAATTGAAGCCGCAAACATCCAGTGCTATGAAGTCAATATCCGCGTGAACTCATCAAATTTTCAAAAAATGTTTGCAGTTAATGCTGTTTTGTTTGTTTTTTTACTGCTTTATGCTATAAATTTGAAGTTAATCAATAACTAAAAATGTGGTTAATTGTGCTATTATTGAAAGTGTGAGTCGAGATAGTAAGAAAAATAAAATATCTTGTTATAAAACATGAAAGAATTTTTATAAATTTTATTGATATATTTATTCATAATTTTAAAAGTCAAATGAATACGTTTGTTGTAAAATACAAGGTCGGTCATAGATCTAGTTATTTTTGATGTTTGACATAAATATTTTTTGACAATTTTTTTGCATGGAATTTTATACTATGTAACATATTTGTGATTAATGAGTATTAAATAATAATTAAGGATTAAAAATTATATCAATTATATAAATAAAAAATTTCGAAAACAAATTACTACATGAATACTTATATATATTTATATATACAGTGGCGCGTTATAGCTTCATGGGGCCCAAGAAAGTTCGAATTAGAGGACCCTATCAACAGAGTTGTAGTATAGTAATGAGTTTATAAACGATTGGTTTGGGGCCCCTGTTGGTGAGTCAGCAGGCAATTGCCATTTTTTCCCATAGAATAACGTACCACTAAATATATATATATATATATATATATATATATATATATATATATATATATATATATAACAAATTATTTACATAACGATATTTAATCAATATATACTTTACTGTTTGTTAATAAATTAAAAAAAGTAATTGTAGTTTAATTAAAAGTTTATATTTCGATATTTATAAAAATGTTGAATAGTCGAAATTTATACTAAATTTATTTATTTTACATATATTAAGTTGGTAGGAAAATAATTGCGGTTTTTGTTTTCTGAATTCTAAGCCTAATTTTTTTCAGTGAGTGCCATTTCATCGAGTTCATGTTAATATCATTTTAAAGTGCATTTTTCGATCCGTATTTTAGTAACATCGACTTTGGTTTTATTATTAATTTTGTTTCAAATTCGGCTATTGAATTAGAGATGGAAAAGAAGCAAAAAAGTGCAATTTTTGTATGAGTTCAAAACGGTGGTACGTTTGGCGTAAAGTAGCAGAAACTGCTCGTAAACTAAACGATGTTTTTGGTGTGGATACTGTTAAGGAACGTACTGTGCAGTGGTGGTTCTAAACATTTCATGCTGAGGGCGATAGACTTGAAGATGAAGATCACGGGCGTTTTTCTTCAGTTCATAACGACCAACTGAAGGCGTTAGTTGAATCAGAACCACGCACAATTCGAGAGCTTGCACTAAAATTAGGCGTTAGTTATCCAACAGTTCTGGACCACTTAAAACAGCTAGTAAAATCAAAGAAAATAAAAATGTATATTGAAGGTCATAAAGCGCAATTATTTTTCTACCAACATAATATATATATATATATATATATATATATATATAAATAAATTTGTCAAAATTAGTAAAATTGATATTTTTATAATGTTAAACTATTTTTAGGTATCATTTTATTATGTCAAACCCTGCTAGATCCAAATGATTATTATTAATATTAAATAGGTGATAACTTTGCAGACTCTAAAGCTGCATCCCTCACCCATTGCTTATATATATATATATATATATATATATATATATATATATATATATATATATATGTATGTATGTATATATATATACAAATATATAGTTCCAAAACCTAGTGTTCTAAAAAGCTGAAATTTGGATAAATATTTAAGAAAATCTCATTGTTTATTCTGACGTATTTTTCTTTTTCATTGGAAAGGTTGATTTTCCCAGTTTTTTTTAAAGGAAAAAAATAGTTTTCATATATTAATTATTTTTTCATTTTACAAATCATATCAAAATTGTTCCGATCAAAATCATTCAATAATTTATTATTGAATATTTTTGATCGAAAAACTTTTCTTGTGGTTTGTAGAGTGAAAAATAATTCATGTGTGAAAGTAATTTTGATCACAGTGTCAGAGTTGTTTTGTGACAAAAGAACGTATGGTTAATGTATGACAGATTTATAAAATTCTCTTTTTAAATTAATTAAAATTGAAATACGAATAACATAGTTCTAGAATTGTAACTAAATTTACTTTCATAAATAATTATTTCACTCCATTTACAAATGACATTTTTTGGATTAAAAAGGTTAAATAATTAATATTTTTTTATTTTTTATGCGAATTTCAATTACGTTCAGTGTAAATGGGTAGTATAATTAAATATATATTGATTGGCATCTATTATAGTAACCAGGGGTTTAAAAATGTTGTGCTTTGTATTTTTTTCATCAAAAATGTTCAATAAATGATTAGTAATAAATTTTAATTTTTACTTATTTCCTTTTTAATTACAATGCCATCATCCTTAAAATGCTGGGGTATAGAAAAATCTTAGAGATTTATTACAAGTTATTTACAAATTTTGAATTTTACAAATTTTTTTGTACCTTAGCACTTTAAGGATGTTAACATCGCTATCGAAATGCTCATAAACAAAAATCAAAAATGATCAATTACCATTTACTGAACATTTTTGATTAGAAAAAAAATATGGTTTGTAGGGCGAGTGAAATATTCATTTATGAAAGCGAAGTCAGCCACAGTTTTAGAAATATGCAGTTATTCTTTTTTTAATGTTATTTTAATCTTACATTGACTAAAAATAATGTCATGATGTCTATGCTTTTCATGTGATTATTTTTTAATGAGATTTTTTATTACACTGCTGAACGTTTTAAAATAAAAAGATGCCAATAAAAGTCGATAACAATGGTACAATTTTGTTATCTTTTCTTGCTGCTACATTGAATTTGTTCTTATTTCTTGAAATTTTTTATTTTTTTTATAATTGTTTTTTTGATAAGTGGAATTATATCCAGAAATAGTTCCATGTAAAAAAGAAATATTTACATTAATTAATATTTAAAAACATCCAAATAATAAGGTAAACAAATAATTACTTACTCTTTGACTTTATTTATCCACATATAAATAATGTGGCGCATATGTAATAATTTAAATTATAATTTTAGAATACTATAGAAAACATAAAATAAATATATCGATCAGTTAACGTATCTCTGTGCAATAATTTTTTGATACCATACATCAACAAAATATGATTTAAATGATTCTCAAATTATACTTTTTTCTTGAAATTATTACATTAGTGTTTTAATAACAAAATCAACCATTTTACTGTTCGATTTAATTTCATTTGAATATGTGATATATATATATATATATATATATATATATATATATATATATATATATATATATAAGTAAAAATGATTTTAAAAATGTTATGAAAAACTTTCAAGGCTATGAGTATTACATTTGTGTTTAATTTGTACTTGAAGTTACTTTAGTACATACATGTTAAAATGCAATAAAAGATTAATTCCTTTTTATGATTAAATTTCAGATTTTCATACTTTAAATAATTATCATACGGTATATTTTTTATGAAATTTTGGTTTCTCACATTTATTTTTAATATTTCAATCTATCTATCTATCTATCTATCTATCTATCTATATATATATATATATATATATATATATATATATATATATATATATATATATATATATGTGTGTGTATGTGTGTTTGTGTATGTGTGTTTGTGTATGTGTGTTTGTGTGTTTGTGTATGTGTGTTTGTGCATGTGTGTTTGTGTATGTGTGTTTGTGTGTGTGTGTGTGTGTATGTGTGTTTGTGTGTTTGTGTGTTTGTGTGTTTGTGTGTTTGTGTGTGTGTGTGTGTGCGTGTATGTGTGTGTGTGTGTGAGTGTATGTGTGTGTGTATGTGTGTGTGTATGTATATGTGTATATGAATGTGTGTGTATGTGCGCGTGTGTGTGTCATCATCAGCAGCAGCCTGTCAGTCCACTGCTGGATAAAGGCTTCTTCTATGATTTTCCATTTTGTACAATTGAATGTCTCTCTTTTCCATTGATTTCCAATAAAGGTTTTAATTTCCTTATTCCACCTGTTCATTAGTCTGTTTCTTGATCTTATATATATATATATATATATATATATATATATATATATATATATATATATATATATATATATATATAAATGATTAAGTGATGATGATGCCGTCCCCGTGACCTTTATTTTTCTGATGAATCATGCTTTAATTAAACTACGTACAGCTAAACTGCTTCTGATTGAAATGGTCAAATTAAAAAATGCTCGCATCTCAGATTATATGATTTTAATTGTGATTGGTGAAAGTGGTAACTATCAGCTCCTCATTACTATGTGATTAATTACTAAGGTTAAAAAACGTTGATGTTATCAGTCATAACAATCTTTCATTTTTAAAGTTAGCAGCTAAAAACATTAACCATTACAGTTAGACGGGGGGAGGGGAGTCCCCTTGCGCGTTGGCGAGCGAAAGCCTAAGGCGAAGCTCCCTAGTTCTAGTAAAAATTCAAAACTTAGCCATCGATGTAGATCACTTATACAATTAACTTAATTGTAGAAATATTCTGTATTTCATGTGATGCTAACTATATATATATATATATATATATATATATATATATATATATATATATATATATATATATATATTCATTGTGATTTTTAAATATAAAAATCGTAGAATTTTACTTAACTTAGATAATTTTTATGTTAATATGTAGTCATCAAATTCTACTAATAGACTAGATATATTTTTTGGATCGAAATAGTGTGTGTTTTTCATTTCATCAGTTTTATTTTTAGAAACTATTAAGGTTTTGTTGTAAATAGTGTTATTTTTTTTAACAAAATAGTTATTATTTAAAAACAAGGACTGTTTAAGAAATATAAAATCTTATAAAGTTATACATTCATTTGTATCCTTTTATAATTTAATTTTATTTGCGAGAACGAGATCCAGCTGAGTGAAAATTGAACGACAGGTTGAGTATCAAGCCGGATAACAAACGTTTCCGATTAAAGTGACCTCGGATACAGTGATAAATTTGGTTATAGCGATATATTATAATCTTATTATTATAAAAAGTCTTTTTAACGACAAAATTGAAAAATATAGAACCTTGAAAAATATAACGAGTTAAAATTCAAAAAGAAAAGATTTTTTCGAAGAACTAATGAAAACTTTTGTCAATTGTTTACATCGGGTCAGTGCTAATTTGTGTTTATAGCATCTTCTGTTCAATTGTTGTGGTAGTTGTGACCTAATAGTAATTACGTATGTTTTTTATCTAACACTGTGTTTGATTGGTATCAGGATGTAGGAGGAGCTCTTTTGAAATGATTTAAACGCTAAAGAAACAGAAATGTGCAAGTAACAGACACACTATTGCAATTAGAAGTGAATAAATTTGGAAAAATCCTCGAGAAAAAATATTTCATTGCATTGAAAGTTGGAATATATAATTAATTTATTTTATAAAAAGTAAAATACAAGTTCTGAATTACAAAACTATTTAATAGTTTCGAAGAACAAAGAAAGGTACGAAAATATATATCTTATAAATAATAAGAACGGAAAAAGTGAAGAATTTGAAATGGAAAAATATATAGCTAGGATTTATAATTTATTTCAATAGCTAGTCGATAAATAGCGGTTGTTAGCTACTTAATAAAACAAGTAATTTGGAAATTTATTAAAAAGGTTTGTTGATGCAAAAAGAATTCATAAGACTATTAATCATTTTTGATTCTTGCGTATGTATATTTATATGGCGATGTCATTATCCTTGGAGCACCATGTATGGTGCAAAGAATCTTTTATTTTTTTACAGTGACAGTAAAAGTCAAATTCGATGAATTCAACATTTAAGCCAGCTGAAATCTTGTAAAAAAGTTATCAGTAATTACATTCCTTCCCGAACTCTTATATAGTGTAACCAAGTTTTAAAATGTACGTTCACCAACGTTTACTTGATGTTCACCCTCTGGTGGTTTTCCAGTATAAAGATGACCTTGCAGAAGGTAAGCACTTGATGAATTGTACGCCATGAACACTTTTATTCCGTACTTTGCAGGTTTTGAAGGAATGTATTGTGTAAATTTTGCATGTCTTTAGTAAGGAAACAATTGTCCATACATTCATTTGGATTATAGTTTTTTTAGGTTACTATTGAGAATTGACCAAATATCATGTATTGGGGCAGCCTTATCTGTTTTCATACGTTCACCTCGTATATTTTCATCATCAAAAAGAAATAAATCTCTGAAACATTTTGAACTAATCACGAGCCATAGAGGTAAGAATAAGAGGTAAAGACTTAAGTTTCCATAATTTAGATATATGTTCCTGGTTACATTTATGAACAT
The DNA here is from genome assembly GCA_034766995.1 of Acanthacorydalis orientalis. Classification (NCBI taxonomy): domain Eukaryota; kingdom Metazoa; phylum Arthropoda; class Insecta; order Megaloptera; family Corydalidae; genus Acanthacorydalis; species Acanthacorydalis orientalis. The sequence continues at coordinate 4,070,456 of CM068320.1, read as the reverse complement.
TAGCTACAAGGAGGATTACCAAAAATGTTTCATGTTCTTCTTGGCTAAATGGTTCGAAAATCTTTAGAGGAGGCCATTCAAAAGCATGCTATTTTTCTGTTTATTGTTATAATTTTCTGTCACTTTTTGACCTTTCTTATTAGCGTATCTAAATATAATGTCGCACATTTCGTTGGAAATCATGGATTTGAACATTTCCTTTGCCGTAAATAAATTACTAAAATTTGATACTCCTCTTCTTTGACGCAACAATATCAGTGATAAACATTTTTTTGACTAAATTAGATATAGTTATTTCATATATCGCAATATAATGTATACATTTTAAACATAGTAATATATATATATATATATATATATATATATATATATATATATATATATATATATGATATAATAATGTGTATAAGAAAACAAAAAATAAACCTATTTTTGTAAGTAATCGTTAACATCAATGGAAAAGTATAAGTACCCGGGTACCTACACAGTTATTAGAGGGTGTTTTTATTTACAGACACATAAGGGTTAAAAAGAACTTAATATACGATTTTAAATGACATCTCTCTCTCTCTCTCTATATATATATATATCATGTACATGTTTTGTTAAATTCACCTTATAACAAAATCGTAAGTTGTAAAAGATAATATCGTAAAAAAGAAACAATGCATAATTATTTTTTAAAAATATGGACGTATATTAAAAAGACAATAAATACATGTTTTGTTAGCACACATTTTCGAAATCTCTGTTCAATCTATTTGTGCATTGCAGTACTAAAAAAGAAGCATTGTGATTCTCTCTAGCGTACTTCCTGCACGGATACATGGTCTATGTGACCCCCGGAAATATATACGTGTATTATAAAACGTAAACGCATCAATAGTGCAAAAATACGTACACACATACACACATAAACATATATACTCACTTGTTGGCTAATTTCATTTAAGAGGCATCGGCCGGCAGGTGCCTGCACGACTCATAATCGTAATAAAGTTGTCACTTATTCAGTCACATTTTATGAAAAAATTATAATTTGTCACAGTGCATGGTTTATTTAATTTCTTTTACTTTCAACGCAAAGTTAATGGTCTTCGTATAATTCTTTTAATTAATGATATGGAAAAGTAATAAATTAATAGGTGTGTTCTTAATTATTACTCTTTTTTTCTAAAAAAAACGATATAGTCAATTGATCGTTTATTTTAAATAATTCATATCAACAGGCAGTGAATATATTTTTAGTGTTGGTTTCAAACGTATTGATTTGAAATGAAGTGTTAACTTGTAATAATTGAATTCTGAACGGAACGATGGATTTATTGAGTAAGTGTTATTTTATAATAATAACGAGCATATAATAAAATAATACTTCAATATTTAAGATGACTATTAGTTAAAAGAACTGAAACTTTGTCGAGTTGAAAGGACGATTTGAATTATTGTCGATGTCGCAAGAATTGACTGCTTTAATTTAATTAAAGAATCTCTTTATTAACTTATTGTAACATATAAGACGTATTTGATAATTTATATGAAGAAAAATATAGATTTTTATTATAAATGTTCGATACAAAAAATAGTTTTTTCATAAAATCTATATAATTCTTTAATATATTAAACATATTACTGCCATATCGTGCCATTTGGATTAATACTGTGGTACACTGTCATAGAATTTATATATAAGTTGTGGTCTTTAGTATATAGAAATAAAAAGTTTAACACGCCTTTAAAAGGATCTTCAGACTAATAAAATATGACTTTTTTTATTCGTGAAAGAGTAATTGACCAATAATATATATTTTATCCGTCTTAACATGTTAAGATAAATATCTTAGAATATGATTTTTCGTTTAAATCAAATTTTGTCGATTCGTGTTTTATATATTTTGTATCATGTTTATATATAAAAATAAGAATATATAATAAATAATATATTATATATTAAAATAATACATTATATATAATAAATAATAGTTTATATATAATAAATAATAATTTTAAAAAATAAGGTATCTTTTTTTAGAAATGAATGGTAGAAATTTATTAGTTTATTATTTTGGATTACAAGAAAATTTTCAGTGTCAAAATTTATCTGATCAATGAATGAAAAATATATTTGGTTTCGAATACAGATTCTTCAATTATTCTTACTATTTAATTAAATTGATGTTCTGTTATTTGTTTCATTGCATTTTGGACTTTTATCCGTGCTTTTTGACTTATTGTATTACTGTTTATTTTTGTTATTATCACAATCTACTTTTTAATTATAATTAATTATTATTTTCTGATTTTTACAAAATTTTTAGCAGATTTTCAAGTGCTCACCTAAATGATTTATATAGGTGGGTACAAAAATACAGGAGAAAATGTTTGTCCAATCATTTGGAAATTCAAATTACGCAAATGGGTCGAAAAATAAAGGAAATTCTTTTTATATAATATAATAATTTTAAATATACTAGTCGATTTAATTGTTTTCTATCAGCATTTATCATACAAAATCGCGCATTTTCACAATAATGTTCACATCTAAAAGTATGTTTAAATGGTGTGACTTCCGTTTTCTAAACTTTTGTTTAACGAGTCAAAACATTCAGACTTTGTTTACACGAAGGTAATATTTTAACATTAAGCCATAAATTTGTATCTAGCTGAAAACATAGAATTCGGGTAGTATTAAAAAATGGGATAATATATAAGTAATAAGTTAAATTGAACTATAGATGCAACTTTAGAATTATGTATGCATTTAATTACTTCTATGAGGTTTATTTATTTTTAGTATTTCCATAACAATTGCATCTGCTGTATATAGAATACATATTTTGACATTAAATACTTTTTCAGATAGTTTCAAATTCATTGGTAGTTAAAAATCATAATATATATATATATATATATATATATATATATATATAATCAGTCATAAAGTCTTTCATAACATTATCGGTGTTTAATATATACAAGTCATTCTTGCAATTGATGTAAAAAATGTGCAAAAAATCATATTTTATATAAAAAGTAAAATGCATATAATAATGTTAGTAGTATAAGATAGACCACAAATAATTTTCGAGAAAACGAAAAAGGCGAATATAATTCCAAGAAAACGCATATTACTTGAATGAAATTTAATTCGTTAAAACAGATTAGACTTCGTAATAAAGAGATTTTTTTTTATGAATTGTGATCTGAAACTTTTGTCAGCATCTTTATTTCGTTAAAAAGAGAATTTCTTTATACGTAGGTTACATATATATATATATATATATATATATATATATATATATATGGGTCGTTTGATAATTTTGGTACATTTCTATGATATGGCGCTACCATTCATTTGGTAACATCACGGCTATCATGTACCACTTTTCAAAGTAGCATAGGCGGAATTTCAGCCTGATGCGACGCGTTGTTCTCATACTACGTATATTTGAAGCGAGAATTGTAGCAGTTGCCGAAAAAATGGAAAAAAACGAGCGAGCTTTTTGGGTCGATTCGTCGCCGTCGATAAAACATGAATCCTTTACTACACACCTGAGTCGAAGCACCAGTCAAAGCAATGGACAACGACTGGTGAAAGTGCGCCAAAGAAGGCGAAAACGGTTTTGTCGGCTGGGAAGGTGATTACCACTGTTTTTTTTGTGATTCACAAGAAATCATCCTGATCGACTGCATAAAGAAGGGGAAAAACGATAACAGGAGCCTATTATGCAACATTATTGGACCGTTTGAAAAAAGAACTGAATCAAAAACGTTAAGATTGGTGCACAAAAAAGTGCTCTTTCACCAGGACAACGCGCCGTCGACATCGTCCGTCACAATGGCAAAATTGCACGAATTAGGCTTCGAATTGATTCTTCATCCACCCATTCTCCGGATTTGACCCCGTGCAACTTCTTCCTCTTCCCAAACGTGAAAATTTGGCTCGGTGGAAAGAAATTCTGTCGGTTGAGGATGTCATCGTCCCCGTCAATGCGTATTTTACTGACACGCTAGACTAAGTGTATAAACCTCAATGGAGACTATGTTGAAAAATAAAATCTTTTTTTCCAAAAAACAGTGTTTAACTTTCTTTTTTACCATACTTATCAAACGACCCTCGTATATATAGTTGGCTTTGATTATAACGATCATGGTTATAATAAAATGTTTACGTTAGTTTTGGTTCATGTATATTTCCATATAATCATTCTCTTTTATGAGTACGCTCAATAAATATAACATGTAAAATTGAAACACATAAATCGTTTCTGAGAACTTTATTATTTTCCTAATAGATGGCAACCCCTATTATGTAAGGGAAACGGAAGATAAATCAGTGCATCAGTGCGTTCTCAAATACGAGATTGTTCATATAATTTGTCTATTTTGTTAATATTTGTACTAAAGCCTTGTACGAATTGAAACCTAAAATACCTTTATATAATAAAGAGATGAATGTGTTTATATCGCTTCAAGGTACTTACTAATTTTTGATTTTATGTTCATTTGTTATTTAATATGTGGATTCTTTTCTAATATATTTTACAATAATATTATTGGGATTTGCAAGAAAAAGGTAATATTTTGGATAGAATTGACTTTCGCTTGTATATAAATAATGGTTATAACATAGAAATATAGTTGGCATTTTAATGCTGCTTATATTGTGATAGTTATTTGAGGTTTACGAGCCCTTCGACAACTAAAGCCATTAACACACTTATAATAGAGTTCAACTGTATGTATTAATATATATATATATATATATATATATATATATATATTTGTCTGTGTATATATATATATGTGTGTGTGTATATATATATATATATATGTATGTCTTTCTTATCTTACAGATAAGTGTTATAAACCAAAAAATAAACGTTTATGAGGATTAAAGTTTAATAACAGGAGCTCTAGAGTTCTAATTAAGATATATTATTTCAATTGGTGCAAAGATATTATAATTTGTGGAATATGAAATTCAAGTGGAATAATTGGGTGTCAACATTAGTTTATTTTGAGATACATATATGTCAACTGATTTATAATGTCTTCAATTATGATGTGTAACCTACATAAACATGTAATCAAGTTAAAAATGCTATTATTATGGATAATTTAAGAAGGTTATTGAACTTAAAGATATTTCCATTTATTCATAGTACAATTAAATTTCTAAAGGAAATTTATCATTACTTACGTTTTTTAAAACGTCAGATCCCGTCCATTCGATTATAATAATGTACAACGTATTTTATTATTATTTAATTTTGATAATGTCTTATTGTGCATAATTTATCAATGAAACTATCATAGGTATGTACAGGGCCAGATTTACACTAGGTGATGTCTTTGAGCCACCAATCAAATGCCTTTCCTCCGCCAATTTTGTCCAAATGAATTATGAGAAATCCGTGACTGTTGGTAATTTTGAGAATATTTGAACAGAAAAAATTTAATTATCACTAAAAAATTTGTAAAATTCTTCACCATTGATATATAGATGGCAGGACCATTCTACGGAAACAGATATGATCAGTACTCTTAATTCAAAATCATCAAGTTCTGTTACATAAATTACAAAAACAAAATTTGAACTACAAAAATTTTTAGATTTAATTTTTCATTTTACATTTGAGCTACCTACAAATAGAAATTATGATTGCAAATAAAATTTCCAACTTTTTAAAATTCGTCGCCCATTAAAATTTTCCACCTCTTAAAATTTGCCGCCTTGGGCAGTGCCCCATGTTGCCTCTCTCTAAATTCTACGTTGGGTATATATATATAAACCAAAAAGGACATATGTGGGGTTTTGCTACTATCCGCGGTAAGTCTTGGAACGTATTACCCGTGGATTTGGGGATGGGGGGTTACTGTAATACTGTTTTATCCGTGAATCGTGTGTGTGATAAGTATTATCCATTGCTTTTTATAACTCTATTTTATCATTTACGAAACTTTTTCTAGGCAATAATTTCGATGATATTGTCTCCTTAGTATGTGTAACTTTATTTTGACTTGTACATTATTATTATTTAAAAAAATGATGTTGCATTTGGTACGTATATATATATATATATATATATATATATATATATATATATATATATATATATATGCACAATCGAACTTGTTTCATATATAAAGAGTATTAGAGGATTAACTATATTTTCTGATTTAATAGTTACTCATTATATCAGTGACAGATACATTTAACTTAAATATTGTTTTTTTCTATATAAATTCATATTATACATTTTATTAAAATACAAATTTTAAATAGAAAATTTATTAGTACCCAGAAATAATAAAAATATATTCTTCGTTTTATTTATCATACAAACAGATGCTAATTTAATTAATACAAGACACAATATTGTATATATATATATATATATATATATATATATATATATATATATATATATATATGTAGTTTATTTGGGAATATTAAAAGAAAATTTTCTTCTACCTGTTTTAAAAATACATTTGACAGTCGTTTAGTTGAAAAAAGAAGATTCAGCTGGAAGACAGTTCTTAAAGAATCAAATTTACTGGATATATTCGTAAGAGGAGATTGTTGTAAACATGAATGTTTATATGTGAATATTAATGAAAATTGAACATTTGCGTACGATATCTATATCTCGTATGTATTAGTTATATTCGTGTTCCTATAACCGAGTTTATATATATATATATATATATATATATATATATATATATAATATACATATACATATACACACCCGTCCCTCAATTTACGCGGAGTATTCGTTCCACGTGGATTCACTTTACGCTAGTGAAAATCGCGAAAATTGAGTCTGTCGGTACAAGAGAAAAAATGTTGGAAATAAAAGCTAGTAAAGTTGTAGAAACACATATTTATTTCACATAAATTAAAAAAAAAAACAATGACGTTTTAGAAAACAAAAGTAGATAAATTTTATTCGGTGTCAGTATGGCTACTGTAATTTAAAACAATCAACCTTTTCCTTTTAATTGGCACAAACTTATCATCTGTATCGCTTGAAATATTTGTAAGTTCGACATCATTTTTATTGTTAATGTTCATTTTTTCGGATGATTTGTTCACTATCTTTTTTTTTACTAAGTTTTCATAAATTTGATATTTAATAAATACAATGAAAAATTATATAAAATGAAATCTATCTGACGGCGTAAAATGAGATCACGTAAATCAATACCGCGTATAAAAAAGTGCAGCGTAAATAGAGGTATAATTTGCCGCGTAAAAAAACTCGTGTAAAAAAGTCTCGCTTTAATTGAGGGACGAGTATATATATATATACGGGTATATATATATATATATATTATATATATATATATATATATATATATATATATATATATATATGTATGTATGTATTTGTATCTATGTGATGCGCTTAAAGAACAGTATACTACATATACACTACTATATACCTACATTATTTTCTTTAAATAAAAACGTCGTATTTACACATCCTGTAAATTATTTATTCAATACCTTATGGGAATTTAATTAATGAATCGCAATATATGAAAGTGTTTGATAGAGTTATGGGAATTATTACACTTGCATAACGGAAATCATAAGCGGAATCACGCTCAAAAAATCCATTGTTTAGGAGATTCATTTAGAAGACTACAATCGCAGACCAATAATAACATATAGTTCAGTTTGATAATACGGTTACTGCTAATAAGTTGGTGTGAATATATACTTGAACAACATGCAAGTCTAGTGTTTGTTTTATATTTGTACTGATTTTCACGTTGGTTACTTAAATATGGTAAATATTTATTTATTTATTTTTTCGATTCACACTAATTTCTTTATTTTGATGTATATTGTAACATTCCAGTTTTCACGCCCCTCCTATATATATATATATATATATATATATATATATATATATATATGTATGTATTATATTTTTTAAGTTTTATATATATTAGATGTTTATCCTGATTAATTTTACATTTCTAACAATTAACAACTACATATATTTCTTTAACAAAACATACACAACAATGTTTATCTTGTTTTTTTAAATCACAGCTCATTGTAAAATAACATTTCTTTTTGTTTTACTTTGACAATATGTATATATAAAATGTGTACAAATTAATTTGCTCCCTTTTCTATAGAAATAAATATTTACGGAAAAAAGGAATACATTTCAATCCTCAAAATATCTCCCATTATTGCTCTATCCCTCGGATAACTGACGAATTCCTTGTTGAAAAAATGGCGGCATTTTTGGACATGTTTCACTGTGTTAGTATTTTTTGGATGTTTTATGCGTCACAACACCTTCCTCCAAATCTGAACAAATTATTTCCGCGGCTTCGAAGCATTTTTTTAACTAGAGTGCGAAAAGTATGCAATGTCTAATGTGCTGCTTTTCGGACGCAATCGTGTTTATTACTGTTTTGTGAGGTTATGCCAACTGCTTGTCCAAGATATATACTATTTTTAAATGTTAAGGGTTGACACTTCAATATTCTAAAAAAAAACAAGAAAATATTTTAAATAAAATAAAGTTTTGATTGATTAAATTTAGACACAATTAATTTTTACACCTTATATATATATATATATATATATATATACATGTTTTTTTTTAAAAAAATTTAGTATGGATACTGATTTACTCTTAATATGTTGAATATACATATATGTACATACATATATATATATATATATATATATATATATATATATATGTGTGTGTGTGTGTGTATACAGTCAGTCACAAAAATATCAAATCACTCTTAAACTCAATATGTTTTATATAATAAATTAAGTTTGCGATAGCGAAGAAATTGTTTAAAAATATGTTTGATATCGTTTATTATTGTACTTCAATATATATATATTTACAAATAATAAATATATATATATATATATATATATATATATATATATATGTATATATATATATATGTATATATATATATATATACACATACATACAATATTTGGAAAAAGATGTGTTTTCAATTCAACATACCATATTTATACACACAAAAGTATTCCGGCCATGCACAACAATTAATACTCATGGACATAGAAATCGGTAAATTCCCGAATATTTTCGTTTGCAACACTAACGTGAAACCTCACCATTGTTTTGAAATTTCTCGGTAATATTGGTTGTGCTTCTTTGCCATCTTATAGTATTTTAATATTCGAGTAATGTCGAAAAAACGTGAAACAAATAAATCAGAGAAAAAATTTAAATTTTTCTAAATAGAAAAGGATTTTCATGACGTAAAATTGCACAAAATACTGGTATTCCACCTAGAACAGTCCCAAGGTATTATCAAAAAATCGAAAACTGATAGTATACTAGTGAATAAAGAACGATCAGGAAGACCCGAAATATTAAGTGAATGGGAGAAAAAACAAATTTTAAGGATTGTAGGAATTAATCCAAAAACATGTGCTACAAAAATATGCGGGGATATATAAAAAAGTACAGGAAAGAATTTAAATTCTGAAACAGTTCGTAGAATCATCAAAAAAATGGCTATCATGGATGAGTTTCGCGAAAAAAGCAATGAATAAGTAAACAAAATAGAGAAAAAAAGGTTTAAATTCACCAAAAAATGTGAATCAATCGTACGACTATTGGGATACTGTTATTTTTAGTGATGAGAATAAATTTGAAATATTTAGTTCATCAAAAATAAAAATGGTTTAGAGAAAATCTGGAACTGAATTCAGTAAAGAAAATCTCTAATCAACCGTAAAACATGGTGGTGGTTCCATAATGATGTGGGATTGCATGTTGGCAGTTGGGGTTAAAAACCTTCATTTTATTGAATGAAAAATAGATCAGCTAGCTTATATTGATATTTTAAAATATAATTTAAAGACCAGTGCAGAGAAGTTAGGATTGGAAAACATATTTATATTTCAATAGAATAACGATTCCAAGCACTGTGCTAGAAAATTGAAACAATGAATTTTATACAATCCTACTGAAACAACTCTAAACACCCCTCAATCACCGGACATGAATTTCATTGAACATTTATGAGGAGTTTTGAAGAAATCTTTGACCAATCATTCCATACCCAGTAAAGAAGCATTAAAAACGTTTTTTCAACAAGAATAGGACCAAATCGGCTCAGCTGTAACGAAAAAACTTGTACATTCTACGCCTAATCGATTAAAAGCAGTTCTGAAATCTAAAGAATATCCTACCAAGTACTAGTTTCCATCATTCTAACTCTTTTTCAAACAATATTATGAGTGGCCGTATACTTTTGTGTGTATAAATATTTGGGATGTTGAATTGAAAACACACCCTTTATCAACATATTGTATATATGTTATTATTTGTAAATATTTTATTTTGAAGTACAATAATAAACGATATCAAACATATTTTTAAACATTTTTTTTCTCTACCGTACACTTAATTTATTACATAAAACATACTGAGTATAAGAGGCAGCCGGATACTTTTGTGAGTGACTGTATATATATATATATATATATATGTACTAAAACATTAACAGTGCAGCTATCGTTAAAGTATATATTTGTTGTAACAGTAGACTTTTATACAACGTCCTTGACTTAATTTAAGGGAACTACGCTGTTTTGATTGTTGCACATGTGAAAAAATTTCCCTTATGAAAGCCAACAAAAATAACAGTTATGCAAATAATTCTGATTGTTTGTGTTTTATACTGTATTATAAAAATAATAGCGTACATGTGCATAATATCGTTTCGGTTTGAAACAATATATTGTTAAATGTACCGATGGTGAAATATTTTAATTACAACTTTGATTGTATGTTAAATAAGGTACAACAATAAAATGTTGTGTCTAATACTTGACAATAAATCGTTGCATGTAATTACGTTTTATAATCTATTTCGTTATTAAATTATGGTAATATCAAATGAGGTGTGCATAATGAGGCGATATTTCAATGTTGTTAGTATTTCGCCGAAATTATATATATTCGAAAATGTATTCATTCGTTTCATTTTAATATTTTTTGACAAAAAGCCTTACTTTCCTTGTACCTTTTATTATTTGAAATTAGATATATGAACTTTAATAAAAAAGATACGAGATAATGTTAATAACATTTTTATTATAGAAAATTTATAGAAATTACAGGCTGTCCTCTTTAAAGTAGTCTTCGTTGGATTTAATGCACTTCTCCTTTCTCTCGATCTAGTCTTCAAAATATTTTTTGAACTTATCTTCGGCAATGTTTTTAGATGCTTTTCCATACTCTTTTATATGTGTATTATGTTTTATTCAAATGGATTCTTCTCAAGAATTTTTTTAGCTTTGAATATATTTTCGGAAAGAGCGATAAAAAACATCCTACATAAACGGCGATGATAGAAACGTTATTTATTCGATTCGAACCTGTGAAAACTTATTCGAAGCAGAAAAATTCATGCTAAACAAGACTATAATTTGATTATGGAGAGAACTGTGCAAGCTAATCTTTCGTCTCATTTCTTTCTTGTTACACTTCGTACACTAATTTATACAGTTATAAATGTAAACGTTGACTTGGATATAACAGTGAGTCGTATAATATACAAAACTATCAAACATTTTAATGAAAAGATGTTTCAAAAAGCAAATGTAATAAAAAACATAGTTTTTTAAGTAAATGACATAAATATAAAAATCATATCATATATATATATATATATATATATGAACGTCTCGATTTTCTATTTTATTTTTGTTGTATATAATGCAGATGTCATTAAGTAAATTATATAGCAATATATTTATGATTGTACTTTCATTTCGATAAAAAGTGTATATAATAGCTATTAACTGTAACGAAAACAATTACCGGTAAAATTAATGTTATATGCAAACCAAAATAATAAAAGTATGCGCTTTCTTAGTGAAATAATTCCTTTCTCAGATATTTCATCGATTTGAAATGAAACCATTTTTTTATTAGAATAGAACTGAATTAATTCAAATACCAAACTCTCAACAAATAGTTTTTATTTTATTTTTTAAAATAAATAATGAATTTATAAAATAATGTGATGAATAGTGTATGAAATGATTTTAAACTTATCATTTGTAAATAATTCACGTTTCTTGTTCTTGTTTTAAATTGTCTAAAATAGAGATAAACACTTCCTTTTACGAAATAATGCGATTCGCCTTCGTTTAATTATGTATTCATATTTGAAATGGAACGAGGATACATTCTGTTCAATTAAAAACAATTTAAAAAAAACTTGTATAAACTCGTGTATATATACATTAATATAAACTTGTATTTATATTAATATAGGTTGTCGTCTCCTTGAGATATTTTAATCAAGTTTAAAATGTAATCAGTGCAGGTTTTTAATGCGCAATAATGATATTAAAACTAATTTTATATAATTACTAAAAAAACGTGTTGTAATGTGTATTCTGTATTTATTAAATATTATAAAATAACATATATTTTACAAGGTGAACACAAATGTCGATAGCAAATATTCTCATTCATCCTCGTAATTTTCATATACCCTCATCAAATATTTATCTATTTCATTCATTACAGATTAATGTTAGGTTGGTAGGAAAATAATTGCAGTTTAGTTAGTTCTTGCGACACCCATTTGTCAAGCTTTATTAGTTTTTTAGCTGTTTTAAGTGGTCCAGAACTGTTGGATGACAAATGCCTAACTGTTATGCAAGCTCTCGAATTGTTGTACATGATTCTGATTCAACTAACGTCTTCAGTTGGTTATTACGAGTACTAGAAGATCGTGGGCGTTTTTCTTTATCTTCAAGACTCTCGTCTCCAGCACGAAATTTTTGGAACCACCATTGCACCGTATGTTCCTTAACAGTATCCACACCAAAAACATCGTTCAGTTTACCAGCAGTTTCTACTGCTTTACCACCCGTTTTGAACTCATACAAAAAATTACTTTTA
>CM068320.1:4047500-4052500 GCA_034766995.1 Acanthacorydalis orientalis | reverse complement strand
GAGCTAATCAAATTGTTCAGCCGAATTTTTTACTAATTACTGTTACTTAATATAACACTGTTAAACAACTTCGTACTGATAACACTGAAGAGTGTTCAATGAACGCTAAGTCGACTGAACTAGTAATTGTTTTTTTATAATTTTTTTTCAGCGAAGTTCGTTTAAATCAATAAAATAAAATAAAAATATATTAAATTTTATTAAATTACCTTTCCTTTGAATATTTATATTACTTGATAATATCATTGTATTATTTCAGAAATTATTGAATTCTTTTGTTTTTTTTACAGTTAATTTTTATTTATCGTACTTTTTACGTCTTTATTTTTTACAAAGTAGCCTTAAAATAAAACCTTTATAGATTACTATTTTGAAATTTATTAACATCTAAAAGGATAAAAATTACTTTAATAAATATTTCAATTATCCATTTGTAGAAATATTTCATTTATTAATTAAATATTATAGATATTTATAGCATTTTCGACATTTAATTGAATATTTACATTTTATATTCTGTTTAATAAATTAAATTTCAAATTTTAATAAATTAAAATTACTCAAAATTCAAGATTATGGAGAATGTTGAAGTTTTATGTTATGAAGTTTTGACCGTAACTAATTCGGAAAAATTGTTTTAAAAATATCGAAAAAGGCATAAAAATAATTTATAAATTAATTTTTAAAGTAATAACTTCATATAAATAGTATGAATTTTATAAATATAAATAAACAATGTAAAATTTCATGCATATATTTTTTAAATGTATGCAAAAAAAATAATTTTTGTATCTATATCCTGTGAATTGATCATTGATTTCGTCTTGATTTTACGATAAATCACAAATTTTACATATTAGAATTATAAAAAAATCCATACAGTACAGTTAAAAGACGTTATCCATACAACAATTAAACGTTCTATCGCCATCTCAGTTCTTATGTTTACAAATATTTCAATTCTGTCGGCGTTCCGTTCATAAATAAAATACAATGTATGCGTTATTTTCTGAATCATCGGAGCGACGTAGGTAGAGAGTACGCGGCTGTGTGTCAAGGAAATAATCGTCTTTTTCCGCGTGACGCTCTTGCTATCTTCCTATTAATGCTTGACCGTGAACCGTACACATTCTAATGCCTCGACAGGTCATGAACCTTCGGATCTGCAAGAACAGCATTTCATGTGTAACGGAGACAAGTCACTTGATATGATATATGTGTAAAATGCGGTTTTACTTCTGAACCGCTAGTCTTGTTAAATTGCATGTATTTTATCTGACACGCACACATACGTAAGCATATATACATATATATATATATATATATATATATATATATATATATATATATATATATATATATATGCATATGTATATGTATATGTATATATATATATATATATATATATATATATATATATATGTATATATATATATATATATATATATATATATATATATATATATATATATATATATATATAATAAAGAGTAATATTAATGTTCCCAATTTACGAAAACAAGTCAAAAGTACAGATACATTTAAGAAGTAAAAAAACTTATTGTATTAGGTTGGTAGAAAAATAATAATTGCGGTTTATGACGTTCCAATTCATATACATTTTTTAACTTAAGTGGTTTGAAGTACTACAGAACGTTGGGTGACTAACGCCTAACTTTTGTGCAAGTTTTCGGATTGTTGTTCGTGGTTTTGATTCATCTAACGCTTTCAGCTGGTCGGTGTGAACTGAAGAAGGACGTCCGTAACCTTCTTCATTTTTAAGGCTCTCGTCGCTAGCACGAAATTTTTGGAACCACCATTGGCACCGTACAATCCCTAACAGTACCCACACCAGAAGCATCGTTTATTTTACGAACAGTTTCTGATGCTTTATCACCCGTTTTGAACATATACAAAAATTGTTTTTATTTGCTTCTTTTCCATCTTGAATTCAATAGCCCAATTTGAACCAGAATTAATAATAAAACCAAATTCGATGTTACCAAAATACAGACCAAAAGTGCACATCAAAATGATATTAACATGAACACGATGTAACATTTTTATTGAAAAAAATTAAGGTTAGAATTCAAATAATAAAAACCGTACTTATTTTCCTACCACCTGATACATTAAACACAACAAATATGTAATAAAAACTAATTCAAAACTTGTGAAAAACTCATTCAATCATGTTATATAAAGTCATAGCTATCAACTTTCAACAATTACGTTCAATCTTAATGATGTTTTTGTGTGACAGGGTGTATATTAAGGTAGTTAAAAATAAAATTACAATCGTTCAGAAAATAAAAAAAGACAAAATGCGAATTTCTCGAATTGGAAAGAAAACAGCTGCGAAATATGATAATACTGATAGTTTGTGGTACTTTACACTAGCAGTTGGTATTTTGAAGTACTAATTGGATTTAAAATCAAAAAATTAGGCATATCTAGGTGGAGACATAAAATATGTGTTGAATAATTTTGAGAATCGGGGGAAAAATATCATAAAGAAAAAATAAAGACAGAAAATTAGAAATCAGATTCGAGAATTTTTTCAACATCGAATCCGAATCTTACTCAAAAGTATTGAATTCTTGAAATATTTTCAGTTAATGTTATTTCAGATTCTTATTTATTCTTTAATTAACTTAATGCATTCATTATTCTTTTTCTATCTCATATATATATATACGAGGTCAGACAATTAAGTAATGCGATAAAATTCAAAAATCGAGTATATTTAAAAATTAAGGTACATCGCTGCGATCCCCTTCAAAGTAGTCCCCTCCCGCATCTATACACTTATTCCAGCGAGTTTTCCAGTTTTCTTAACAATTCTGGAACACTTCTTGTGGGACCTCTCCGAGTACCCTCGTCACAGATTCTTGGATATCTTCAACGGAGTCAAAATGTCGACCTTTGACGAATTTTTTCATATGGGGGAATAGGAAAAAGTCACAGGGTGACATGTCCGGTGAATAGAGCGGTTGTGGTAACGTTGCGATGCCTTTAGACGCCAAAAACTGAGAGACACTGAACGCACTGTGACAGGGAGCATTGTCGTGATGCAGAACCCAAGTCTTCGCAATCTCTGGACGCACTCTGAGCACCCTTTTTCGTAATTTTTCGAGCACATTGCGGTAGAATACTTGATTTACGGTTTGTCCAGGTGGTACGAACTCTTTGTGAACCACCCCTTTGCTGTCGAAGAAGCAAATCAACATGGTTTTCACTTAGGACTTGCTCATTCTCGCCTTCTTTGGCCTTGGTGCTCCAGGGGACAGCCACTGTTGGCTTTGTCGTTTAGTTTCAGGGTCATATTGAAAGAACCAACTTTCATCACCAGTAATAACTCGATCGAGAAGAATAGGATCACTTTCAACCTGTTCGAGATAATCTTGAGCAATCTTGACAATCTTTCTCTGTTCCATTTTCGTGACATGCACTACTCGCGCGTTGTTACAAAACACTAAACAGCTGGCGAAGAAATGGCGAGGCTGGCGAGGGTGGTCAAGGTCTCAATCGAGAGAGTAGGGATCTGCTATTACGGTGGCGGAGTTACAGGTTCGCAGTGTTACCACAGGCCGAGAAAAAAAATCGGTCGCATTACTTAATTGTCTGATCTCGTATATATATATATATATATATATATATATATATATATATATATGTATATACATATTGTATATATATGTATATATATATATGTGTGTATATATATATATATAAATAAATACAGTGGTGGATCAAGTGGGTGTCGGACCTGGCGGTTACCAGGAGTTCTGGGCTTGGAGAGGCTCCGAGCTCGGGAAAAAAATAAACATTACATAAAGAAACGAAGCTTACATTTCAACGTTTTAGCTGATAATAATAAATCTGCGTGAAAAATGCAAATATATGTAGGAAAATGACCGGTGGGATAAAGAAAATAAATGAAAGAAGAAAGGTTTACCATAAGCGGCATCATAAAATTTTAGTTGTATTTTTGTTGATGCTGCACACCTGCATAACAATATCACCGTTCCTTGTCGACATACTTATAGTTTTTGTTTTTTTATCTTACGGAAAAATAATTCAGAATATTTCATTTTGATGCCACTTATATATTTACAGAATCAAGTTATAAATATAAAGAAAAATGTTATAAAATATATTTTTACACAAAGCCGTTCCTTTTGTCGTCAGATAAATTTTTGGGGCCCGTAAATTTTACCGCCAGGGGCCCCCATCTGGGTTAATCTACCTCTCTCTCTCTCTCTCTCTCTCTCTCTATATATATATATATATATATATATATATATATATATAACATATATGCATGTATATATACATTAAAATTTTTCTTGCACATAAATATGCAGTCACGTTAGTATTTCTTACAGTTTTTGTATATAGATAAGATTAATCAAATAAATGATACTTTTTAAGAGCTCTTCACATTTAAAATATATTTCATCATGTTAATGTTTTGAACATGATGTTATCGCTATTTAAATGTTCATAAGCAATAATAAGAATTATAAATAACCAATTATTGAACATTTTAATTAAAAAACTCGGGTACTCTCATAACTTCAGTTCTCGAAGTGCCCTAAAACCCCAATAACTAAACTTAATGAACAAAAATTGTCCGATTAATGATGACTTAAAAACCAGTTCTAAAAATAAATGTGGCCATAAAAAAGTAAAAACTATAATTTCAATTTCTTAATACTAATATCAACATATGATTTAGTATTGAAATTTTTCATGTCGGTGTTTCATCATTTTCACAATTTTAAAATACGAAAAAATCAATGCATGAAATATGCTTTATAGTACCAAATCTGTGTGTCAACAAATGTCGAATTTTGTAAAACTTTTTGTTTATTTTTATATATATATATATATATATATATATATATATATATATATATATATAGGTAGATAGATAGATAGATACACACACACACACATATATATATATATATAGAGAGAGAGAGAGAGAGAAATAT
>CM068320.1:3942500-4042500 GCA_034766995.1 Acanthacorydalis orientalis | reverse complement strand
TATATCCTATTATAATCATTTCAGCATATCTATAGAAACTTACACTTCCTACTATTGTATTATTTTTGTATAAATAAAATATAACACATTTACTTGTTTTCGGAAAGATGTACCCTAACGACGTTCATGAATCATATATGATCAAAATATTTTGCTCGGTATGCCTCGGATGACCCTCTTCATACGTCCTGTAATCATTGCAAAGTATTTAATGTCACATTCACATTGATATTTACGTCTACATATGAATAGTCAAATGAGTCATATATGCTTCATGGACGTTAAATTCAAGTCCATTATGAATCATATATGATACATGGACAGTGAACGTGGTAAATATATTAACGGTTCATTTTACTGTCCATAAAATTTTAATTTTCGCCATTCAAATTATGTCATTAATTATATTAAAAAATGTAGACACGTTTTTTGATACCTCTTTATATATTTTTCACTCTACTGTTATTGGTAATTATATATATATATATATATATATATATATATATATATATATATATATATATATATATGTATATAATCTAGTTAGTGTTTCTTAAAAATATTAAGGTATTTCGTTATAAATATTGAGTTTTTACTATGGTGTAATTTGACTAAATACAGGTGATTCAATTTAGACGTCCACATGGAAGTGCTGAAAGGGTGCGCGTGGATGAAGAAGTCATTTTATTTTTTATTTAGTATTTTAGTTCAATTCAATACTAAAATACAACTGAACTAAAATACTAAATGGGGGATAACATGTTTTTTTAAATACTTTCATGTGGAAGCCTAAGTTGAATTACCTATATATTATTGTTATGTAAGCGGGCAAATTTATTTAAAACGTTGCAGTGTGTATAGCATAGATAAAGACTCTCAGGCCTTATTCGCACGGTAATTAACAAAAACGCACCAACGCGCGTTTTTTTTCATATTTTCAATAAAACATATGAAACTCAGGGTTTCTTTTCACATGCCGGCTTTTATTCAACGCGCGGTAAAAAACTATAGAACTTGATTCATTTCTAACGCCCAGCGTTTTGCGTTGAAGTAAATAGAACATACGGAAGAGGATATTTTCATTCGCATAGGCATTTAAAAAGCGCTGAACGATGCTGAATTTGTCAGTCAGTCTTGCTTGCACGTTGGTACTGATTACAAGTACAACAGATAACGGCAGACAGCGTTTACGAAATTGATGACATATATATATATATATATATATATATATATATATATATATGTGTGTGTGTGTGTGTGTGTGTGCGTGCGTGCGTGCGTGGGTATTATTTATATATATATATATATATATATATATATATATATATATATATATAGTAATATATAAACCGAGAAATTTTTTTTGGAAAAATCTACATTCGTTACTTTTGAGAATATGCCGCGCAATTGAAGACCTTTTATGAATTTGAAATATCAATTCGGTAGACTGCCATTTTTTTTGATAAAATCAATTTATGCCTAATTTTTTGAGATAATATAAAATAATTTAACATAATTTTCACAAGTTAAAAAATAATACTTTTATTATTATAATTATTACAATTAACCATTAATTAAAAAACAATAACTTGACATTTATTAGCTTTCAATTAATCACAAATTATTAAAATAAAGAATTGTTTAATGATAGTATGAGTTCTTGTTCAAAGGGGGAATTTTATACATATTCCGTTACACAGATGGTTATGTTCTTTTCGAGTTTAATGTAATTTCATTATATATATATATATATATATATATATATATATATATATATATATAAATATATATGAATTTGAAATAAAACACTTCGTACATACTTTCGAGACCAGTGATACTCTTAAAAAGGTGCATTTTTATTTCACGTACAATTTCATGCGGAAACTGTTATTCTCTTGAGCATTGTACTTTTTTATTTAATGCCGCTAATTTCTTTTAGCTTATAGCATGTTCTTTGTTTGGACAGTTCTTGCACTCTATGCTCGATATGACACTGTTGCTAACGGTCAATGTCCAGCACATGTTACAGATCACATTCGTCAGGTGAGAAAGATAAAGAATGCATAGTGTTGCGCATATACATAATACTATTTATGTCTTACAATTACTGTAGGTAAGATCCCCTACCTACATTAATCGAGAAGCGGTATGGAAGCAGCTGCTTAGTATTTTGTTCAGTTCTGCAGAAGGAAGTTACTAGTGAAGTTGTTTCGGAAGTGAATTATTCTTCAGCTGATGTAAATATCTTCTCGTGTTTGTTGTGAAAGGTCAATGTGCAGTGTTAATTTTCAATTTCATATTTTGTTTTTGTTTTCCCTATAAGTGACTTGTACCTTATTTTGAAATGTCATCTATTTAAATGTATATATGTATTTTATATATAGTTCAACTAAACTGCATTTTAATCAATTCGTATTAAAAAACAATTAAATTTTGTTTCGTTGTAAACTATAACAAAAATTAAAAAAATCAATAGATTTTTTAACAAATCCGTTATTTTTATATAATTGAAAAAGTATTCACTTAGTAATTAAAAAATATATGTTTTATAGTTACGATAAAATTCTTTTTTTAATTTTCTGTACGTTTTAATATTTCTAAAAATTAGATTTTTATCATCTTTTAAATCAGTTTTAAAAATTTTTATTGCGGTTCAAGAACTTAACTAATAATAGTTTTTTTTCTATTATTAAAATAAAATGAACAATGAAATGAAAACAGAATAATTATTAGAACAATTTTCTAATAAATTATTAATATTTTTTCTTTAATATATCTTTAATATCACCAAACACCACAAAGATGCATATTTTGGAACTGGAACGTATCGACTATGTATGTATCATTATTTACTACATTTTTATAATTTTAATATTTTTTATCTTTAATAAAAAATTATATAATACTATTTTGAAAACCTTCATAATTGAAAAATATTACAAATGTCTGTCAAAACAATTTGTTATGAGTTTAAATTTATTATGGTGTTAAACAGATTGTCTCCAAATTGTCTTACAAAAGTGTCCCTATAGAATTTTGTTTGCGGAATTAGGGTTAAAACATGAACAAACATGTTAATATAGACATTAAATTTACAACTCTTCATTAAAAAGATATAGCATATTTTACTTTTGTTTCAAAACGGAAATTATTCTTTTGTTAATTTTACATTAAGTAGGCTTTGTTATTTTATCTAAAAATAATACATTTTATTAACTTATTAAAGTCGAAATTTTATTCATGATTTAAGTGCTCTGAAATTTATAACTTAAGTTTATTTAATTCGTAACATTCTTTTAAAAAACATCTACAGTTATTTTTGAAATACAGTCTGTGATTATATGATCACACTAGACGATAAAGGAATTAAAGTTAAAAGAAATCTATTTTTCGATATTATTAACTATAATTATATAAAAGAATCAAGTATAGAATAAATATTTTACAATTATATTATTATTATTATCATTTGGTATGAAATATTTATTCGATATATTTATTCATAATTTTTGTATCAAAAATGACTGTTTTTTCTACCAATATATTGTTTATAGAAATGTCACTCACTTTCATCCAAAATTTGATACTATAAAGTGGTTTAAATCAATTTTTTTCTGATTTAAGTACTCTATAAACTTGCTTTGAATTAATTTCCTTTTATAAGTTTATTTCGTATGACATAAGGTTTTTATATTAACTTTTAGTTGGGAACACTCAGATAAGTATAAATTATCTCAAATGATTTTAACTTCTCTAAATATATATTTGAACCTTTCCAAATTTTTAATTCTATATATGCAGTATTTTCCTTTTTAGTAGATTTACTACTTTACTGTCAAATAATTATTTTAAAAAAATGAGCTGGTGAAGTATTATTTTACTAGAAAATTATAATCTTTTTTAAGACTTTTCGAGTTCGTCTTATCTTTTGTTAGATTTATTTACTTTTTTCCGAAAATAAAGTTTGGTTTCATTTGTTTCGTCATTTTTGACGCAACTTATATAATCAAAGTTAAATATTAGGTTGGTAGGAAAATAATCGCAGTTTTTGTTTTCAGAATTCTAACCTTATTTTTTTTAATGAAAGCGTCATTTCATCATACTCATGTTAATATCATTTTGAAGTGCATTTTTCGATCTGTATTTTGATAACACCGACTTTGGTTTTATTATTAGTTTTGCTTCAATTTGGGTTATTGAATTAAAGATGGAAAAGCAGCAAATAAGAGCATTTTTTTGTATGAGTTCAAAACTAGTGGTAGAGCAGCAGAAACTCGTAAATTAGACGATGATTTTGGTGATTCCAAAAATTTCGTGCTGGTGTCGCGGGTGTTCTTCAGTTCATAACGACCAACTGAAGGTGTTAATTGAATCAGAACCACCCACAACAATTCGAGAGCTTGCACAAAAGTTAGACGTAAGTCTGGACCACAAATGGAAAAAGTGTATGAATTTGATTGTCATACACCGCAATTATTTTTCTACCAACCTAATAGTATGATTTTATCATCAATCTGTAACTTACATGCAAAAAGATTAACAATTAAACCATCGTCATTTTCATCTATTCAGTCTTCATTCGAATAGATATTTAATTCGGATAGTTTAATGTATATATATATATATAGTTTTATTATTGCAATAATTTATTTTACACATTTTATAAAACAATCGAAATTGTGTTATGAAATTGTTGTAAACTATAAACTGTTGAAATAGGGAGACGTGATTAATTTATTTATAATAAAAACAAATATTTAACGATTCATTTAGCGAAGTGCAATAATACGTGTAAATTATGTTCGTGTTAATCTGCTCGTGCGTGTTTGAAATCAACAACCTTAGAATGTCAATTAGATGTTTATGTACCGAATAGGATAAATGTTTTGAAAACAAGATATTATTTTTATTATATTCAATCTTTATATAATAAGCATCTGTGTTGACCGGGTGAAGAGTCGAGTAGAGTCGAACTGATTTGTTGAAGCACGCTTAGAAATAGTTTTTAAAATCAAATTATTTACTTACCATTTAATATAATATAGAATTATATGAAAAGTTGAATTGCAGTTATTTGTATTTTCTAATATTTGACAGAGGATTCTGATTGGAAGACTAAAACAAAAGCTGTTAATCAAAGGTATTTCAACATTTTGGACAGAAATTACAATTCGTATAAAATTTATTATATTCGTGTGTAATGATTTTTTATAGTTACTCTGTTAGTTCGACTGTCTTATATTTTCTGTAAAATTTTAGTTGAACAATTTTAATTGAATATTGTGTAGGATTCTCTGTGTGTGTTTTTTTTTAATTTTGTTGAATCCATAAACGATTTTCACTGTATCTTCCATTTTAAAGATTGAATTTGTTTTGTGTATAGAATCTATAGTATGACTGATAGCAATTATCAATATTATTTATACTCTGTTTTGTTCTTACATCAATAGTAAATTAGTATAATCAATCGAAATGACACTAATATATTAACTTGTTACTATCAAATCCCAAAAAAACTTTTTAGAAAAACATGTGGTAATATAAAATATCTTCAAAAATATTTTCGTTGTAATTCTGTATTTTATAAACAATTAGTTTGTTCTATCTGGATCAAAACTCGGGTATTTCTTTTCACTTGTAGAAGTTCATTATTGTAAAAAGTGGATATAAAGATGTTAATTGTATTTTCCTGGTAGAATTAATCCTGGTGAATAATTCGGGTCTTTACCTATCAGGCCTGATTTTGAATCTTGATCCGTTCACAAATGTCTTCTAAATAATCTCTGATTTTTTTAAAAAAAAGGTATCTAAGGAGGAATCAAAAGCCAAAACTAAATATAAATTTATTTAAAATTATTGTCTTATTTAGACTTGGTCACAGTGAATCACTCGAATCTTTATCGGCCGGAACTAGTTTTGAATCTAAAGCCATTCTCAGACAGCTCCAAGATTTTATCTATATATTACCGGAGAATGATCTAAGAGCTGAAACTAACTATAGCAGATAAATACTCGAGTGATTAGCCTAGATAAAGATCATCAGGATAATATCAACAGAATATCAAGTATAAAAACAGACGATCATAATTTGTCATTACAACTAGTAACAAATAATTCTAACTTGTTATTAATTATTTCATAGGTATAAATAAATCATATTCGTTATAAATAGAAAACATTGTTTGATCATTGTAATTTGTATTTTCGCATTTAATTATATATTTTATTTACAATTTTTGAAGTACTATCATCATTAATCTTTTAAGATAACTCCATTACTTCCATTCATATTACATCTTAATACAGAACACCATCGACCACAGTCGTCGATAAAGTCCATGTGTCAGTTTTAGTTAGCTTTCCATTCAATGTCGTATGCAGAGACCGATTTACTGTTTTGTCCTAACTGGTATTATTAACGTAAAAATTAATTCGGTGCCTTTGATTTAAATCATTTATAACTTTTAAATTAAAATATTTTCTCGTCGTTTTAGAATTTTAAAGTGCTAACCTTAATATTTAAAAACACTTTATACCTTAACTAAGCAGTTGGCATAACCTCAAAAAACAGTATTAAATACGATAGCGTTCGAAAAGCAGCATATTAGGCATTGGATACCGTTCACATTCCAGTTGAAAAAAATGCTGCCGAAATCGCTAGAATGATTTGTTTAGCTTTGGGGGAAGGTGTTGTGATGCATAAAACATGAAAAAAATGCTAAAACAGTGGAAAAGGTCCGAAAATGCATTGCGACCTCATCGACCAAAGCCACCATATTTTTTGCGATAACAGAATATAACAGTTACGCGACAGATGGAGCAAAGTTATACAAAACAATGAGAGATATTTTGAGGACAAAAATGTCTTCCCTTTTTCCGTAAACATTCATTTTTTATAAAAAAGGCACCGAATTAATTTCAACACCTAATATAATAAACTGATTTCGTATTCAATTTTTATTATTAAGATCGTTTTACTAGTTTGTTTATGTCATATTCCATTTATAGAACATGTTCTGTAAATGTCGAGGTTTTTTTTATTGGTTTATAACTTTGAAACTGTTTTGAAATTTCCGCTATGTTTGTCTGATATTTCTTTATTGGACGTTTGACATATTGATTTTCGTGAATTATTTAATTTATAGTTGTTTATTTCCTATGAGTTATTTTTAAAATATTTTTAACCACTGAAATGTGTCACCATAAAAATGATTTGTAATGACAATATTAGAATATTTGCATCTTTCTGTGTCAATATTGACATAAAACAAGTACAGTAAAAGGTATTCATGAAATTATTTATCTTTCTAATTATTTATTACTGAACAAATTTATATTTATTATTTAGAATATTTAAAATAAGTATATATTTATTCTTTGTTATTGACATTAAATATTATTTTAGGTGAAATTTTCAATCAACGATTCGTAATTATTATTTATTTAATTCTTTATAATACAGGAAATTTTCTTAACTTTAATGTATTAAAGATTGATTGCATCGATCAAAATAATATCATATATGGCCATTTAAACTTTCTTTTCTTTATTGATAGTAAAAGAAAGGTGCTTAATTTTCAGATTTTTAATTTATTTTTCATTAAAGATTAAAGTGTGAATTTACTGTGTAGAAATTAGAAGTAAGGTAAACATGATAGAGAATTATTCTATAATTTTATGCTGGCTTATTATCTACTTATATTATAATTTTAAATTTCAATCTTTAATTATTTGAAATTTAAAATATACTCATATCCTGTTGCAATGATATTTACAAATAAATTGCATTTGCTTAACACACTTTGAACGACTACTAATATTAAGTTCGTAAATAATATTTTATGGATAGCAAATATTAATGACTGTAAATTAAAATTCATCAATTACACTTTTTATTTAATGACGTACATTTAAATTTCGCGAATGAGGCTATAATTACTAACAGTGATTATTAAAAAAATATATATTTATTTTTTTAATAAACAGTTCTGAAAAATAATACAAAATAGTTCTTGAAACTAAATAAAAAACATCATTAAAATAATTATCATTTAATATATATATATATATATATATATATATATATATATATATATATATAATCGAACTCGGATATAGTAAGCAAATGTTCACTTCACATGGATCTTGTTTTGCACAGATTTCTGCACAAATAAAAACTCTTGTGACTAAATATTTTTATAAATATATTGAGCTAATTTTATATGTAAGAAATGTATTCTTTGCCTAATTTGTGGTAAACCACATTTATTACAACATACAAAAGATAACTATTCTACGCAGCGTAGGATTTACATAGGGCCAACATGGGCCACTGCCCAGGGCGGCATATTTTTCAGGGGCGATAAATTTTGTAAAGTCGGAAATTTTATTTTCAATCCTAATTTCGATTTACTGGTAGTAGTAAAAATTTGTGGTTTAAATTTTGTTTTTGAAATTTATGTAATAGAACTTCATAATTTACATTTTTTAAATAGTTTAAATGAATGGAAAACTTTACAAATTTTTTAGTGATAAAAATTGTTTTGTTGAAATATCCTCAAAATTACCAAGTCATCAATTTTTTTAATTCATTTGGACAGAATTTGGGGAGAAGACCAACGTTTGATTGATGGCACAAGGACGGTACGTAGTGTAAATCCGGCTCTGATTCTGAGTATCCTCAAATACAAAAATGTCCGTATCTCTGTCTATATTATTATTATTTTAATTAAAATCTAAAATGTGTGTTTTTAAATAAATGATGAATTTGTTTATGTAGCCGCATAGTTTGGAAAACAATTTTTTAACCGACAATTCTTATAAAGAACACTTTTTTGAAAATATAATTTTTCAATAAAATATTTTTTATTTGTATGTAAAATAACTTGAGTAAACTTTGAATAACTTGGTCTGATCTGATCAGACTTGATCAAGCGTCGTTATACTGGATTGGGCATAGTCAAATCGTATTAGGTCTTATCACTCCTATTCAATCCTGATTAATTATGGTCAGATCTGTTAGCCATATCATTACTACTCAGTCTTGATCAGTTCTAGTCAATCCTTGTCAGTTTTACTCAAATCTTCTCATGTCTCCTCAGGTCAAGTCAGGCCTGATTTGATCAGGTCTGTTCAAGTTAAATTAGCTCTGATTATGTTCGATTAGTTTTGAAGAATCATTTTAAAGGACTGGTCTTTGTAAAAACGATTTTTTGAAGAATTTTTTTCTAATAATTTTCATTAATCACATGTTTGTACTTTAATGATAGATAACTTGCTTTATTTAAATTTTATATTTATTTGTTATTTAATATATACAATTTACGATCATGTAATTGATATTTGTATAGAAAAGGATAATATGCAAATTTAGTTTACCTTTCACGAATAAAACGAATAATGATTATAAGAGAAAATAGTCCTTTCTTCAGTGCGTTCTATAACTGACAAGGGGAGGATACGACCTCGGAAATTGACTTCGGGACCAAACTTCGTGTAGTGGTAGGGTATCCCAAAGGTATTAATATAGTAACATACTAGCTCGCACTATTGAGCCATTTTCGAGAAAAAAGGCTCTAAAATTTCCGCATTAATATTATGAGAGAAAAACTTTTAAGCGTTGACATCTCTCTTGATAGATGCTATCAAGCCGGTTTGAAGTGTCTGACGCGTCAGATTCGAGTCTCGTTCGATTCATATAGTTTTTTTTCTTAATTGAATTATTATTTAATACATTTTATTAAAAACAAAAGTTTTAATAATGACGAAGTAATATTTTCTTGTAATTTGTTTTCGAAAAACGCTCTTTATTTAATTTTTACAATTTTATTTCAAAAAATGTTTTTTTCATTCATTTTTCAATTTTTTGTTTTATTTTGTAAACATGAACACTTTAATGTTTGCAAAATAATGCTAATAATTGAAAAAATTCGAAAAAGAGCGTTTTTTGAAAGAAAATTACAAGAAAACGCTATTTCGTCATTATTTAAATATTTGTTTTTAATAAAATGCATTAAATAATAATTCAGTGAAGAAAAAAACGGCATGAATCGAGCGAGACTCCAACTGATGCGTCAGACACTGCAAGCTGGCTCGATAGCACTTGACTATCAAGCTAGTTGACAACGCTTAAAAGTTTTTCTCTCATAAGACTGATGCGGAAACTTTAGAGCCTTTTTCTCAAAAATGGCTCGATAGTGCGAGCTAGTACGTTACTATATTAATACTTTTGGGATACCCTACCACTACACGAAGTTTGGTCCCAAAGTCAATTTCCGAGGACGTATCCTCCCCTTGTGAGTATGACTATAAACCAGTTATTAACGGAACCAAGTTAACTAATAGATAAATAATTTTATTTACTGGATTTATTATAACATTTCATATATATATATATATATATATATATATATATATATATATATATACATAAATTATCAATCAATTTCACTTGTTTGTATACGAGTATATGTATAATTAAATATCATAACTAACATAATGTTTACCGATAATGTATTAGAAGTTTATCTTTACTTTCAGGACAATGAATACACCAATGGGACATCAAATGGCACTATGGATTGTGTCTTTAGACAAATACCAAAGAACAGCACAGCTTTCTTTATATGGAGAATAGAGGTAATGTATATTATTTAACTTATTATTACATCACATATCATATATAATATTATCTATGAAATTATGAAAAAGTTGCCCTTCATAAGATTTTTTTTGTGTTGTGTATAGAAAGAGAAGAAATCTAAAGAATTCAAAGTATATTTTATTACGATATATGATACGAATCACTAATAAATTTGATTACTTACTGGATTACCTTCATTGCCTTTTTTGAAAGATTTTCTATAAATGTCCATCCATGTAAATTAATATACTTTTTCCGCTCATTTTATTGTTTATTTAATTAGTATTGTTTTTTTTTTGTGCAACTTGTTGAAAGTTTTCGCTTACTTTAGTAGAAGTCAATAATATACATCCCATTTATTTTTTTTGTTATATAACAAAATATATTTATATTTTATTTTTAATATCAATTCATTTTTGTATAATTAAAAATCAGCACCGTCGTTGTTGTCGTCGTCAAATGGATTTTATTCGGGTTCTAATTGGTTGATGGAGATCGCTTGCTCTCTGTTCTGATTGGTTGACATCAGTCACATGCTCTCTCACAGTGTACAATGAAAGAGGGTGTACGATTTCAATGTAAAATTGACATGAAATTTATTCAAAATATTGTATTCACTGAAGATTTAGAATATAAAAATTGGTACACATTTTAAAATTATATTTTGTTGTCTTTTCTAATAAAAAAAATTACAACTTACATTTTACGTAGATTATTTGCGAGTATAATTTGCTAATTTTTGTTATTTGTTGAGAGAGAGCGATAGTTAATGAGCGGAGGGCGAAACCCCCCTCCCTGATAATGGGCAAGCTCAGCGAGCATGGGCGAAGCTCCCTGTTACATTTAAAATAGAAGTCAAAAAATAAATGTTAATATTCTCTCCTTACGACAATTCTACAATAACAAGTTATAGTTAGAAAAATGTAGAACTTTATGACTCAGATATATGTGTATCTTTTTCTAATCACACTTTATCTCATTTTATTTTTTAAAAAAAATAATTCATAGTGTATGTTTACATATGTTTGCGCTCATGGTAGAATACAATCCAGAGCATTAAAAAATTGTATATGCATAATCAATATTTATGAAGTTAGTTTCG
The DNA here is from genome assembly GCA_034766995.1 of Acanthacorydalis orientalis. Lineage (NCBI taxonomy): Eukaryota > Metazoa > Arthropoda > Insecta > Megaloptera > Corydalidae > Acanthacorydalis > Acanthacorydalis orientalis. Next base: position 4,030,756 of record CM068320.1, on the reverse strand, counting down.
TTTCTGGTAAGTAGTATTTTAGTTGTGTGTCTGTTTTCTGAGTATGCTAAAACAGTTAAGACCCTCGGTCTGTGATATGACGTGTAACTAAGCTATTTTTCTTACAGACACAAGGGGTAAAATGTGTTCAAGTATATAATGTATAAAATTATCTACACGTGAAGATCATTTAGGTGTAAAATGATATTTTATCCCTCGAACTAATACAATAAAATTGCCTTACTATACTCAGATTATCCTTCAAAAAAAATGAGACACATCTGGCATAAATCACAGATCTTATGTTAAGAAGTATGAATATTAAACGAGGTAGAGTTGTTAACCACAATGTTGTATGATAACGAATAAGTTGACCTTCTATCACTGTTTATTAATTTGAATTTTGTGTATGAAGCTAAAATAGTATTCGATTCTGAGAAATAAATATAAGGTTATAATATGCCTGATCCTATTGGGATCTATGTGCAGTGAAAAAAATGAAAGAAGGTGAAATTTACTTATTGAGATATAAAAAGAAAAATCAAAAAGATGTTATCAACTGTTATTTCACTTCATAAATCTTTAACGAGCTTCTTTGATAAAAATGTGAGAAACATAAGATGCCAGTAAAAATATTTAAATGTCTCTAGTTCAGTTACTATGTAAGCAAAATAAAAACAGCATATTTATACCATTTAAAGATGTAATTTTAGACTGAATCGACCATTTTTCGATTTCGTTATAACAGAGGCAGCATTTCTAACTACATAATGACATATTTTTATTATTTATCTTATGCAAAAAATTGAAAGACAGTTTTGCTTGTGAAAAGATAAAAACTGTTTCCTAAAATTTCATTCTTCCTATAATATTGAGAAACAATCTGATTCTGAATATATTTTCTATGTTTGATTTCTTGAATTGATCTATACATGAGTTATATCTATTTATTGCTATTTTAACAATAACCAAATTTAAAAAAGACCGACTTACTAAATATAATATATTTCGCTTTGCTTTATAATAATACTTTTTCTAAATATATTTTTTATTATATTCTTTTAGTGAAAGTATTAATTTGATTTTTACCATTATTTGTTCACATCTCCGCAAATTTGATTTTAACGCCATGTGTACGTTTCGCATCATAATATTTAGAATGTCTCCACTTATAAATATAATAATAAAATGGTATAATTGAATTTCACATTGAAATGTTGAATTCAGACAATAATTATGCGGTACACTATATGGAAAATAATTAGGATAAAAAGTGAGTGTGAATATAAAATCGAAAGCGAATAAACTGCATATCATTTGATATTTATATTTAACAGTTGTCAAACGCGTTTCTTAAGTAACTGCTCCATTAAATAAGTAAATTATTTAAAAATAAAACTATTATTATTTAATCAATTTCTTTTCCATTTCAATTACTTTCATTTATTTATTGATATTACTATATATATATATATATATATATGTTTCGAAAGTGATTATACTTTGTTTTAAAGTGAAGAAACATTTTTGTTAATTTTCTTTAAAAAGTTCATATCTTTTAAGTGTTTTCATAAACATAGAATGTTTTTTTAATTTCACTCTTTATTGAGTTTTTTTTAAATTTAATTAAAATTGAAATTAATTAAACATTCTAACTAGCTATTTTTAATTAAATATTGTATATATTGAATCGTCGTTAAACACATTTATATTTAAATTAACGTACAAAAATAGAAACTCCTGAAATTATCAAAAATTTCTACGGAGATAATATTCATTACATTAATAATTTCAATTTTTGAATAGTAATATTTTGGAATAATCAACGATTTGTTGTGTGGTACTTACAGTTACAAAATAATTTTTTAAATATTATATTTCTATTTCAATCATATTCATTTCAGCTGACCACTTTGCATATACACTAAGTCAGGATAGTCTGACATATTAGTTGCACTGTTAGATTTTTGAAGTATAAAATTCAAACTAAAGAAGTTCGAAATCATATTCAATTTGGGCTTTGTTCATGTATAGTTTTAATCATTTTTTCGTTCGTAAATGCATAAACTGATTTAAAAAGGTTAGTTTATGTATGCATATATATATATATATATATAAATATATTTATTTATTTTAGATATAAGTATACTTTATTATAAACTAAAAAAAAAACAATTTGGACGTATATTATTATATACATTGACTTCTTTATATTAGATTGGTGCAAAAATAATTGCGGTTTTTACGTATCGATTATAAAGACGCATATATCAGTTAAGCATTTCTTCCAACGGGAAACAAGTTTGTTTATTCCTACAAGATAGTTATGGAGACTTGGAGTTAACGAATTCATCGAAAGCGCTTTAAGCTGATCCTTGATCTTTGAAAACTTTCTCTCGTAGGAAATTATTCAAATGTTTAAAAAAATTATACTCTGTCGGAGACAGGTCTGGAGAATAAGGTGGGTGAGGTAAGGTTTCATACCTAGTTCATTTAATTTTTTTGAAGTCATTTGTGAGACGTGTGGTCGGACGTCGTCATGAAGAAGAATTGGCTCACTTCGATTGACTAATGCTGGCCGTAAACGATGCAACGTCTCATCTATTTTTTCAATTTCCTGACAATTTTTTTCTGCTGTTATTGTTTCACCAGAATTTAAGAAGTTATAGTGAATGATGCCACTTGCCAACTTCCAAACAGAAACCAAAATCTTTTTTTCATGATGCTTCGGTTTAGGAAACTGTTTTGGTGCTTTTCTTCGGTCTAGCCACTGTGATGAACGTTTCTGGTTGTTGTAGAGAATCCACTTATCATCACATGCGACAAGAAAGTGGTGATTTTTATTATGCAAAAGAAGCGCAGAGCAGACCTCTTATCACCGAATTGCTCGATGTTCGTTTAATTTATACAGAACTCATTTATATTATCCAGCTTTTTTGTTTTTCCAATTAGGCTCAAATGTCGAACAACTGTTGAATGATCAACATTGAGTTCCTCTGCCACCTTTTGAGTTGTTTAACGTGTAATATATATATATATATATATATATATATATATATATATATGTTTAACGGTATATATATATATATATATATATATATATATATATATATATATATATAAAGGGTGATTCAAGATGAGTTTCCATATGACAATGGTGAATATTTTTCAAACGTTCAAATATTTATCAATGTTAAAGTGGCTTTTGTAGAGAAAATTAATCATGGATCAATACAAGACAAAACAACGCGTTAATATTATCCTAGTCTATTATGAAAATGATCGTTTGAGGAAAAGTGCACACCGCGCTATATTTGAATATTTTGGTATAAAAAATCAACCTTCTGACCGCACAATTTGAAATGTTATCAAGAAATTCGAACAAACTGAGCCAGTAGCAAACATTAAAACACATCGACATGTCCAGATTGTCCAGGTCGCTCGGACGAGAATATTGCCATAGTTCGTGAAAGTATGTCCGAGGAACTGGACACATCGATCGATCGTCGATTGCGGCAATTAGGTCTTTCGTATTCCACAACGCAACGAATTTTGACAATTTTGGATTTGCATTTACATGCTTACAAGACCCAAATAACACAAGATTTAAAGCCTAGAGACCATCAACAGTGTCGTGATTTGCCGATTGGATGCGTGAACAAGGAGTTACTTTTTCAAAGAAAGTTGTCTTTAGTGATGAGGTGCATTTTCATCTCAATGGATTCGTAAACAAACAAAATTGCCGCATTTGGGGACTGAAAAATACAATAGAGATTTACGAGAAGCAAATGCATCCTTGAAAAATGACGGTATGGTGTGGATTGTGGTCTAGGGGCTTAATTGGCCCGTATTTTTTTTAAGATGATGAGGAAAACTCTGTTACAGTCAATTCCATTCGCTATCGGAGCATGATAACAAACTTTTTGTGGGACTAATTGGAAGATATGGACATTGAGGGTCTCTGGTTTTAACAAGACAGTCCCATCAGTCACACAGCAGCAGAAACAATTGCGCTAGTCCATACAAAATTTCCAGACCGAATGATTGCACGAACAGCGACATTAATTAACCTCCGAGATCATGCGATGTAACTCCTCTAGATTTCTTTCTTTGCGGTTATTTGAAGAGTATAGTCTACGAGAACAAACTGAACACGATTACAGAGCTGAAACAGGAAATACGACGCAAAATAGCCGACATAGAGCCTGCATTGTGCCACGATGTAATTGAAAATTATGATAAGTGCATTACGTTTTGCCACATGAGCATATATTCTTTCATACATAATTGTATTGAATTGAATTAAAATACTAAATAAAAAAAATACCGTGTATTTTACACTACACACTACAGAAATAAAACTTACGCAAAATCTATATACACACCAGGTAGAAAACAAGTTCGGTTTATGAGGTAATTTACAATGAGTATACACAATTTATTGAACATTTTGATTTATTATTATGAAATTTCCATTGATTCATATTTCAGAAGAGATAATTGGCTTATGATAACTAATGTATGAAATGAATGTTTTTGATTGTAATTTATCAAAATATCTAACAAACACAGCGTAAATTGTACTTCCCGAATTAGTGCTGGATACATTGCGATCATTATTCGTTGTAAAATTAAATTTATGATCTAAAAATCAATCAAAAGTTGTGCCTCTTCTGAAGCTAAATTTACATTAAAATCTCCACTCAAAATGATAGGCAATTGAGAGAGCTCTTTATCAAAAAATTTCTTTATCAGAGACATCATTACAGTACATGATTAAAGATTTATAAATGAACTGCATTATTTCAGACGTAACTTGATTAGGATATATATATATATATGTATATTTATATATATATATATATATACATATATACGTATATATATATATAAATATACATATATATATATATATATATACGTATATATGTATATATATATATATATATGTATATTTATATATATATATATATATCCTAATCAAGTTACGTCTGAAATAATGCAGTTCATTTATAAATCTTTAATCATGTACTGTAATGATGTCTCTGATAAAGAAATTTTTTGATAAAGAGCTCTTTCAATTGCCTCAATCATTTTGAGTGGCGATTTTAATGTAAATTTAGTTGCCTGTAATGATCGCTGCGCGATGCCTTTCCAGCATCTTACTCTAACTGAAAGACAGGGGAAGGGGGGGCAACGTGTTGTACATGTTCAGACGCATGAATCCAATTTGTGTTAGACGATGTTTTTGGTCAGCCTATGGAAAAAGTTTAGTCATTTTGGTGGCCGTCCCTAGAGGAGAATGGTGCTCAAGTCAGCATATTAAAGAAAAGTCGGCATATAACTTGATAGACGATCGCGCTATTCGTGCTCAAATCCAGGAAAAGTAATATATATATATATATATATATATATATATATATATATATATATATATATATATATATTTATCCACAAAATATTCAATAACGTCAATTTATTTACTTATGACGTCAAGGTTTCTATGATTCCCAAATACGTTTATCTTATACATAAAACAATACATGAAATTTATCTGACATAATGATTATATAGACATACTAACATATATACGAGGTCAGACAATTAAGTAATGCGACAAAACTCAAAAATCGAGTATATTTAAAAATTAAGGTACATCGCTGCGATCTTCTTCAAAGTAGTCCCCTCCCGCATCTATACACTTATTCCAGCGAGTTTTCCAGTTTTCGTAACAATTCTGGAACACTTCTTGTGGGACTTCTCCGAGTACCCTCGTCACAGATTCTTGGATATCTTCAACGGAGTCAAAATGTCGACCTTTGACGAATTTTTTCATATGGGGGAATAGGAAAAAGTCGCAGGGTGACATGTCCGGTGAATAGGGCGGTTGTGGTAACGTTGCGATGCCTTTAGACCCCAAAAACTGAGAGACACTGAACGCACTGTGACAGGGAGCATTGTCGTGATGCAGAACCCAAGTCTTCGCGATCTCTGGACGCACTCTGAGCACCCTTTTTCGTAATTTTTCGACCACATTGCGGTAGAATACTTGATTTACGGTTTGTCCAGGTGGTACGAACTCTTTGTGAACCACCCTTTTGCTGTCGAAGAAGCAAATCAACATGGTTTTCACTTTAAAATCGCCTTTTTTAAAATGGCCTTTTTTAAAATCGGCATTCCACCGAAGCACCTGACTACGACTCAGGGCATCACTACCATACACTTGAAGCACTTTTTCATAAGTTTCTGTCGCGGTTTCGCCGAGTTTTGCACAAAATTTTATCGCGCACCGTTGCTCTAAATTTCTCTGTTCCATTTTCGTGACATGCACTACTCGCACGTTGTTACAAAACACTAAACAGCTGGCGAAGAAATGATCGTACGAGGGTGGTCAAGGTCTCAATCGAGAGAGTAGGGATCTGCTATTACGGTGGCGGAGTTACAGGTTCGCAGTGTTACCACAGGCCGAGAAAAAAAATCGGTCGCATTACTTAATTGTCTGACCTCGTATAATATATATATAAATTATTTAAAACCCGATTTTTTTTTTTTTAAAAAAACAATTTAAACGAAAATGATTTGTTTTGCCTTTACTTATATTCTCAATGTATGGAAAAACATAAGAAAAAACATGTACATAAAAAGAAAAAATATCAGTATGATTCATTGTTTTATTATTGCTGAAATAACAGTAAACTTTATTATGATTTACGGCTTAATTTGATTATTAGAACATATATACGTCGTGATCTCAAATTACTGGATACAGAGTTCATAAAACAGAGAAAAATCAAATTAAATCTCTTCCAAAATACTACATATGTCAAATTATTGGGTGATCAATCTACCGCAACTGTTGTGCACGAGTATATAATATTTTATGTTCCATGAAACTGGTGACGTCTTTTGAAATTATTTCAAGCAGTATTATATTACCAGCATTATATTGTAGCTACGTTTGCAATAAATTATATTTTTTTGCATTTGCCGTGACGATGATGTTCTTTTCATAAAAATCTATTTAATATAGTTATAAAATACTCATTTAATTATTTTTTTTTAATAATTAATCATAAAGATAATATTTATGTCTGATGTCACTGTAAAGAAAAATGTTATTTTCTGTTGAAAAATAAATCATTGTGAAGGATAATAAAACCATTATATTGTGCAGCGATTATAGAAGTAATAAAAAATGAATAGAAATGTTTTGGAATGAATTGCGAAACTTGTTTATAAAATCATTGAATCGATAATATTTTGAAATGAATATAAAAGAATTAATGATTTTCTGTATGTAAAAAAATTTAGAGTTGGAATATAAAATTATCAATTTAGTATTGTAAAAGACATACATTTTCTATTAAGAAAAAAAGGATAATTAAGTAGATAAAAAATTACCACGATCGTTTGTTTTGTTTGTTTATTTGAGGTTTAAGAGCGCGTCGACAACTAAGATCAAATAACCAAAAGTTACAGATGGAATAACAACAGTAAAGAGTTTGAAACGAATAAGAGCAGAAAATAACACAAAAAGAAAATAAAATAGGTATGCAAGATAAACTGTTAACTAGAAACTACAAACCATGAAAACCAACAAGAAAAAAAATGACAGTAGAGGATGTATTGGATATTTATGTAAAAAAGAAATTAAGAAATCGCGTAACTGAAAAAAATAGAAAATATTTTTGTCAAACAGTGAATTATTCAAAGCTGAAAGTGGTAGAGCAATATTTTACTTTATTTGTTAAAAATTGAAATATACTATAAAAACTTTCAAACATATCAGAAAATACACTTCCAATATCATTTACAATTGCGATAAATTACTTAATGTTGACCGAAATTCAGAACAGTATAAAAGTGATCTAATTAAAATAAAATGAAAAATAATTTAATTTGCATTTAAAAAAATATTTTCTTTTCTGAATTCAAAAATAAGAAACCTTATTTGTTTTTAAAACTGTTGAGTGCGAAGTTCGTATCTCAATTTTAAATAATTTAAAAATGCGATTTCATAAATTCCTACCTATTAAAATCTCTTTTCTATACTTTTCTTACAAATGAAGTATGGGGCAAAAACAAAAGCATTTTGAGAATTTTCTCTAATGTATGCTAATTTTCAACTATCTAGATCGTTTGATTTTGAAGATATAGCTTTAAGAAATAAATAAACATATATTTACTTTTATTTATATGATATTTAAATCAAATATTTATTTTTGCTCAAGTAAAATTTTGTCCTTTTCGTACATATATTGATGTTTAATTATAAGATATTGTATGTTTTCGGTAGGATATATTTTTTCATTAATTTTATTGTTAAGGGGACCCGGTGGTCTAGCGGCCTAAAATTTAAGCTATTTTAAAAAATTTTTTTCTATATGAGGGTAATGAATAATGCTTTCAAATTTTTTTACACTTATTTTATTACTAATAAACTACACAAAAATGAAAATAAAGACAAAAAAAATTTTTTTTTAAATTAGAAAAATGATGCTGAAGTCTCCCTCTCTAAAAAAATGGAATTGCGTGGTGAATGATGATTTATCTCTCCCTCTGATCTGAAATAAAACAATTGACGAATTTTTAATTAGTATAAGTATAGCTATCGCAGGAAGTAGAATGAAAAAAAAAATTGACAAAATGGCGCGTAGTCAAAAGTACAAGTTTGAAAACGACCAGTATTTTTGAATGTTTTGTTAATAAAAAAAATATAAATATTTTACGGAAACTATTAGTTTTACTTCCAGCGAGAGCTAGAACTATTCAGAATAACATATTAAAATTTCAGACAAATCGGTCAAGTAGTTTTTTTTTTATGGCCCCCGCAAGACGAAAAAAAGTAGTTTCGAGATAAACGCGTTTAAAGTTTGCCAGCTCCACTTATTCTTCTACCTACCTGACCTTCTAATGGGCTGTAGATCCTGAAATACTCTGAATTTCGTCATCAAATTTTAACAGTATATTTTTAAGATACTATACTTTCGAAAAAAAAATCGATTTTTCGAAAATTCTAGACCACCGGGTCCCCTTAAATAATAGTATTGAAAACATCTTTCATAAGTCCAAGGATAAGTATTACGTCTCTAAAAATATATTAGGTTAGTAATAAAACAATTGCGGTTTTTGTTTTCTTTATTCTAACCTTATTTTTTTAATGAAAGTGTCATTTCATCGTGTTCGTGTTAATATCATTTTAAAGTGTATTTTTCGGTCTGTATTTTGGTAACGTAGACTTTGGTTTTATTATAGACTTTGATTTTACTTCAAATTAGGTCATTAAATTAAAGATGGAAAAGAAGCAAATAAGAGCATTTTTTTCTATGAGTTGAAAATGGGTGGTAAAGCAGCAGAAACTGTTCGTAATCTAAACGATGTTTTCGGTGTAGATAATGTTAAGAAAAGCAACGGTACAATGGTGATTCCAAAAATTTCGTGTTGGGGACAAGAGCCTTGAAGATGAAGAAGGTCGCGGGCGTCCTTCTTCAGTTCATAATAATCTACTGAAGGCGTTAGTTGAATCAGAACCATGCACAACAATTCGAGAGTTTACACAAAAATTAGGCGTTAGTCATCCAATAGTTCTGCACCACTTCAATCCACTTAAATTAAAAAATGTATACTAATTTGAAGGTCATAAACCGCAATTATTTTCCTACCAACCTAATAATAAAAAAAATTAAAGAACGTTATAAATTTAAAACACTTAAAAACAGCGATCAGTTCTCTTTTCTAACCTTTTTAAAATAATATAGGAAATGATAATAATGAAGATGAGCCTATTAATTAGCTTATAATTAAGAAACCAAAACTAAAAACATATATATGTATATATATATATATATATATATATATATTCTTATTATTTAGGTAAGAAAAAAAAAACAACTCTATATACGTTTTTATGATAAAGAACTGATATAAGAAATTAGGATCCAAATATATTTTTTATATCGAGTACTTAGACTCTCTACTTATATTTTAATATCAATATAAACTACTTAATGATTTACATATTGTGTGGCTCTGTGTAAATATGAGCATTTATATTATAATACTACTAATGACAAAACCTTAAATTTACTTTTTTACAAAAAAAAATATTCAAGTGGAAATGAAACTCACAGATTACATTTCCATGTTGAGTTTGAGTTGAGTTTTAGTCATACTAGATTTGGCAATTTAATCCCAGATTGACACAAGGATAAGAAACACCATTTAAGTAATACGAAAAATGTTTGATATTTATTCAAGGAAATCTTCACTTATTTTAAAACACTTACTGCAACGCACTAAAAGTTTTTGAAAACAGCAACGGCGTCCAAAGAAACTGTTTTCAATTTAGCGGTTACATTTTTCTTAATGTCTTCTACATCCTGAAATCGTTTCCTTTTGAGAACAATTTTCACTTTAGGAAAGAGAAAAAGCCTGCTGAAGCCAAGTCAGGTGAATAGAGTGGGTTATTGATTTCAATAACGCCATGTTTCACGAGAAATCACTTCACAATCAGTACAGAATGGACAGATGAATTGTCATGCAATAAGAACCAACTACCCTTTTCTCGGAATTGCGATTGCACTTGAGAAAGGAGTTGCAATAATATCTTTATCACTTCAACGTAGAATGCACTATTAACTGTTTGTCTTTCAGGTACAAATTATTTATGGATCACACCTTGTTTATCGAAAAAGGTAATCAGTATGACTGATTTTGAGTTTTTCCAAACGAAAATTTTTGCGTCGTGGTGATGATTTTCCAATTTACTCTATGTTCTGGCGTTTCGCTTCAATATCGTACTGAAATGCTCATGACTCATCATCAGTGATAATGATGTTAAGAAAATTTGCCATGTGTCGACAAGTCTGAATAAGGTCCGAGCACGAGCAACTCCTCTATTTTTTTGCACAGTTCTTCCTTTTTTTCAAATCTTCATGTAAAATTTCTCAAATCGTCACCTTATTGATCTTCAACTCATCTTTCATCATTCGGAGTGTCACTCAGCGATCTTTTGCCACAATTTCACGAATTTTTGCGAATAAATCTGTATTTCGTGACATCGACGAATGGCTAATTCTAGCGTCATCTTAAACATTCTCACATCCATCTTTGAAACTTTTAAACCATTCAAAAACACTAGCATGACTTAACATGCTATCAACATACACAGTTTTCAACATTTTATAAGTTTTTGTTGCAGTTTTCTCTAATGTACAACAAAATTTAATATTTACTCGTTGCACCATGATGACTCATAGAAATGCGATGTACTTGCTAGCTTCCTACGCATAAACTAATAGCTGTTCGATCGTTGCTTGACCATCCTCTGTCGATAAAACTGTAAAATATTATACTCTGCCTTACTTTTGGTTTAATTTCGCGTGAATCGTGAATCTGCAGCGCTAATCCGGGAATTAAATTGCCAAACTTCGTATACTATTATATGCTTTTTTTCACTGAAGTAAAAATAATAGCATATGGAAAGTCAATCGTAAATCTTGTTTCAGAATTCTTCATTGGTCCCTATTCCAAAAGAACAATATGGATCCTTTTATGATACTGATTGCTACATTATATACGCTGCATCGTTTTCTGGAAAACCTGCAGGGCCTGACTTAATAGTAAGTATATATTTATACATACATACATACATATATATATATATATATATATATATATATATATATATATATATATATATATATATATATGTGCACATATGTAGTTTACATTTTATATTTATTATAAAAAAATATTTTAGGCCAAAATTATGAAATAAACTTCTGTTTTATATTATTAAATCATGAAATGTATATTATAAAATTATAATTGTTTGTTTTCGTACCTTGATGTGCTGTTCCGGTTGTTTTTGACCTTTTGAATTACTCAGTATTCTGTTTCTATTTGAACTGTGTTATTCATATGTAGTAACAGTAAGTATTCATCCTTAATCTTTTAAAGATACAAAATTTCATACACTTATATTTTAGTGTCTTCAGTTGTACTTTTGGTTCAAACAAAAGGATTCATATATATATATATATATATATATATATATATATATATATATATATATATATATATATATATATATATACCTGTGTGCAAAATAATAGCAGTGCACTTACTTAGAAAAGTAATATTCAAATTTCCGCCACTTTTTTCTTCAAACAATTAGTGACATGTATTTAAAAAACACATTTTAATGTTCCAGCAGTCGATTTTGTATGATTTCCTGACTTTTGTGGCTTAATTGTCAAAAATTATCGTAATTATTTCTGATAGCGTAAGATTTTCACTGTGCAAAATAATATCAGAGTTGTTAAATTTATTTCTAAAAGTTAAAATAGTGAAATCTTTTTAACATTTTTTTTCAATTTTAACCTAAGGGGTAGATTGCATTTATTGATTTGATACGAAATTTAGTGAATTCATGCGTGTTTTTAGTTAAAGTGGGCCGTGGAATTCATTTCAGTGAATAAAAATGACTTTTAATCAAGAAGTTGCTGTCAGAAGGTAAAACCTACATTTTTTTGAATAAATGCTTGGGTGCTATAGTAAAACGATTGCAACTGCTAAAAAGTGGATCCAAAAAGTAAAAAAATGAGGACGGAAAAGGGAAGTTCAAGAAAAGAATGCAAGAAAAATAGTTTGGCTAGTGCAAACCAATCATTTTTTGACGAGTTCGAAGATAAAATACGAGCTTTATTTAAATGTGGACGCTTCTACAATTAGGAGGACACTGGCAGAAGCCAAATTATTCGGTAGAAGTCACAAAAAGGTGCCACTCTTGAAGAGGCAGCATTTGCAAAATAGGATAAAATTTGCAAAAGAACATCTGCATTGGCAATCTACTTGTTCGCGCTTTTTCTGTGTTCCGATTCGGTGGACCACAGTTGTACACGAATAAGGAAAGGATGCACTGGAGTTTAATTAAAGTCACTATATTCTGTCATAGTACATGTGATGTTAACAATTAAAACAAGGAAAACAAGGAATAAAATATGGATGCTCCATCTGCTGCGCGGTTCGGTGATGTACTGTTTTTTCTACGTTGTTTTTCCGATGGACTCATCCACTGGCGGGAGTCTTAGCGTTCGTTCATATATGCACTGCCAGTCCGATCAGTTCACCTTCCTTTTGAGGGAAGGAAGGTAGAGGTGTACACGGCCCGGCCGTGCAGGGATGGGAAGGACCAGTATTAAAGTTACTGGCCATTCGGGATTCTCAGAATCCCGAACACTACTAAATGGTTTAATATTGTATGGACTGATGAATCCAATATAGTTTCGTTAAGCAATAGCGGAACAAGGCAGTGTATTAGAAGACTACCAAACAGTTCATACAATCCATGGTACACAATAAAAATCGTCAAGCATGGTGGTGCAAAAATATATGTATGGTGATGCTTTTCCTACTACGGTACTGGTCCTTATATTGGATTAAAGAGACAATGGACGCAAAGTTTACGTTGACATTATGCAAAATGTTATGCTGCCCAATACTGAGTAGAATATGCTACTCAAATGGGTCTTCGTACAGGATAATGATCCGAAACATACAAGTAGACTGGCCAAAAATTAATTTTTGGATAATGGAATTCAGATCATGGAGTGACCAGCACAATCCACTGACCTGAAATCTTTGGGGAGATGTTAAAAAAGCTGTTCTTCAATCAAAACTCAAAACTGTTAATGAGTTATGGGAAGTAGTGAAATCTGCATGGGCGTCCATTCCTCAGGAAATATGTAGGCAATTAATCGATACTATGCCAAAAGTGATGTTCAACTGTGCTGGCTTAATAATGATCACACAATCTAATACTAGATTATTTCATTTTATTTTATATGTAAATTTCACTTTTAATTTTAAATATATATGATACATGGAAACACTGCTATTTTTGCACACCAACATTTTTGTCTTTCAAACTGTAATAACACTAATTCTTTAAATAGGAAATAAAATTTAACTAATATTTTTCATAAGTGAGATAAATAAACAGGGGTTAATATAGCAACAAATATTTTAATTTATAATAAACAAAAATCTATTTGAGTTCATCCATAAAATCATATACAAAGCACTGCTATTTTTTTGCACACAGGTATATATATATATATATATATATATATATATATATATATATATATATATATGTATATGTATGTCATGGCAGATAGGTGAAAATATAACATTAGTTTTCATTTTAGCAAGTCATGGATGTGTCTATATAAATAATAGTTTTTTACATTTAAAATGGCAATTTCCTATAAAAAAATTACATAATTAAATGTTATTATAAAATAAATTCTATTTAATTAAAACCTTTTATTACTTCCAATAAAATTGATAGTGAAATAATAATATATTACCGCCATATAGAAATAATTTTAGAATTTCTAAAATCACCAAACTTGAGTAAAGGAATAATTAAATTTTATAAGTTTTTCGTAAATAAATTAATCAGGAGTTTGTCAATAATATATTGGTTATCGACTATTTTATAACTTTTTATATATTATTAGATTTTTTTATGTTATAGTTCCTTTTTTTGTTTAATTCATTCAAAGAATTTTCGAATAAGAATGAAATATTGTAGCTGTTGAGTTTTGATTATTTTAAGATAATTATAGAGACACCACTAATATATAATGCCTGATGAGTAACGCTTTCGTATCATTATCTTAATAGAAGTTAATGATACTGAAAAAGAAAAAATATAATATAAAATATATTTATAAATTATAGTAACATAACATCACAGCAAAAAAATAAGAGAAAATAAGACAAAAATTACAGACAGATTTAATTTTATAGCATAAAAATAAAATATTGAAATTAAAATATATGCATATTATAAACTTAACGTTTTTTTACATAACTTGGCAAATGGTAAATAATAAAAAAAAAAACATTAAAATGCACCAAAATTTAAATTATCTATATTATTTTTTATTGCATTATACATGAATAGATAGTTTGCAGCCAAGTAATTTAATTTTTTTAGTGCCGTGATGCAAAACAGCAGTCATTAGATATTCATGTACATTTCTGGCTTGGAGCTGAAACAACTTCTGATAAATCCGGTATTGCAGCGTATAAAACTATGGAACTGGATTCATTTTTACAAAAAAAGCCTACACAGCATCGTGAAGTTCAGTGTCACGAGAGTCCGCGTTTTAAAAGTTACTTCAAAAACGGGATTCGGTAAGTTTTATATCTAGTAAATGCCATTGTACAGATGAATAAATGAGTTATTCTGGTTCATTACTAATACACTTATATTTATTTTGATAAACATGAACGATTTGAATACTTTTATCCGTTAATCAGCCATTTAATATCTCAAAAAATAAAATTTAATGTATATAAAATTTGAAGAAATTGATTATTTATTGATATTAAAAGAGCAACAAAATAAAAAATGATCGAAATTTAAATATATAGTGGAACCCTGTTTATCCGGCTCAAACGGGACCGGGCCCGATTCGCATAATCTGGAAAATTCGTTAACGACATAAATAATACAGTTTATATACATTTGGGTTTATATATTGTTGGTTGAGATGTGACATTGTCAATGGCAATTTTTTTAAGTAACTTGATACGAAATTGTGAAAAAACCATTCCTTAAAAATCGCATTATCTATCCACGCACTTTTCTGGGACTTATAAACAACTGACAAAGAAGAAATGTGTGTATGTTAAATCACGTGGATTAAGAGATTTTCCAATCAATACAAGGGGTCATTTATGTTTCACTAAAGCATTACTGCACGCAAAAATTTGATCCTCTGCTTTTTTTATAACCTCTAGCTGCATCTTCTAATTTCTGAGCTGAGGTCTTTCCTGGTAGCATCTTGTAAAAAAGATCAGATTAATCAGCATTATAAATTTGGTCTGACATTAGCTATTCAGACCAATTATTTTCTTAAGTTCCTTTTTAAAAAAATGTTCACTACCTGTAGTATCACCGGCTTTCATCAAACACTGCAAGTTGACGTTCACCATGAGAAGTTTTCCACCTGTTTAACCAACTCAGGCAGCAGCATTCGCTTTTTAAATCAATGTAACTTTTATGCAGATCAAAAATATAACGCAACATTTCTTTACATTTTTATTCAGTAGGAAAGTAGCAATTTCTTATAATTGAAAATCGTAAAAGATGAGAAAAGATTAAACAAGATATTAACTAAATTCAAAGAACACTCCCACGGAATGGATAACAGTGAATATCATATACTGATTCATAGAAAACAAGTATATTCTTGCAAGCTGTAACGTTACACCCAGACAAGAATGTACTTAAGAGTTCTTTGATTTTTTCGCGTTTATAAGTTTTCCGTATATCTATCTTTTATACTTCCGAGACAGGGATTATGTTTTATAATCCGGATAAAACGGAAATCCGGATTAAGGGGATCCGGACGAATGGGGTTCCACTGAATATATATAAATGTAGTTGGTTACAAAAATATTTGATCACCTGTACCTAATAATTTTTACACACTATAGCTAATGGAAAAATATTATTACTAACATTTTTTTTAAATTTCATAATATTATATTTTAAGGTAAGGACAAATAAATTATTTAAAAAAATCAAGATATAATATAGAACTCCGGAAAATATTTGCTAATAAATTAATTTAAAAGAAATTAAATTGCAGAAATTAATATTTTATTAAGTATACACTAGATTTTAAAATAGTTTTCAGTGAATTAGGCATGAATTCTGTAAACTTTTTTTTATTAACACGAGATTATTTTTTTCACAAATGAATTATTTTTTTTACCTCACAAACTAAACATTTTTTTCTGGGTAAGAATATTTAATAAATGATTATTGATCACTTTATTGTTGCTTATGCGTATTTTGATTATCCTCAGAGCACTAAGGAAGAGAAAAATTTAAGAAGTAATTTTGTTTCAGTTAAGAGGGTTATTTTTTCCATTGCTCCCGAAGATGTACATTTAATATTATTTTGCTAGAAATGTAACAACTGCTCAAAGTCTTCAATTTTCTCCATTATAATTTTATTAAGTTTTATGTCTGATGACAGAAAAACTGTCCTTAGATGCTCTGATACATTGTACAAATCTTCTTCTTTAGTATTTCTAGTACAATGGTAACAACTGTATTATTGTAAAACAAATTTACTTTTTATTTTAAACTTTTCCATGCTGATCTTTGATTTATATTTTAAAATATCAAACTAAATGTATTGATCTATTTTAACTTCAATATTTTTTCCAAATCCATCTACTAGCATCATCATACTATGAACATTCAATCATACTATGATTGAATGCCCTTTACAGCTTATAACAAATTCCAAATGTCTTTTATTGAATTCAGCGTCTATCTCTTTATACAATTTTTTTCGAGAAGAATGAAATTTTTACATTTATATTCTTTGAAAGTAGAAAGCAAAAGAATCATCAAAAAGTTCTATGATATATACATATATATATATATATATATATATATATATATATATATATATATATATATATATATATATACATATACACACATGTACTTGATATAATTTATAAACTTTTAAAGTTTTCGTTAATTTTTATTAAAGTGTTTAATTATAATGTTTACTTTGCACTCTAAAATTAACTTTTTTAAAAAAATTTTGGATTGAACACTTCTTTGCATTTCATCAAGAATTATTTTTTTATTATCTTTATCATAAACGGGCTCTATAAAAATATTGTGTATATTAAGATAACAACATTTTTTCTCTATTTTCAGAATATTTAAAGGAGTATTACAGTGTCCTGTTAATTCAGAAGACTTTATACCTCAGTTATTTAAAATAAGTGGAAAAGGTACACCTATAATACTACAGTTATCAAATATTAGCTGGGAACATTTTAATAGTGGAGAAATTTTTATTTGTTTGACCAAATTTGTTCTTTTTATTTGGATTGGACGAGGAACAAATGGTGCTGAAAAACTAAGGGCTACAAACGTAAATATTTTGTTTTTTTTTAATCTAGTATTTTCAAATATGCTTTAATTCTATAATCTTACATTCACTATATAAAATAAAAATAATATGGTTTTGGGAGCTCAAAAGTAAAGAAAATAATTTACAAAAAAACCACTATTTATTTTTTTTTTGTATTTTTATAGTATTATATTTTTATTTCGAAATTAACAATTAAAATTCATTGAGATTCTTTTTAGTTGTATAACAATTGGTGTCTGAAATAAAAATATTAATTTTTTTATTCATTATTTAATCATTCACGTCAATACTAAAAAATATACAACTTATTATTTTTATTACTAATATACTATTATTTGGTAAAAAAAAACTATTTTATTTGATTTCACTCGGAGTAGCAATTATATTAATGTTAACGCTTTTTTCATAAAGAAATCAAGTTGCTATTACATTGTTTCAACAACATACTATTTTTTTCTGTTACATTAACCATGTTTGATTTGGAGCGTTGAAAAGTTCGTTTAATTTAACATTTTTTTGTAAAAAAACGTTCGGTGTATCGACTTAAAATTTTACAAACTCTTTTTGTTCTTAAAGCAACTGTATTATTTTATATATTTTCAAGTTTAGATTTACAAATATATATATATATATATATATATATATATATATATATATTTGTAAATCTAAATATATGTATATATTATGTATATATGTATATAGTACAATCTCGATTATCTATTGAGCTAATGACGGGGGCGGCACAACCAAAAAAAACGAAAAACACGGATAATCGAATAAATTAATAAAATACAATAAAACGACAATTAAAAAGTATTTTTACATACATATTTAAAATTTCTTTTTCTTTGTACCAAATAAAAATATGTATGTACGTAGAAACATTTCACTTGTATATGTGTATATTTACATTATGTATTTCTTTGTTATTTTGTGAAAAAAATCAGTCAGAAGTGAGTGACGGTTATTCTTATAGAATTTTTGTTTAATTGACATTCGAATTTTTCTAACGCTAATTATTTCACTATAATTAGTGTCTTCTTGTTGTTCAGAATACTCCAATAAATTTTCTGAACAAGAAGGGGAATCTGCAAAAGATACTTTTGTTGACGTTGAAACTTCGGTAACAGATTCCTCATCACTGTCATCGTTAGTGGTGATATTTTTTAGTCTCTGATAATATAGCTGAGTTGTCTTCGATCTCGTATCCTGGGTCTTCCTCAGACATTTTTAGCCATTCTTCAAGATCATGTCCATCCACCTCTTCAAAGCTGCTAATGTTTTACACAATTTTTATTAGTGACTCTAGAGTTACTTGATCAGTCTTTATTCCTGGTACCGTCGTTTTCAGGTGCAACAATATCTGGGAGTAACTTTCTCTATGATTTTTTAGTCAAAAATATTATTTTCGACCAACTTTCTGCTACAGAATAAAGTTTATCCTTGGTTGCCTATTTTTTTATAAAATGTTCTTAAATCTGTGTCTTCTTCTAAGACTGCACGCAATAAAGACTTTATATACTTCCGCTTGAAAGCTACTAATACTTCCTTATCCATAGGCTGGATGAGAGTTGTAACGTTAGATGTTAAATAAGTCACGAAAATTTGACCATCTTCAGTCTTAAGGATGTCTGCACTGGGATGTGAAGAGGCGTTGTCCAATAGTAATCTAATATGTATTTGTTTTTGACAACCATTGCTATTTTAATTTCCACTCTAACGGGGATTCCCTGAAGAAGTCGCGTACGGTTAAATGGAATGCGTGCACGGATAATTGAATAACTAACATTTTTAGATGGTAACGCACGGTTAACCGAGTGAACGGTTGATCGGGTCACGGATAATCGAGTTTCTATTGTATATATAATCAAAATTATCCATTAAAAATAAAAATTCCATGACGTCGATTTATTTATTTAAGACGAGATTTCTATGGTACTCAAATATGTTTATTGTTTCATTTAGTGACATGTACATGCTTATAATTAACAAGTGCACGAGCGCAGCTAGCCTGAGGATTTACGAGCAAAGCGAGTAGGGAGCGAAGCCCTCTAATGTGTGTGTATATATATATATATATATATATATATATATATATATATATATATATATATATATATATATATATATATATATATATATATATATATATATATATATATATATATATATATATATATATATATATATATATATATATGATCTAAACTTTTTATTTCGTGATATGGAGCGCCTCGCAAAATAATTTTGTTGTTGGTTGGCTGGATATCTACACTTCTGGTCATTAAAAAAAATCAAATGGATTATTAAAAATTTAAATTTTGCATAAAACACAACATAATAAAAACTTAACGACATTTGAAAAATAAACTAAAAAAACGATATTTAAAAAATAATTGTCGATTTTTACAACAAAATTGTTTTTACATTTAAAAAATATGTAGAAAACATATCACATTTTCCATAATTCATACGATAAAAGCAGTTTTATTTTTAATGTTGATAAGGTTTCAAATCAACAAAACTATTAATGGTTATGATATTATACTAATCAGATTGAAAAATGCTATTTCGAGAAAAACGGATTTAAAATTTGAAAGACAGTTCATGAAGACAAATAATATTAGGTTTTAAAGATTAATTTATTTAATATTCGATTTTCTAGTTTCGGTCATGGAAAAGTGAACAACTAGTAATAACTAGTTGATTGAAATATTTTAATATTCGGTTGCAAGTAGAGTATAACTTATTCTTAGTTTTTTTACAAACTTATTAAGGAGGAAACGATCATGCTTCCATAATTTTTTGATTCAATAAATGTGACAGTCCCCTAAAAAACATATATTTTTTCTGTCACAGTATCTATGAACGAATGTAAATAAGTAAATAAATATATATATATATATATACACACACATTTATATATATATATATATATACATATACACACACATATATATATATATATACATATATACATATATATATATATATATATATATATATATATATATATATATATATATATACATATATATATATATATACATGTACATATATATATATGTATATACATATACATATATATATATATATATATATACATATATATATATATATATATATATATATATATACATATATATATATATATACATATATATATATATATATATATACATATAAATATATATATGTATATATATATATATATACGAGGTGTGATCAAAAAGTAACGAGTTTTTAAATTTCGCGGGTTTGATGAGTCCGTTTGGCAAAAAAATTTTTTTTTATTATTCTGGTACACATGTTCCTAAAGTATAAAAAAATTTTCAGCTGTTTTCATTGTTTATTCCCTCCCCGATGGTCAGTAAGAGGTCGGTCTTTACTGGTCGACTGGAGCTCCGCTGGCCCCGAAGTTAGAGACGACCCCCTGGAGGGGGTAGAAATGCTCCAAACAACGAGAATTTCCGTACCCAGCAACACCCCAGGAAATACCAGAAACGCGAGCCATAAGCGTATATCGCTTGGTGCTACCTTTCTGAACTATTACCAAAAAATGGATCAAAGAATTTGTATTAAGTTTTGCGTAAAAAATGAAATAAAGTGCAACAAAGTGTGTGAAATGTTAAGAAAGGCCTATGGTGACTCTACTATGAGTAAACCAAGAATTTATGAGTGGTATAAATGTTTTTCAGACGGTCGTGAAAGCGTCGAACATGATGATCGTTCTGGGCGCCCTAACACTTCAATTAATGAGGATAACGTCGAGGAAGTTAAGCAAATGATTTTAAAAGATCGACGAATTTCTATCAGAGAAGTCGCTGATGATATTGGTATATCATATGGATCATGTCAAGCAATTTTCATTGACGTTTTAGGCATGACACGTGTGGCAGCCAAATTCGTCCCAAAATTGTTGAATTTTGATCAAAAACAACATTGAGTAGATGTCTCCGAAGAATTGCTGAATAAAGCCAATAACGATCCAGAATTTATGAATTGCATCATATCTGATGACGAAACATGGGTTTATGGGTATGACGTTGAAACCAAGGCACAATTATCGCAATGGTAGCTGCCCGGTGAGCCAAGACCGAAAAAAATTCGTCAAGTTCGATCAAAAGTGAAGGTTCTTCTCACTGTTTTTTTTGATTCGAAGGGCATAGTGCATCATGAATTCCTACCAGAAGGTCGCACTGTCAATAAAGAATACTACTTAGAAGTTATGCGCCGTTTACGTGAAGCAATTCGACGAAAATGACCGGTATTGTGGCAAAACAATTCGTGGAAACTGCATCACGATAACGCTCCCTCTCACACCTCGTTAGTTGTGCGTGAATTTTTAGCAAAAAATAATACTGTTGTGATACCTCAGGCACCATATTCACTGGACATGGCACCCTGTGACTTTTTTTTGTTCCCAAGGTTGAAAAAAATATTGAAAGGATGATGTTTTGATACCATTGATGAGATAAAAGAGGAATCGCTGAAGGAGCTAAGAGCTATATTAAAAAGTGAGTTTGAAAAGTGCTTTGAAGACTGGAAAAAGCGTTGGCAAAAATGTATCATGTCAGGGGAGGATTACTTTGAAGGGGACAAATTCGAAATTGAGGAATAAATGAATAGGTTTTGAGGAAAAAAATAATTCTCGTTACTTT
The DNA here is from genome assembly GCA_034766995.1 of Acanthacorydalis orientalis. Taxonomy (NCBI): domain Eukaryota; kingdom Metazoa; phylum Arthropoda; class Insecta; order Megaloptera; family Corydalidae; genus Acanthacorydalis; species Acanthacorydalis orientalis. The sequence continues at coordinate 4,008,129 of CM068320.1, read as the reverse complement.
TTGACCACACCTCGTATATATACACACATACATATATATATATATATACATATATACATGTACATATACATGTATACCTATGTAAATTTTAGCTATTAAAAAACTCATTTATAACATTTCTCAACTGTTACGATATAATTACATATATTAAAAAGTCTTTTCCTGTAGATTGCAGTAGACATGCAGAAAGAGTATAATATACCATCAATATGTTTCGTTGATGATGGTTATGAACAAACATTACCGGAAAATGAAAAATCCATATTTCAAAAACATCTAAATTTATCGAAGCGATTTGTAACTCCATTATCTGAAAATACGACAAATGGAATCAAAAATGACATAAAATTGTATAAATGTTCAGATGTCGATGGTAAATACAGAGTCGTTGAATACAGAAGTGGACCATTAATGCAGTCGTATTTAAATTCCGATGTAAGTATTTTATTTTTGACAGGGGGGACTCCCTGTTGACAGGGAGTACTGTATCCGAATGACTTTTGTCTCTACCCACAAAGTATGAATGTCGAACACAGAGGGTTAGAATTTGCGTTTTGAAACTATTCTGATAGACTCATAGGTAGAAATGTGAAATCTTTTTCTTGACCTTCATCAGATCAATTGTCAAGATTTTATGAATCTAACACCGTCCTTATCTCAGAATTTCATCTAATTCTTGGTCGGATCTTATCCTCCATTTACCATATTGTCTCATGAACCTATAAATTAAAAACAAAACATTTTTACCTACATTTTCATGTTGTATGTCTCAGACCTATATGTCACAACATGCTTGGTTAAGATTGTATTCAATTTTACTCTTAGAGTTTTTCTAATACTTTCAAAAGTTATACATTATCGAATTAAGATGTACTATCCTTAATATTGCGATTATTACTCTTTTGAGAGCTTTACTGCTGTTTAGAAGGATTTCAAGATAATTGAAACTCTACTCTTTCCAACCCGTCTTTTCTTAGAGTTACATATGTTGTTCAACTATTATGCCCTTTCATTATCAAATTTCAGAATTCATTTGTTTCTTCATTGATTTTTAATTCTATACTTAACTGTTCTCCTCTAGCGTGTTAATAACTTTCTTGATAGAATCCATATTATGAGAAATTAGCGCAATGTCACCAACATGTGTATTAAATGTGTACAAATCTGTATTGTTCTTTCAATTCAAATTCATTTATAACTTTATACAATGCCCGATGAATAATATGACTGATCTTGAATACAATAGCATTGGTTTATAATAAATAGTTCAGAAATTATGAAGAGAAAAATAATTTAAAGTTCATCTAGACGGCTACATTATAAAACGGTCTATAATAAAAGCATTTTTTAAAAAACAATATAAGGTCAATTTTATTATTTTTCAATTCAGAATTACACCTTATATTTTTTTACATATATTAATTTTTATTTACATTTTAAAATCAACCACACATATATATATATATATATATATATATATATATATATATATATGTATATGTATATATGTATATATATATATATATTCAGGCAAGTTAGCAACAAAAAAACTTTAACTTTTTATTGCAAAATAGTAAATTGAAATAATTATTTATTTTGAAAATTATTATAATTTATTCGATCACGTGTTTTTATTCTTTATTTAAAATTTTTCTTTAAATATTGAATCATAAAGAAATATTTAAATATTATGGTTTAATTATTATAGATCAATTATTACAATTCAAATATTTATGATTTATAAAAAAAAACTGTATGGTAAAAATCAAATTACATCATTTATAATAAATAATTATTTTCAATCAAAATTAATGTAGCAATTAAATAACAGAGAAAAAAGAAATATTAAATAGCTACTTTTTAAAAAAAATCACTAAATATATACTTCTATGATAAATATTATGTTTAAAGATAAAAAAGTAGGTATTTGTATGTTTTTAAAAACATATTTTGTTAATATATCAGAGAATAAAAAATTATAAACCCTTTTCAGTGAGTTTTGATTTTGAATGTTAAACATATTAGATTATATATATACACATATATGAAACATTATTATTTTGAAATTTTTTCATCGCTTATTTATGTTAACATTGTTCTTAGGATGTATTTATAATTGATAATAGTTTGAATGGTATTTGGGTTTGGGTTGGAAAAAATGCTAGTGATAAAGAACGATCAGAAGCTATGAGAAATGCAAGAGGTTTTGTGAAAAAGAAAAAATACCCTTCAACAACACCAGTTACAAGAGTTATAGATAGAAATGAACCAATGGAATTTAAAGTCTTATTTAACTCATGGAAGAATAAATGTGATGAAAAAATCAACAAAGGATATGCATGTAAGGAAGTATTCAATACATTTATTAATTTTTGGATATTTTTAACTGGTAAATATAAGAAATATAACAAAATAATCACTGCTAATTAGCTAGCAGATTGGGATGTGGGTGTGTTGATTAATATAGTAATTTAAATTGACCCTTATATATTTTTTTAGTATTACAAACATTTAATATATTTAGAACTTTGGAAAACTTAAAATTACTTTAATAAAAAAAAAAACAATAATATATGTATATTTAATATTATAATATTTTATGTATCAATGGTATGTCAGATCTTTAGATCAAACTAAAACTCAGTATTTGATGATAAATATACAGCATAGTTTATTATGTGTTAAGGTGTAGTTTCCTAATCAGACTTACTCTGACTTGGTCAAATCAAAAATATAAATATATTTCAATAAGTTATTCCATTAGAGTCAAATGGTAATATCATAAATGATGTGCTAAAACAAAAATTTCTCAATGATAAATAAGTATATTATTATTTTTGATAAAGTCGTTTGTACACATAATTTATTTGGAAGTACTACACAACTACTTTGTATAAAAGTCTCAAATTGGATTTTCTGCATTAGGAATGAATAAACTAAATTAAAAATGTATAATTTCAAACTAAATTATAATAACAACTCATCAATACACAAACTTTGTAGACAATAGCATTGTCTGCAAAGTTATTTTTAAATTTCATTTAATATCTCTTTTAAATATATAGTATGACTTCAGTTTAGTTCTAATTTTTAGCACTCAAACCATCTCAAATGGCAATAACAAAATTTGATGCACAGATAATGATACAAAGACCTTCCTTAGCAGCTGAAAAACAATTAATTGATGATGGAACTGGAACACTTCGAATTTGGCGAGTGGAAGGCAAAGATCTTATTGAAATTCCTACTAAACGGCATGGATATTTTATGACAGATTATTGCTATATCATCACATATACTTATAAATCTATTAAAGAATTTTCAAGTGCAATATATTGTTGGATGGTAAAAATATATACTATCAATTATTATACTAATGATATACTTTTTATGATTACATATTGAACCATTTGTGTTCTTTTTATTTTACACAATATTGTTTTTTTCAGTTTTGATTTCATTTTTACAAATTTTCTTTTTGCTTTTTTATTGTACCATGAAAAAAATTATAATGTCAAACCCTTTTTATCTATTTATTACTCTTTATTAAATTTTGATTTTTCTCATACCATTAAAATTAATGTCAAATTTTCAAAATTTTTAAAAATTATATTTGCCATTTTGCAAATGTAAAGATATGCTATTATTTAGTTTCTTATTATATACAAGTTGTAATAAAATTTAATCTTAACATATTTTACATGCATACATCAAATTATAATTATTTTTAATATAATTTTCCTTTAAAAAAATGCATATCAATTTTAATTTTACTATAAATTGAATAAATAATTATAAAAAATCCATATATTACTCAAGATTATATATATATATATATATATATATATATATATATATATATATATATATATATATATATATATATATCAATATCAGTAATGATGTATTTGTAAATTTCATTTTTTATGTATTTGTAATATTTTTTTTAAAGGGGAAAAAATCAAATAGTGATGAACAACAGATTGCATTAGATACAACTTTAGCTAAATGCTTTGATCAATCTGAAACTGCAATGCAAGTTTTCATAACAGAAGGTTATGAGCCACCACATTTTATGCAACTTTTTAAAGGAAAAATGATTATTTTCATGAATAAAGAGAGTGATTTAGAAGGTAAATCTGATACTTTTGTGTAGGTGTAAATGTGTGAAGTGGTATTAAATATGTGTAAGTATATATATATAGAGAGAGAGAGAGAGAGAAAGAGATAAATTGATAAATTCTCTAAATACAAAAAAAATTAGCAATTATATGCACCTCACACATAAGGCATCATCGATGGAATTTGGTTCATTTTATATATATATATGAAGAAATAACATTATTTTCAATTCTAGTTACCGATTCAATTATGTTTAAGCACTATTCTATGATTACAAATATTGATTCTCTCATTAAATTTACTAATAACAAATAACCCATTACAAGATTTTTTAAAGAGTACTTTCATATATTAATAGAAATTTATTCATATAGGAGTGCATAAACTTGGTGACATCTATTATTAATAAAAGTAATTTAATAATTGTGCAATTTAAGAATAATAGCTTTACAGATATATTTAAAATGGTATAATACATACAATTTTCTACCTTCCTTGACTTATACGTACACATTTTCTTGAATAACCTTTAAAAATTCATATCTTTCTGTTATAACACATACATTTGAAAAATCTATTAATTTTTGTATCATTCAAATCGTTTTAAATGAATTATAAATAAACAATGTTATAAAATTGTTTACTGAATATTGTACATAATACTATTTTACACACACAACCAAATACAGATACATATATATATATATATATATTTACTTGTGCTCTTAATTTTAGGGATAAATCACAATAAATCTCAAATTTATTTATTAAGAATATCAGGTAGTGCTACATATAATACAAAGGCAACTCAAGTACCTTATTGTGCAACTTCACTGGATTCAAACTATTGTTTTGTATTGCAATATAATGCAATGAATTTCATTTGGTGTGGAAGTTATACAACTGGAGATGGTCGAGAAATGGCGAAAAATTTTGCAGGAATCGATTTTGAATTAGTCTTAGAAGGTCAGTTTAACAGATACGAAAACTGTAGTTAAATAATTTCTATAAATGTTATTTGATTTGAGTATTGGTCTAGAATTACAAAATTTTTATTATAAACATATTTAAATACATAATACTCTATAATGATTTCAGGAAGTGAAAAATCTGAATTTTGGGATGCTATAAAAGGTAAAAAAAATTATAAAACTACAAAAGAAAATTGCAATGATAGTGATCTTTTACCCGCACGTCTTTTTTATCCTATAATGCTTGATGATTGTTTTAAAGGTTAGTACTCTTGCAACTATATAATTATATGCATGTATTGAGACATAAATTTATAAAAAAGTGCATCCATATTTACCTATTTAGATACATATATACATACACACATACATACATTCATTGTGTATGTATGTGTATATATATATATATATATATATATATATATATATATATATATATATATATATATATATATATATATTCTACTCAATAAATATTACATTTATTTTCAGTTGAAGAATTATTTAATTTTTCCCAAAATGATCTAATACCAGAAAATATAATGCTGTTAGATGCTCACCATACAATTTATTCATGGATAGGACAATCAACACCTAATGGTAGTTTTAAAATTGCCCACAATCTTGCTTTTAAATATTTACAATCAGGTAAATATTAACTATAACATATTTTGAATTCTATGTTTAAAATTTATCACTGTTTAGATCCATCAGGAAGAGATTCTAAAACAATAGTTATACAAGTCAGACAGAATTATGAACCACCTATTTTCACAGGATTTTTCAATTATTGGAATTCAAATTTATGGCAGGTAAGTAGATATTAAATTGTTAAAATACATAGAATGAATATACTGAACATTTCAATTATTTAAGAATATATATTGAAAAATGTGAAATTAATTTTTACAATAAAAAAAATTGTAACTTATTACAATTTTTATAATAATGTTAACTGCATAAAAGATATTTTTTATAATTTTAGGCCTTATTTTTTTTAAAATTATCAGTAATTAAAATAATGTTTTATAAATTGTTTTTTCAGCAACATAAACCATACGAAGTACTACGTCAAGAACTTCAGTCCACTCATAAAGAGATGAATATGAGACCAAATATACGAGAAGACTGTGAATTTGATAAATATCACAAATATCCTATATCTGTTTTAACTGGTGATAAAGAACAACTTCCCGCAAACATTAATCCATTACGAAAAGAGGTAATACGTAAATATATATATACATATATATATGTGGGTGTGTGTGTATGAGCATCTGTAGATATGTATACTAATTCATATTTAAATTTAAAAATTATAATTTTTATTATGTTACAGTTGTACTTAACTCATGACGATTTTGTTTATTTATTTAAAATAGACTACACAGAATTTGAATCTATGCCACAATGGAAACAACAGAATTTAAAAAAGAAAGTGGGTTTGTTTTGATTTTTTGTAATAAAAAAAATGTAATAAAATACTATGTAGATATTTAAGTAAAAACATTATATTATTGCCTAATTTAATAAAGGATTTATTTTAAATATACTTCTTGTGAATACCTCATATTGTATTTTTTTGTCTAATTTTTAAACAATAATGTTTACATACACAATTTTGTACCTTTTTGACCCGTTTGAATACTTTACAGATTACCTTTATTAATTCAACATGATAATGCTAATTTTCTCATTAAATTTTCATTAATTCTGGTTTGAAATCTAAAATAATTCTACAATTGAATTGTAATTGAGCTACATTGAATTTATAAATATAATCTACAACTAAATTTATAATTGAAAATAAAGAAGGTATTGAATGTTCAATTTTCATAAAAAATAATTGCAAGTTAACCTTAACTTTCATTCATTTATGTCAACTTGGAATTATATAATTAACATAAATAGTGACCATAACTTTATTTAGTTACATTTGTTTTTCTTAGGACAGTTTTTAGCAATGTTTTAGTTTCTTTGTACCGTGGTTTATACATAATTAGCTCATGGTAAAAACGCCATGATAAAAACTAATTTAGATCAATTTAACAACTTGAAAATAGTTGATAAGAATAGAATGATAACGAACATGTCAGGTTTTGGAGATACAAATATTATATTAGTATTTTTTTTTATATAATATAATAGAAACAAACTAGTGCCTCTTTTCGACATGGCTTCTAATGCTGACTTGAGAAAATAATTATGTTCTTTCAAACTGTTACTTGATGATATCTTATAAATACAAAATTTAACAATTTAATTGTAATTACTTAAAAGAAAAATATATAATTAGTTAAATGGAACTTTTAAGTTATTCACCTTTTGATATATTGTTCTAAAGAGTATTTATTTTTGATTGTTCTAAGTGGGTTCTTATATGCAAATTACACAAATAGTCCATATGTATATATCTGGGTAACATTTTAAACCAATTTCAATTGCTTTTATTATACAATTCATTTTATTATAATAATTTAAAATTCTCAATTCAATTTATCTTATCCACAAACTATATTCATCTCGAGATAATACTATAAATGGTTTCTTCTTTTATTAAATCGAAATTTTCAAATGAACAAACATTTAGTGGGTTACTTTACATTTTAGTAAGAAATTAAAAGCATATGCAAAATATAGCCTTTTTTCTGTCAACTAATCTGATAAATTATAATAATTTGATTATAAGTTAACATTATATATTACTTTGATTACTATGAAATTTAATAATATTTAGTTTATTTCTAAAAAATGCGTTTAATAAGCAAATAATTAATTATTTTTAAAAGTAATATCACTTGACACTTGAAGAATTGCATATTTCATTAGAAAACCAAAGAACCATAACATTGAATTCTAAACAGTCGTTCGTCAAGATTACGTAGTTATTTTTACTTTTAACTAGAGTTTTTTGCTTACTTCGCGAAAAGACAGTTTTCGAGAGCGGCTTATGACTAATGTATTTTAACAATATATTATTTTTTTTCAACTTTACTTTTATATCAAACAATTTTTTATTATTTGTAATCATGAGCAGCTGATAAAATTGTTTAAGTAAATATAATTTCGTCATGCTTATTTAACATTAGTGAATTTATATCGTCTGTGAGTAGGTTGGATAGTATCTGACCCACCTTAATGTCTTAAATACGTTCCACAATAATCAAAATCAATGTAAATATGTGTATTTACATGACTCGTTGAAAACAACGTAGTTATAGTATATATTCGAATGGAGGTATATTTTTGGACAGGGTAGGGACAGTTGACATCTTGTAAATATGGATATGATAAAAGATGAAGATCGAAAGCGCAGGCTTCGACAGCTTGAAGAGCAGATTCAAGATCCACGAAGTGCAGTACATGTTGACTCTTTACTTGATACTGTACAAGCGCTTGTCGCAGACTGTAATCATCCTTCGGTGAAACGTATGAAAAATGTAGAAGCCTACATTAATCGATGTAAGACGATTTAAAAATTTTTGTATTCTTTAAGATTTTTATATCTATTAAGATAGTTTTTTAATTAGTGTTTTGATAAGCATTTGTAATTTTATAAATAAATATTTTTGTAAGTAATGTTTATTATTTACAAAAAGTTCATTTAATAGTAATCTGTTAAATATGAAAGTCTAAAGTTAATTAAATGGAAAGTTTTATCGAATATGCTTATATTAAAGAGGTTATAGTAACAAAGTATTTTTAAAGGATATTGATACTTTGCTATAAAACAACTGTAATAGAACTAAAGAAGAGCTAAATCAAGCCATTTTGGCAATTATTACTAACATCAACCATCGGAAATAAAAAAAAAAATACCATTTAAATCCCATTTAGTTTGTGTTAGAGAGCATGTAAATGAACATAGTTTGTATCAAAAAATATTGCTGTTTGCTATTTTATTTTATTTATTTTTCTTTTTTAAAAATTAATATAACAAATATGTGTAATAAAAGATATTTGTATTAGGTATCACAAGTTTAATATTTTTTTATTTATTTATATAAGTATTTTTTGTATCTTGATTAATTTAAATCCATAAGTGATACTTATGGATTATACATCAGTAAGTTAAAGGCTTTCACAGAAGAAGAGTAGTTTCAACATGCAGGAATGCAGTTCATTCCAGGCATAAGCATTTCTATGAAAGATAAAACGTTTTGCTTTGTATTACATTGATTAGTATTATTTATTATTACTATGAAAAAGTATGCCTCTTCTTTATTGCTGTATCTTATACTAATAAAATAGTATTGATAATTTAGTTATATATTTATATATATATATATATATATATATATATATATATATATATATATGTATCTGTGTGTATGTATGTTTATGTATTTATTTTTTTTTTTACAGTTGATGGATCAGCGAATGAAATATTTAATCTGCGTATGAAAACTGATGATTTCAGTTTAATAAAAGTGATAGGAAGGGGTGCATTCGGTGAAGTACAATTAGTTAGACACAAGTCTACAAAACGTGTTTATGCCATGAAGTTATTAAGTAAGTTCGAAATGATAAAACGGTCAGATTCCGCATTTTTTTGGGAAGAACGTCATATAATGGCCCATGCAAACTCACAATGGATAGTACAGCTTCATTTTGCTTTTCAAGATCCAAAATATTTATATATGGTGATGGACTATATGCCAGGTGGTGATTTAGTAAATTTAATGTCTAATTATGATATCCCGGAAAAATGGGCTGTGTTTTATACAATGGAAGTCGTCTTAGCTCTAGATGCCATTCATTCAATGGGTTTTGTTCATAGAGATGTTAAACCAGATAATATGTTATTAGACAAATACGGTCACCTTAAGTTAGCTGATTTTGGTACTTGTATGAGAATGGATACAGATGGTTTAGTGAGATCTAGTAATGCTGTTGGTACACCAGATTATATATCTCCTGAAGTTCTTCAAAGTCAAGGTGGAGAAGGGGTATATGGACGAGAATGTGATTGGTGGTCAGTAGGAATATTTCTTTATGAAATGTTAGTAGGCGAAACACCTTTTTACGCAGACAGTCTTGTTGGAACATATAGTAAAATTATGGATCATCGTAACTCTCTTTGTTTTCCTGTTGAAGTCGAAATAAGTATAGAAGCTAAGTCTCTTATTGCTGGATTTTTAACAGATAGGACTAGGCGTTTAGGTCGAAATAATGTAGATGAAATTAAGAAGCATCCGTTTTTTAATAATGATACGTGGACTTTTGAAAATCTACGTGAATCTGTACCTCCTGTTGTCCCGGAATTGTCAGGAGATGATGATACGAGTAATTTTGATGACATAGAAAAAGATGAAGGACCTGAAGAAATGTTTGCTGTACCTCAAACTTTTGTTGGCAACCATTTACCTTTTGTCGGATTTACTTACAGTGGTGACTATCAACTACTCGGTGGAAGTTTTAAAAAAATTGCAGATGACAGTGTTGATAGCAATGTTATTTCAAATCATGTGATGGGTCGCTCAGAACAAGTAGCACAATTGGAAACATTACTGGAAAAAGAAAGAAATAATGTTGCATTACTAGAAGCAAAGGAGCGTAATTTATTATCCCAAATTGAATCGATATCACATCGAGAAGCAGAAGTTTCTGAGGAAGCTTCAAAAACATTGAAAGACTTGACTATACTTACACATAGTTATAAAGAAGCACAACGAAAAGCGGAAAATGAAAGTGAATTAAGACGCAAGACCGAGGCATTGTTGAATGATTATAAAAAGAGATTAGAAGATGAACAAAATAAAAGAACTAGAGAAATGAATAATAATGCACAACATAATGATAAGATAAATATGTTAGAGAAACAAGTTGCTGATATGCAAGAAAAATTAAAATCTGAAACTGAAAGTAGTCAAAGGTTACGTAAGCAAGTTGCTGAATTAACCATATCAAAGTCAGCAGCAGAACAAATTGCAGCTGAACTTCAAAATAAATTAACAAGTCTACAAATACAACGAGATGCATTACAACAGGAAGTTGCCAGTTTGCAAGGGCAGTTATCACAGGAAAGGAGCTCTCGAAATCAAGCAACTGATAAACTCCAAGAATTGGAAACAAAATTACAGGTATGTTTGTTATTTGTTATATCATTTATTCATATATATGTGTGCATATGTATGTTTGTGTCTGTTTGTTTATGCTTTGGTAATATTAGAATTGAAACAAGTATTTTTTTCTCTAATGTAGAAAAATGTCAATATTATATTTATTAAATCAGATAATAAGTTTAAAATTCATAATAGTTAAGTAAAATATTAAAAATTTAAAAAACTTTAGTTGTTTAAAGCACTTGTTTCTTAAAATAAATTTATAAATAAAAAATATTAGTTTTCCGCTTTTGAAAAATTACAAATCTATTTAAATTGTATTTTTTAGGCAGAACATTGTGAACTAGAACGAAGTAAACAGCGAGAAGAAAAGTTAATTAATGATGGTAAACAAACTGGAGAAAAAATTTCAAATTTAGAAAAGGAATGTGCATCTTTGACTTTAGAACTTAAAGCAGCACAAAATAGACTTCAACAAGAAATGAAAGCCCATCAAGAAATGGAACGGTCTCGTCTTGTTAGTAAAGAAGAAGCAAATTTAGAAGTAGTAAAAGGTTTGTGTTCTTTAATATTATTGTAAAGTTATGTACAGTAAGTTATGATCTGTATTATATTGTTAATTAGTAAGTACACTGCTAGCTTTGGTTTTTTTTTATATTTTTCTTTTATGGTACGAGTGTGAAAGTATGTTTTAATTTATGTCAGTTGTAATAAAACTTTAAACTTATATTTGTTACTTTATAGCACTACAAGCAAAATTAAATGAAGAAAAAAGTGCTCGGCAGAAATCGGAACTTAAATGTCAAGAAACAGAAAGGCAAATGTCAATGTTGTCAGTGGATTACAGACAGTTGCAACAACAGTTACAGAAAAGAGATGGTGAACATAGGCAAGAACAAGATAAAGTCAGAGCTTTACAAAGTCAAGTTGATTCAGAATTACAAAAAAAAGCACATTTACAGTCTGAATTAGGAGTGCAAACATCAGAAGTTGCTCATTTAAAAGCTCGTGAAGCACAGTTAACAAAAGAAGTCAGTCAATTACGAGAAACTAAACAAAATATTGAGGAAGAGTTGCATAAAGTTAAAAGGGAATGGTCTGTAGATAAACTCCAAATGAAAGAGTTGCAAGACCAATTAGAAGCTGAGCAATATTTTTCAACATTATATAAAACACAAGCTCAAGAATTACGAGAAGATCTTGAAGAGAGAACAAGGAATAGTCAAGAACTAGAAGAAGAAAGAGGCTCTCTTGTTCATCAGTTACAAATTGCTTTAGCGAGAGCTGATTCAGAAGCACTTGCAAGATCTATAGCTGAAGAAACTGTTGCTGATCTAGAAAAAGAAAAAACTATGAAAGAACTAGAACAACGTGATCTTTTGTCTAAACATAGAACTGAATTGGCTACAAGAGATTCTAATTTGAATTCATTCCGAGAAAGAGAAGTTGAGTATAAAAAGTCAATTGATTTACTTGTGAAAGATAAAGAAGACTTAAGTAGACAAATAAAGAAATTGCAAGATGATTTGAATAAAATAACAAATAATTCAGATGAACTTGAAAGATTGAATACCAAGTTAAAAACAGAGTCTTTATTGAAACAACAAGCTGTTAATAAGTTAGCTGAAATTATGAACCGAAAGGATATGAATACTTCTGGTAAAGTGAAAAATAAATCTGCTGATTTGCGTAGGAAAGAAAAGGATTATCGAAAACTTCAGCAAGAATTAACACAAGAACGTGAAAAGTATAGTCAAGTGACATTGAAATGGCAGCGTGATTTGCAGGTTTTTTTAATTTTTTAATGTTTTAAATATTAGTAATGTTTAAATATTTAAGCTATTTGCAATTATTTAAATATTTATGTATATTTGTTTGTAAAATATATACATTTTCGTTTTAGGATTTGCAGTCTCTACTTTCTGAAGAAACACAGATAAAATTAAAATTGCAAATGGAAGTTGATAGTAAAGATTCAGAAATAGAACAGTTACAGATGAAACTTTTGTCATTAAATAGTGAAACTGCATCTTTAAGTTCTGCAGAAAATGATCCTGATGATTATAATCAGCAAGAATCGTTTCTCGAAGGCTGGTTGTCTATTCCGAATAAACAAAATATTCGTAGGCATGGATGGAAAAAGCAATTCGTAGTTGTGTCTTCCAAGAAAATTATTTTTTATAACTCGGAAAGTGATAAGCAAAATACTGATCCTGTGTTAATATTAGACCTAAAGTACGTTATTTATTTTATATATATATATATATAAACACATACATACACACACATATACATACGTACATACATATGTACATCATTTCATTGTGTTATATTAATATCATTTTGAAGTGCATTTTTCGGTCTGTATTTTGGTAATATCGACTTGTTTTATTATTAATTTTGCTTCAAATTGGGCTATTGAATTAAAGATGGAAAAGAAGCAAATAAGAGCAATTTTTTTGTATGAATTCAAAACAGGTGGTAAAGTAGCAAAAAAACTGCTTGTAGTGTGGGTACTAAAGAACGTATGGCGCAATGGTAGTTACAAAAAATTTATACTGAGGACGAGAGCCTTGAAGGTAAAGAAGGTTGTGGGGATCCTTCTTCAGTTTAAAATGACCAACTGAAGGCATTAGTTGAATTAGAACTATACACACCAATTTGAGAGCTTGCACGAAAGTTGGGCGTTAGTCATTCAACAGTTCTGTATCACTTAAAACCACTTAATCCTTAAAGGGCACTTTGGGAGACTGACACCTCATGCAAAATTTGTGCTCCAATGAAACGTTCTAAAATTTAGGAAATCGAATTTGTGTCTTTATCTTCTGTTACATTAAGGTACTCTCTTTGTGTTCGAGCAGCAGGTGCGATCGCCCAAACGTCAGTGTGCGTCTGACAGCCGTTCAAAGTTCAGTTTTTCACAAAATCATTTTCAATTCTTGGAAGAAATACCTTTTTTGAAATACGTATTATGGCAGTTAATTTATGTTGGAAGTAGTGTATCTAGAGAACACCAGCTTATATTTTTACTTCAAAATATTGAAAATTACAAAAATTATTCGATATTAAGTAAAACAAGTCATTTTTCACCATTTTTTTTTCAGCAACATTTTAAACATTGTTAATTTCAAAAAATTTCCATGAAATCTATTTGTCACATACATAGATGTACATGCATAGATAGATAAAATTGTTTTTTAATTGGTATGGAATAAATGTTATACTTGTTGAAATGACTGCATATACTAAATAACTTTATATTTTAAAATAAATTTACATATTAAGTACATTCATAATTAATTCTATTTAAGTATATTTAAATGTTTTTTTGTTTTCAAGTTTATGCTCTAATGGCTTTAAAATATGATAGAAAATCTAGCAATCAAGAAATGTCAAAATTTTAATTTGTTGTATTTTTCTAAAGAAATTTTTATTTTGTAATATTTGTTATTTTTTTTTAGTAAGGTGTTCCATGTTCGTTCAGTTACACAAGGAGATGTAATTAGAGCTGATGCAAAAGATATACCACGCATATTTCAGCTTTTATATGCTGGTGAAGGAGAAGCTAGAAAACCTGGTGAGGGAGAATCATTACCTGATGTAACTGCTACAAGAGATGATAAACCTGGTACAGTTTCACATAAAGGACATGAACTTTTGCAAATATCTTATCATATGCCAACAAATTGTGAAGTTTGTCCAAAACCATTGTGGCATATGTTTAGACCTCCTCCTGCTTTGGAATGTCGAAGTAAGTTGAAATTATTATTAGTAGATATTTTCTAATATAATGCAAAATGTGTATAGAATAAAGTGTGTATTGATTGTTTTTAATAATTGTAGGATGTAGAATAAAAGTACATAGGGAGCATTTAGAACGTAAAGATGATACAGTAGCTCCATGTAAGCTTCATTATGATCCAAATTTTGCCAAAGAATTGCTTATATTAGCCGGATCTGCTGATGATCAGAAACATTGGGTAGGCAGGTTAAGTCGAAAAATTCAAAAATGTGGTTATAAAGCAAATAGTACAATGGAGAGTGCCAAAATTTCACCTAGGTAAGTTTTTGTATTTATTAGTAAAATAATGATTATTTTTTTCAGTTTGTAGTGAAATTCTTTAGCAAAGTTATGTAATGGAATGTTTATATATATACATACATATATATATATGTATATGTATGAGAGGGTTCAGAAAGTTCTTGGAATCGAGTGTAATAAAACAAAAAAAATCTGGTGAATTTCCTTATTAATGTAACAGTTCAGAGTACTTTTTTCTTTATGTGGGGTGATTTCTCGAACATGTTTTTAGTTCGATGTGAGTAAATGCTGCACTCAGCATGAGAAGCTCAACGTAGTCCATTCGTTAGTTAGGATATGTCTGGTCATCATGAACTTCGAGAGTAGTTTCTGCATTGATGGTAGTTGATTGCCATCCACTGCTGGGATCATTCTGTACACTTTCTTTGCCATGATTCAGTAGTGATACTTATAATGGAATATGAAGGAACAGATTTACTTAAAGTTTTGTCCATATCAATTTTGAGTTGCGTCTAACCACTTGCACCAAGGCCTTTTTAGATATGGGGAACCAGCAACTCAACGAGTTTTTTTAAAGCAAACAAAAATTTACCATGCATATAATTTATTTATTACAAGAATATATTTATTAATACACAATTTATTTATTAATACACATAATTTCCTTATTACACAAATATATTTTTACATTTACAGGATATTATATTTATATCTCTTAAGCTCTATATTTTTCCTTCGTATGATATTTCAGAAAACATTCCCCAAGATGCATTCTGGGTTCCGCATAAATATGTTGTTTCATGTTTTTCACTGCCTGGTGTTTTATGAGAGCAGACTTTACAGTCATGTTTCTTTCCTGTCAGGATGACATGTAGCTTCCCATTTAATCGGATGTTATCGTAGATTGTAGAGGATGTGAAACTACTAAATTGTTTCCTGCCTGGTATTTCCTCAGTTTCAGTGACATCGATCTATCCAGAAGAATCTTTCTCATCATCGATGTCAGAATTGGTTTCACTTTCTATTACTCAGATTCTTTTGCTTATTGGAGCAATTATTTTCCGCACTTTCTGCACTACCACTGTTACTGCTAAAAATTTCTTCATCTAAATTCATTTTGCAGGACGCTCAAAACAGACTAATTTTACTTATTGTTTGCGTATTTATGTTTACAAACAAAAAATAACACAACTAATTCTTGATGGCAACCATCAGCTTTAGATAAAGATTTCAAGAGATGCAGTTTTTCCCAACCCTTCTTCTTGGAATTGCACTCTGATGTTATTTTAGGTTTTCTCTAAATTTAATTACCTACTGTTGGCGTGAGGGTGAGAGTGTTTACAAATGTTGACAAACAAAGAATAACGCAACTAATTCTTGATGGTGACTCGCAGTCACTGCTCAAGTTGTCGTGGCAAGTGAGAGTCACCTCTCGAGTACAAAGGATTAAATCCTTAACCAAATATTTTACCATTTTTGACTTTTGATATTTTTCATTTTTTAAGACAGATGTATCTCATGTGCTTCCAATAACTGGCAAATATAAAGTATTCGACCGATGAAGTTAAAATTTTACATGTGTTCACTGTAGACATGAAGCTTTACAATACTATAAAAATACTGTCATTTACATTGTTTATACCTTAATTCGAGAATTTTCCAAACCATTCTTCTGTGTGTGAATGTGTGTAAATATATGTGTGTAAATATATGTGTACATATATATATATATATATATATATATATATATATATATATATATATATATATAATATATTAATATAAATATATATACAATAATCTTATATTTCATATATATGTATATACTATATATATATATATATATATATATATATATATATATATATATATATATATATATTATATATATATATATATATGAATGGATATATGTCATAGTTATCTCCAGCAGTGGAGTTTTTTATTTATTTGTTGATATCAAATACTTAAATATTTAGTTTACATTTAGACTTAATTGTATTATAAGTAAACTGTGTATTGTAAATTAGTACCAAAAGTTATAAAATCAAATAATTATTTTATGATACAATTACACTACGATCTCTGTTTGTGTTGTTAACAGACATCAATAAATGCCGACAAATCGAAATAATCTGTTACATAGTATTTCTATAGGATTTCTTTTAATTTGTTTCATCTAAATAAATAATATATCATGAAAACTGTGAAAAATGAGCCAAATTGAAATGCACGATGATTAAAATTAAAAAAAAAAAATCTTTAGTTCATTGTAATAAATAAATTTAGTCAAACAAAAGTAATATGTAATTCATTTGTACATTAAATGTACATAATAAATATTTTTTATTCTGAACTGAAAGATGAATGGGTGTTCATTGCTGTCGACTGGGCGTGGTTAATTAAAAATTTGTCTAAAGTTCAATTCTCATAGCCTTTTTTTCTAGATACATTTGTTTGTAGCAATTTATGGCATCATTTACAGTTCTTGCTACTCTTGAACTTCGTTGTTCACCGGAATCATCAGTTGAAAAAATATTCATTGCTTCCTATATTAATTGCATTGCTTTTGAAATACAACCAGTGGTTAATTTTCTTCTGGTATTGCATCAACTGTATTAGTATTATCCATCACATGTTTTAAATCCATACCAATCAAGTCTTCATTATTGAGTTCTTCGTCCCGGGATTAAATTACCTCGTTGATATTGTCCTTTTCCATATATTAAAAATTTCCTTTTTTGGCCGTTTCAGCAAATTCTCTACAAACACTAGACATTGCATCTACGTCCGCATGTTTGGAAATTCATTTAGGTCATATTTTGCGTCAAACTCCATTCATGCATGATGATTTTACTTTTTTCCAAGATCGGCTGATATTTTCAATGCCATCATGATATTATAGTTATTCCAAAAATCTTTCATAGTAGTAGGGTTATCCTCTCCATCAGTTGCTGAAATAAGCTGATTAAACATACGTCAAAGATAGTAAGATTTAAAATTTGATATGGGGCATGCAAAATATGCGCATTTTACTCCACATTTTTAGGCATATATCGAAGAAAATTGTTCAATACTAAATACCGAAATACAAAGAAAAAATAAGATTGATTTACAATAATAATTTTTATGCTATCTTGCATAATAAAGATGAAAATACAAATTAAATGGGAAATTATTAAAAAAACGAAAAAAGTTAACGAATTACCGGACGCAACTTACGACGCAAATCGAGGTCTTGGTGTATATTGCAACAGTCAAACTATGTGTCTATTATGCTTATATAAGATAAAAAATAATTTAAAAATTATTGTTTGTTTATGTATAAAACTTTAATATTAATATTTAAGCAACTGAGTTAGAACCATAAAACAGATCGTTTAAATATGATATGTTTTTTTAATTTTTTCTCTTATAATAATTATGCCCATAATAATTAAATGTGTAAACATTTTAACAAAATAAATTTGCTTTCTTATTATTACAATAACTAAATTCGATATTTGTAATTGATGCTTTAATATTTTTATCTGTTGAATATAGTGTTTATTATTTATTCAACAATTATTTATTTTTCTTAATAAACTATATTGAGAAAAAGTAACTCATATTATACAAGATTATAATATTTTATTCTTAAGTATATATTTCTTGAAAATAGATTTATTTTTATTTTCTGCAACGTAGGGAATCTACAAGATCATTATTAAAACCATCGTATATCAATGTCCAGCAACGTTCAGCAACTCTACCGGCTAATAGTTCATCTTTAGATCGTAAATGACGATGGTGATATTGGTTTAGGTTGTACCCAAAATCTGTTCGGCCTGTAGAAACATATGGTTCCAGTGCGGCATAATTCAATTATCAAAATGTCGATATCAAATTTATTCAAGTTTCAACTAGTAATTAAATAGATTTAAACAAGTGATCAAATGATAAGATATTTTAAATTTACCTTTATGAAAAATCATAAAATATGATAACACTAAATATGATATTTACTATTGTGGTTATGTACTTATTCAATAATTTACTTATGAATTTTTGAATTGAGTACTTTTGTATACAGATTAATAATTATCAAGATCCGATCTGTTTTTTAATTTTATAATTGTTAAAAGAATGTTGTAGTAAGATACAGCAGTAAACAAGAACTTCAGGGAAATATTCAAATTTTGTTATAATTTAACTTGTACGATTTCTTTTTAACATGCCAAATTATGTTATTTAAAGTATTTTATATTCTTTGAATTTTGTACTATAGCGATTTTTTTATGAAAACTTTCTTTTCTTACGCTTAGTATTTCCATATATTTTAAATAATAGTCAATTTATGTTGTAGTGGTATAAGTTTGAATATTTCATATTTATTTTGTAATTGGTGCTATTTATTTCAAAATTACTTTGCTTTTTTATCAGTTCAAAAGTTTTATTAATTACTACAATTGTACTTCAATATTTTATGCTTCTTATTCTGTAAGAAATAATTGCTCACTGTTAATCATAGTATTTTTTCTTAAAAAATGCTCACATTCCTGCTTAGTAATCATTAAGTTATTTTATTTTTGTTTAATGTACTTGTAGCAGTATATATGTTAACGTCTTAACCCTTAATTATTTAAAACTTTTTTTTACAAACCAATATAATCTTTGCAATATTTTAATTACTTTTATTCAGTTTTTTGTTAATTTGAAATCTCTTTCAGCTTTTTATATAATATATGAATGCTAAATATTAAAATTTATTCGTATTTATTTTATTTGTGACTATAATTATGGTACTATCAAACACATTTATTTAAATACTTCAAGTTAGAGTAATTTTGAAATCAATTTTATTTATTTTAATTAAATAAATGTTTTACTGTAATATTTTAGAAGGTCTGGATATTCATTGTTTTATAAAAATTTAATGGAAAACTGAATATACTAAAGTTGTTTTGGAAAAATGTAATTTTTTCCACTTATTCATAATTTGCTATACATTTAAATTAATGTAAAATAGATTTTGCTTTGTATAATAACAAAATTTTATTTGAAAGGGTTAAGACAAATGTGAATTTTTTGTATGAAAATGATTTAAGGAATGGCTGTGTATTTAGCCCAAAATATGATCAGTAAAAATTATAAAAAATGCTCAGAACGATCAGAATGGGTGTTCCGAACGATCGTATATGTTGATAAATTGGATGAGTCGATAATAATTTATGTACATATTAAATGTAATAATGTTAAATGCGTTACAGGTCTATGATTTAAGTGCCTGTGTTACTTTTAGATTTATTTCAAAATACCTGTTTTATGTTTTTATTATTTATTTTGATATATTTTTATATAAATATGTATATGTATACTCGATCTGAATTAATATTATTCATTCTTTTAAGTTAAGTTCTATATTTTATTTGGTTTATGTCTGTTGTTGAGGCTAGTTGTGGTTCGTTGCATGATTATTAGATTTTGTAACAAATATTTTCAATTAAGTTTCTAATATACGTGGTAATACGTAGATTTAAATTTGTACATTGTGCCTTTGCGTAAGTCTCATGGCCCTGATTTAGAAGAGACTGCGATGTTTTTAAATGAAAGCAGCTTTTGCTGCTATGTCCTATGTGCTATGTCATTAAAAACACTGTATAAAATTAACAATAATTATAAAAAATAATGTTATTGCATTATTATTAATAATATTATTAATTATATTTTGTAGATATTAAGAACTGTGTATTGCTATCATATAGGTAACTCAATTCTGTATACAACTAGAAATAAACCAAAAACACCACTATTAATTTGTGTATGATTTTTTATATTTTCATTTAGAATTTTACATTTTTATTTCAAGGTTAATTTTTCAAGTGTTGTAATTTATCTTGTATTGGTTCCATTAATGTTTTATTTGCTGAAAGTGAATTTAATGAGAAAAATATTAAGTTACAATATAGTTTTGACATTGCCAAAAATAAATTCATTTTCACAAATTATTTTTTTGTTAATTCCACAAACCACAAAAAAAATTATGGTTAAAAATGTTTAACAATGGATTGATTATTTTTGGTTGCTGCTTGTGTGCATTTTGACATCGATGCCATCAGTCTCAGGGTGCTAAAATATATGATAGTATATTATCTGATATGTTTCTATGGTTTTTCTATATTCTAACACTCCAAGGATGATGGTGTCGCCATTAAAATTTGCATAACAATAAAAAAGTTAAAAAATATTTTTGATTAGAAAAATGTTTTAGTTTGTAAAATAAGAAAAAAATTTATTTGCGAAATGTTAGCAATTGATTGTAATCTGTTATGATATTGATTTGCTATTTTTAATTTGATATCCATAAATTTTGTAATACTAAAAGTAAATGATTTTTCTATATTCTAAAGGTTATATTGTCTGTATTAATCCTTATACAAACTATTAAAAGTATCTGAAAAGTGAATTTATAATTGTTTAATTGAATAGAAAAGTTAACTGGTTTTTAATACTGAATAATTACATAATTTTATTTATATTTAAATACATGTATTTCTATAGAAAACAGTTTTCATAGTAGGAATTACTATAAAAATTAATAAAATTTTAAATAGTACAGTTAACATTTTACCAACCGATAAATAGTTACTTAAATTTATCGATACTGATAAATTTTTAAGTGGGCTGGATATAAAATAGATATTGATTAAAAGATGCATGTATGTCAATTTTATGACTGATTAATAGGTGTTTAATTGGTAATCACTAGTAGTCTTTAAATTGATTATTAGGTGTCCAGTTGGTAAAGTGTTAAAATTAAATAATTTATTTTTGAATAAGCAAAGTATTAATTTAAAAGTATAACAAATATTAAATAATTTATCTTTAAACATTTTAATGAATTACCAATCTAGTTATTTCTGGTAGTTTGAAATATGTGGATATCGATTGTGAATGATTAGTAGATATATATGTATACATATATATATATATATAAATGTATGGATAATAAGTGAATCTATTCAATTACAATAATAGACCGAATTTTTCTAATAATATTGTACAACTTAAATTACAATTTTATGATTGTTTTTTGGTAAGTTGTATATATGAAAAAAATATATGCCATGAGGTTATTACTGTCCAATTTCTATAAAATATTTGCCTAAGAGTTTAGTACTGAAGGATTATAAGCATATCTTACTATTAAAAGTTTTTGACTACATTATCTTATAAAGATATATAAATTTAAAAATATAAATTTGATCACAAAACTAATTTATATAATTGTTTGTTTACATTTTTATAGACAGTTGCTAAAATATACAAAAATGAGATACATGTTGCTATTATTGAATTAATTAAAATTCATTTTTCATTTATGTCAAAATAAATTAACTATAAGTGGTGATCTCATACAAGGCAAGATGCTATTACCATTGAATTAGTTATTATTTTATCATAGATCGTTATACACTAATAACAAACTGATTATAAATTCATCAATGATAATTAGTAACTAAAAGGCTGGAAAGCAAAAAGGGAATGGTTAATTGCTAATAAAAAATTAAAAATCTTTAGCTAAATTTGTTTTCAGACATATGGAATTGAATTACTAAAAACTTGAATATGAAATAAAGTATTTCATACTGTAAGGATGGAAGAGAAATGTATTAAATTGGAATAAAGTAGATATATTTAATAGCAAATGATTGTCAAATCTGTTTGAAGGAAAAGAAAACTAACAACGAATGTGCTATTAAAAGTGAGGCAATTATAACTGAGTAACTAAAAATGACTTAAAATTTAATTTGATGATTTATCTTTCACTAGGAAAGTAATTGTCTTGAATATTATGATTAAAAGATAAATGTTGATAGAAAGTCATTGGATTTTGAAAGAAAATGAGTACTAATAACTCTATAATCAAAAAGTATTAAAATAAAGTAAATTAAAAAATAATCATTCCAGTGAAATTTAAAAATTTGTAGAATGGAAAGTTTGAATAGAATTACAATGTCATTGAAAATGTAACATTAAGAAAATTATATTCACTGAAGAAAATGTTTCAGTAATACTTTCAAATGGAAAAGTAGACAAATGAAATAATAAAGAATGAAAAACTTTATAATTTTCAATAACAATATAAATAAATATGTTTTATCAATTCAGTAAATATAAAAAGTTTCTATTTAGCAATATAGAGCTATCAGAGTTCTTAGATGTTACATGTAGTACATAAGTTAGAAAAACAAAATTTTATTTAAATGAGTAATTTGCAGAATATTGTTTTTTTTTTTTTTATTCAAAAATCTTATTATTTGCTGCTCTCTTTATATAATATTATTGGAATACCTTTAACAATCAACAATTTATGTTATTGAACGACTATTGTACCTTCTAATGTAATCGTTAATTACAAAATAAAAAGTTAATTATCAATTTTTTGACTATTAGATTTTATTAGGTAACTACTACCAGTCAAGTAAATAATTACAAATACAAATGCCAAGATACACATCTGACTTTGTGGCTAAATTCATTTTACAAACGAATTGTTTTCTCATTCCACAAATTACAAACATTTTTTCTGACCATAGATGTTCAATAAATGATTCTTGGTCATTTTTTATTGTTGCTTATGAGAATTTTGATGGTGATACAATTTGTCTGATCCTCAAAATACTAAGCACAGAAAAATCTATCCTTTGGATTTTGTGTAGGAAAATGAAAGCTATATTTGGACAAAACTTCTTAAAATACCTAAAACTACGAAAGTTTTAAATCAGTGTGAAGGAAGTTTTCTAAAAAATATATTCGATTTGATAAAGAGTTCTTGGTAGCTACCGTTTTTATTGATATGTTTTATTTTAAATCGAAGTACTGTTTAGCTATAACTTTATTGATGGTTCTGTGATGTTATGGGTGTCTTTTTATTTTACGGGAAGTTACCACTGTAATAGATTCCACGAAATGTACAGATGTGTTTAAAGATATTTAAATTGATAATGTTGAATCCATTGTTAGTATAGACTTTATTTTCTCACTAACTAATAGTTATGTGCATTTTAAAGCATTTCAAAGACTGATATAAGATTTCAGTCTTAAGTTAAATATTATAAATAATTAATGATGAAGATGCTCCATATCACAGTTTTTTTTGTTCATAAGATGTACATTCAGAAGATGTAACTAGACTTGAAAATGAAAAATAATTCTCGAACTAGACAATGAAATTTAAGATTTTATTTTCGTATAGCGAGATGCATTAAAAATGCCGAATGAACGATATTAGTACTACATCCGGATTGAATGCACTTTTATGCTTTTCATTTTAATAATGACAATATTAACATACGAACAGAATTTCTGTTGTAATTTGCTCTAACATCATTTAAGCGATGAGAATATTGATGCTATTAACTTTAAAAAACATAGAAATTAAAATAATGATCCAGTTATTTTAGTTTTTTGTAAATTTGTGAAGTGAAAAAAAATCATTTGTGGAAGATTTAGTTGTTTTTTTTTTCAAGCAAAATGATCAATGTTATCACGCTATGGATCGTACTGTTTCCGAGTACGTGAAATGATTTACCACCATAATGAATCGTGACATCTATCATGAAACAAACACTTAAAATATAATGTATTTTATTTTTTAAATTTTACAGATGTGTAAATTCTCATACGATTCGCGGGCGAATTTTCACTCAATTTAATTTTTAACATACTATAACTAGCTAAAGATAAAAGTTACAACTTTGTGTTCTTTGTTATTTATTTACACCTATAATCACAACTAATAAGGGTCAATATTAAATATATAAAATTATTTATATTTCAATACATGGAAAGCGAAAAGAAATTAGCGGTCGTTGGGTGAAATTAATATTGTATGTTTAATATATATATATATATATATATATATATATATATATATATATATATATATATATATATATATATATATATATATAGAGAGAGAGAGAGAGAGAGAGTGTGTTTATAAAACGCACGTATATTGAGTCATGGGGTATGAACACACAGGAGAAGATAATGAAGAATTGTTTGGAGATAATAGTGATATCTCCGAAAATGAAAATATCGTACCCATTCCAGACGTACCTTTAGAGACTACTTATAGATCAAAAGAAAAAGTTGCACCGGTAAATGTGTTGAGAAATCGACAAGGAAAGATGCGAGCTGAAAATATAATAAAGGATAAAGTTGGAATAACACGTTACGTTACCTCTCGAATCGGAAGTATCAAAGATGCTTTTGAATTACGCTTTACCCAATCTAAACAAAAGATCGTTATTGATAATACAAATATAGAGGGTCAGCGAATATTTGTCGGAAATTGGAGAGACGTGGATCATATATTTCAAGCATATAATGGAATACTCATTTTAGCCAGTGTCTATAAGTATCAGGGAGAATCTACTAATAACTTATAGGATGACAGTAAAGGTCGACCAATACTTTGAGCCACTTTGTCCAAAAAGTATTTTGAATAACTAGAGTTATTCGTATTGACGATAAAAGAGATCGATGGGAACACCGAGCTCATGGCAAATTGGTCGTTATCCGTAATTTATAGAATAAGTGAGTAAATAACTTTCCTCACTTGTATACCCCATATAAAAATATCACTGTAGATAAACAGCTAGTCGCTTTTTGAAGACGATGTTCATTTAGCCAGTATATGCCTGCGAAGTCTGCAAAGTATGAAATAAAAACTTGGGCTCTATGTGATAGTAGAATTAAATTTGCCTGGAACATGCGAGTGTATACGGGAAAGGGACCGGGCGAAAGCAAGGACAGAGAGTAGTACTTGATTTACTAAAAGACGTGAAAGACCTGAAATATCACATGCGATAATTTTTTACCACTTTCGATCTTCCTATAGAATTATCGAGGAAAAAAATACGATCGTTGGCACGGTAAGATCCAACAAAGCATTTTCACCAATTTTCACAAAAGAAGATATGCGGCGGTGACCAGTATATTCGAGCAATTTTTATTTCACGAATATCTTTGGTGGAATATGTTTCTAAAAAATATAAGAATGTTAGAATAATGAGTACTCTTCATCAGTACAATACAACTTCTGCTCATGAAAAAAAAACTACCAGAAATAATTGATTTTTATAACAAGACAAAAGCAGGCGTTGATACACTGGACCAGCTAGTCGATACTTACACAGTAAAGAGGAAAACCAATTGCTGGACATTATGTTTATTTTTCAATGTTCTGTGCTTAGAAACATAACCGACTTGGAATAAAAATAAACTATTTTGAAGACGTATGTTTGTGGAAGAACTTGGATCTCAGTTAGTGTATGAAGAAACACTGTGACGACCGAAGAAACCATGCGGTAGTGCATCAGTTCACTTTATTAACAACCTTCAGCAAGATGTTATGTACCTGAAAACTTTTTACAACCATCCACTTCAACAGGAAAATCTAATGTAAAAAAGAAAAATATCCTCAATAGCTCGGTGTCAAATATATGTCGGGAAAAACCCTAAAGCATATTCGGTATGTGAAAATTATAAAAAATGTTTATGTGTGAGCATAAAAATGCCGTATATTTTTGCGATAATTGTAAAGTGTATATCAATGAAATAATATTAAATAACAAATGAAAATCTAAAGTATTTTAATAATTTACCCGTGAAAAAGCATATGGGTGATATATCACCCACGAGGACATCATACATTATTTTTTCTTAGAATCGTATGAGAGTTAATGGAACGAACACCTTTTATAGCCAATAGCGAATTATTTCTGATAAATGTTAAATGTCACATCTGATTTAATTTTTTAAATCATCTTCTGATAGTTTATGATTCTGAATATCATATAGTAGTAATAGAGTAACATTTGGTTTAATAGCAGGAAATGATCGTAGTTAAGAAATTCAGTTGTGCTTATGTTGAGGAATTTTTAAACAGAGGAAAATGGTATGCTGTCGAAATCTATTATTACGTAATATAAACTGTACAAAATGTGTTGTGTTTGAAGACAGTCCTATAAATATATTGTAACGATCATATATGAATTACGCCGTTATCTACATTCTAAGAAATGTAAATACATGTTACAATGTGTCTAAGAAGAATTCGTGCTCACATTAGGGAGATAATGTTTTACAATGTTGTGAATTAACTGCAGTTTGTTATTGGGTCGTTGATAAATGAAAAACGTACGTTTGATCATGCGCTAAGAATGCATTAGAATGCGCATGGCGGTATATAAATTTTAGCTGAAAAATTTAGATGGGATCTCCGCCTCATTGAAGCTGGTGTCCTGTAGGGAAATATGACTGACTCAATTCGTTTAGTGTTGAAGCTAGAGCAAAGTAATTGCGGATAGGAGACGGTAATTTAATGAGAACAGTAATAATTTTTTTCTATAACTTTGTTCTACACAACTATTTTATAACGTGAGCGTCTTCGTCGATGGCTATACAAGTTCTATATATATATATATATATATATATATATATATATATATATATATATATATATATATACATTTAGTCAACAATATATTGAGGCAATAGAACACTGCACTTTATGCGGATGATATTGCCATCGTTGCCTACTCGAGGAAACCTGGACAAGTTCATGCATGTCTGCAGTAACACCTCGATGATCTCTCTCTGATTATTTCAATGATTGGTGAATGAGATCAAACGTTGGTAAGTGCAAACAGTCTTGTTTATACGTCGATGCAACATTGTGATAGATGAATTATAACTTAATGACACACCGACCAGTTGGACCGGAGAGGTTAAGTATTTCTGAGTCATTCTCGATCGTATCTTATCTTTCCAAAACCACACGACGAACAAGTTAAATAAGGTTAACGAAAAATGATGCAAGCTGTTTCGACGGTCACCATTCTCTATGCACGAGGCATATGCTTTATACCAGCCCAGTGCAGTCTAACCCGCGGCGTCAGCTAGGGCATTCAGGTCTAGGCTCGGTTTCGAAACTTTCCGAGCATACATCCAACATACAAAAACAAAAAACACGATCAACTCTCAATCGATCTCATCTATCAACTCAATCGATTCAACTCTCAGGAGAGGCCTCGAATACAAATATGTACGCACCAGTACATATGAACAGAATTGTAAAAATATGTATAGAAATTGCTAAGAAATAAAATCGTTATTTAATTTGATTCTAGGGAATTCATTCACACACTATTAGAGTGACTGCAGTTGTTTTTTAGAACAGGGTACTGTGCCTTATTACCGACGCGTACTACTTTTTTGGAATAGTACCCTGCATTCCGACCTCCATATGCTGATAGTTGAGGAGTTTATTAAGTGACAGCCACTTATTCTACAAGAAAAATCGGAGGATAGTCCTAATATTGATATGTGCGTTGGGCAGATACAACACACTAGTAGCCCGTATTACGGATATAAGCGACCGAAATTACTTGTTTCCGACCCAAGATGATAGAATTTCTGATTGGGATCACAACAGGCCGCGTTTTACTCGCCATGAGTTCCCTTGTTCAGTGGCCTTCAATATTTGAAACGACAAAAGCTTCAGATACCGCTCATATATTCTAAACAGTGAAACATATCATGCACTTCTGCGCCCGATACTCAGTTTGTAAAAGCATTACTTCTCTCTGTGTAGTAATACAGTGGTCTCCACTCATCGAGTCTGGGGAAGTTAATTCCAATAATATTAGTGACGCTACTAATGGACCAGTAGTGTTGGTGGGGTCAGTGACGCTTAGTGTCATTAGGGCCAGTGAGCGCAGCTAGGATAGTATAATGCCAATGACGAGTGGCCAGGACAGTGGCAAGTACCGATGGATGGTATGGTTTTTAGTGATTTGGGTAATCGAATGATTGAATTGTGGTGATTCAAGTGACATAGAGTTAGTTCGAGTTTACTCAAGTAGCTGTGCAAATGGATTGAACGATATAGACGATTGGACTTTACCGGCAGATAAGCAGTCGACTTAATGAGAATACTGTATTATTGATATTACTTGTGAACTAGACAAAAATCAGTCGCTGTATATAGAGAACGTGTCAATATAAACGTGTTAGAAATATTGCAGTTTAGTTCTGGAGACATTTTTCTGCTTAGTTCTACTCCAGAAGGGCCGTTAAGAATGAAAACGGCGAAATAAAAATATTTGAAAAAACACATTGTATGATGTGATTGTAAGGAAACTAAACATGATTTATTCAATCGTCATAAGGTATTTGTAGCAGTTAGGGTATATAGAATTAGTATCGTGAACAAATTTAATAAAATTGCACCATAAAATTTATATTTGTGTAGTTAAAATTTAACTTTTTGTTGAATTAATTCTTAATTGTAATTAATTCAATATTTGATTACGAAATATGAAGCGAAGTAATAAAAAAAATGAATGACGAATTGGATTACACAACAGAATTTCTACGATCGTACGACCGACAGAAATAAGTTTAACGTTGATGTATAGGCTTATTAACCGATTTAATGATATTGGTATGTTTGGGTATGTCAAAATCTAAGAGAGAAGTGTGTTTCAGTGTTGTTACGAAATTCAGTGTGATTCAGAATTTCAGCGTGTTTCAGAATTCAGTGAACTGCATTTATGTCCGTAATTAATTATTAAAGCGCAACGAAAACGATTCGTTTTTAAAGAGATTTGTGATCAGTAACGAAAAATGTCTCGTTTACAATAACATGAAGTGAAAAAAATGAGGAAAAGTGAGGTGACTCGTCCATGTTATGAGTTATTTTTGTGGAATTGGAAGTGACTTCTAAATTATGGGCTGTTGGCGTACAATCAAACGATAAATTTCAAAATATATTGCTCGGTTGCCCAGTCGAAGGTAATAATAGAGACCGTTTAAATTTGATACTCAGAAAAGATGTTGTTGTTATATCTGTAAAATATTATATTTAATTTGTTATCCCGAATAAGTGTTAGAGCTCAAATGGGATATCCTACCACAGTCGTTGTATTCAATAGACATTGTACAGTAAGTCTGCCATTAATTCTGATTTCTGTATTTTTTTTGGAGCGAAAACTTTCGTTTCTTCCACAATAATTCTATGTTTTAATTTGTGTGTTAAAAATGAAGGTATTTTTTGTTTCTAATCAAAATATCCTGTTAATAAAAAATCCAAAACATAAATTAAGAATTTGGAAAAAAATATTTTTAGTTTATTAACTTATTTTATAGACAATGAAATAAGTTAAGAAATGAACAAGTTGACAATCGAGGGAAAGAAATAAAACTTTTTATAAAATAATTGTGTTTGACTTAGGTCTTTCGATTTATATTTTTAATTTTCATTGCTTCGCATTAGATCGTTATATATGAAATGATTGACACTATTGCGAATTCTAAAACTACTGTGAGTTCGTTAAAATTTTGAAATCCTAAATGCATTAGATTGATTTTGTGAATAAACAATTATTTATACAAACTATTTACTGTTATAATTTTAAGAAAAAAATAGTATTCATATATCCATGCAATGATCTTGAGTATCGGATTTCTGGATGCATATGTGTATGCCACAGTCTGTCAATTAATTATTGATGTGCCATATCCAAACTGGTCAGTGTAAAAAATGAAAAATACGTATCAAAATAATCATAAGCAGAGATTTTTTGTTGTTTTTTTTGCAAATTGTTCATAAATTTTCCGGACAACTTATTCACACTAATATATGTATAGTATTAGGTGTTGGAATTAATTCGTAGCGTTTTACAAGAGATGGCGTAGGTAGTACAGTCTTCTGTTCCCTTTAACCAAATATTCCCCGTAAAACAGCTGTCCTTAGGCGTCAGTTTCAGTATATGTATTTGGTTGAAGCGCAAATAACACTTTGTACTTTATCGAATATGTCGAATTTCGTGCAGGATAAATTGTTTTTGCGGGGAGTTTCACTTCATTACTTTAACATGAAAAAAAGTGGTGCCGAAAGTCATCGTATTTTAGTGGAAGTTTATGGTGACCATGCTCTAGCTGAGCAAACGTATCGGAAGTGGTTTGCACGTTTTAAAAGTGGTGATTTCGATTTGGAAGACAAGGAACGACCTGGACAGCCAAAAAAGTTCGATGATGAAGAATTGGAGGCATTGCTTAATGAAGACCCATGTTACTTCAAGGATTGTCTGAATCGTTGTGAGTTGACTTGTTAACGGTAGAAAAACGCCTTAAAGCTATGGGAATGATTAAAAATCAAGGAAATTGGGTCCCATACGAATTGAAACCGAGGGACGTTGAAAGGCGTTTTTCTACCTGCGAAATGATGCTTCAACGGGAGAAAAGGAAGAGATTTTTGCATCGGATTGTCACGGACGATGAAAAATGGATCAATTACGACAATCCTAAGCGCAGAAAGTCATGGATTGAGCACGTACAACCATCAACACCAGCGGCGAAGCCAAATATCCATGGATTCAAGCTCATGCTCTGTATTTGGTGGGATCATAAGGGTGTGATCTACTATGAACTGCTCAAACCGAATGAAACTATCACTGGGGATCGCTACCGACTACAATTGATGTGCTCGAGCCGTGCATTGAAGGAAAAACGGCCGGAATACTTTGAAAGACATGACAAAGTGATTTTGCAGCACGACAATGCTCGTCCGCATGTCGCAAAACCGGTCAAAACATACTTGGAAACGCTCAAATGGGAAGTGCTACCCCACCCGCCGTATTCTCCAGATATTGTTCCTTCTGATTATCACTTGTTTCGATCGATGAGTCATGGCCGGTCAGGGCAGAAGCTTACTTCTTATGAAGATTGCAAAAAATGGGTCGAATCGTGGATTGCATCTAAAGACGAGGCGTTCTTCCGACGTGGTATTCGTCTCCTGTCCGAAAAATGGGGAAAAGTAGAGGCTAACGATGGACAATACTTTGAATGATATGTTTTTTCAATTTCATTTAAAATGAACGATCTTTTTTCATGAAGAAAACGCTACAAATTAATTCCAACATCCAATATATATATATATATATATATATATATATATATATATATGTATATATAAATATACATATATATATATATATATATATATATATATATATATATATGAATGAATAAAATATTTTATTACTTACAAAATAGTAGAAATATAATTTTATTTACACTAATATCTTTCTAACATTCGTTTTAATTGGATTGTGTCGAATTTCTTCGAACATAATATTTAGTAATGTAATTAGGGCATAAAAGTAATAGATATTGTTTAATTATATTTTAATTTATTCACGTAACTGAATTTTAAAATATTTTTTTATTTCTTTTGATTGACAAATCTCTGCTGTTATTTATGTTTAAATTTCTTATGTCTGATTAGCATCTTATTTTGGTCAATCACACACATCATTCGATTATGAAGTTTTTCAACAATTCTCGACCTTAATCTGGACCAAATCGAGACGCTTATAAAATATTCATTTTGGTTTTCGCTGCTAATTGGTCCATACTTTTAAAGAAGTACTGATTATTATTTTGTGATGAGGTTCAATGAAAATTTTGCTTTGTTCTGTTTAAAAAAAAAAACAACTAAAATAACCTGATTTACCAAACGGTGTAATATTTGAGTTTTAATTTTTACTAAAAACGTTTTAATATTTCTCAGTGAACGAAATATAAATGCATGGATGAATATATGTTGTTCTAAATACAACAGACTTATTAATTATTGATATAATGATTATTTTTAGATATCTATGTAAAAAATGATTGTTACCGAATATTGAAAATATAAATATTTCTTCGATATATAAATAATGTTACAAGTTGAATGATATCGTAAAACGAAATGGACATTTTCATAGTGATAAAATTTAACTCTTGCTTTTGTAGGTGTATATTTGTCGAATTTAGTATCAGCTCAAATTCAATTTTCGTTTAGGAAACATAAAGTGGGGCGATAAAGAAAATCGAATTTCTGTGATGAAGTTGGAATGCGGTCCAGTAACATTTTTAAGATCATACAACAGTTAGAAATCGAATGTTTGTGTAAAGGACTGTTAGTCGATTTAATAATATTTTACAAGTAAATTATCGTTATAGAAGTAGTTGTTTCCTAACTATTAATGTAGCGTATATATTATATTTTAATTTTTTTTTGTCTCATAGTCAAAATGTTAAAAGTTAGAGAAGTGTTTAAGAATATATTTGGAAAATCGAAATTAAGTATCGCATAAAAAAATTAAGATACCACTCTATCATCGACAACGTCATATTTATTCTTTGAGTATTCAAATATATATATATATATATATATATATATATATATATATATATATATATATATATATATATATATCAACAGTAGCAGCAGCCTTTTTCGATCCACTGCTGGATGAATACCCATTCTATTTTTTTTTTAATTCAAACGATTCAATATCTCCCTTCTATACATTTTCTTATACCCTTGACCTACCTGCCGATTGTTTTCTTCTGGAAATTTTGAATTTCTTGTTTCCTAATAAACAATTTGTCTTTTTCGATTACCTTCCATTCCTTTAATATATTGGGTGTTGGAATTAATTCTTAGCGTTTTCTTCATGAAAAAAGATCGTTTATTTTAAATGAAATTCAAAAAAAATAGCATTCAAAGTATTGTCCATCGTTAGCCACTAATTTTTCCCATCTTTCGGGCAGAAGACGAATACCACGTCAGAAGAACGCCTCATCTTTAGATGCAATCCACGAATCGACCCATTTTTTGTAATCTTCATAAGAAGTGAGCTTCTGCCCAGGCAGACCATGACTCATCGATCAAAACAAGTGATCATCAGAAGGAGAAATACCTGGAGAATACGGCGGGTGGGGTAGGACTTCCCATTTGAGCGTTTCCAAGTGTGTTTTGACCGGTTTTTCGACGTGCGGACGAGCATTGACGTGCTGAAAAATCACTTTGTCGCGTCTTTCAAAGTATTCCGGCCGTTTTTCCTTCAATGTACGGCTCAAGCGCATCAATCGTAGTCGGTAACGATCCTCAGTGCTGATTTCATTCGGTTTGAGCAGCTGATAGTAGATCACACCCTTATGATCCCACCAAATACAGAGAGAGCATGAGCTTGGATCCATGGAAATTTGGCTTCGCCGCTGGTGTTGATGGTTGGCCGAGCTTAACCTATGACTTTCTGCGTTTGGGATTGTCGTAATTGATCCATTTTTCATCGCCCGTGACAATTCGATGCAAAAATCTCTTCCTTTTCTCCCGTCGAAGCAGCAGTTCACAGGTAGAAAAACGCCTTTCAACGTCCCTCGGTTTCAATTCGTGTGGGACTCAATTTCCTCGGTTTAGGATCTTTCCCATGGCTTTAAGGCGTTTTCCGACCGTTGAAAAGCCAATTCCCAACGATTCAGATAATTCTTGAACTGTTTGACATGGGTCTTCATTAAGCAATGCCTCCGATTCTTCATCGTCGAACTTTTTCGGCTGTCCAGGTCGTTCTTTGTGTTCGGAGTCGAAATCACCACATTTAAAACGTGCAAACCACTTCCGACACGTTTGCTCAGCTAGAGCATGGTCACCATAAACTTCCACTAAAATTCGATGACTTTCGGCAGCACTTTTTTTCATGTTCAAATAATGAAGTAAAACTCCCCGCAAAAACAATTTATCCGGCACGAAATTCGACATATTCGATAAAGTACAAAGTGTTGTTATTTACGCTTCAACCAAATGACATATACTGAAACTGACGCCTAAGGACAGCTGTTTTACGGGGAATATTTGGTTAAAGGGAACAATGGAAGAATGTACTACCTACGCCATCTGTTGTAAAACGCTACGAATTAATTCCAACACCTAATATTATATTTTTTGCTCGATACGTAATCATCAGGCATATGTATTAGGTTGCTGCGAAAATAATGTTTTTATAATTTTAAGTTTGGCGCCAATTTTTCCAGTTACCGTTATTTTTATTATAGTCATGTGATGCATCATTTCAAGCAATGAAATTAGCACTAATGATTTCAGATTATGTCTATTGTATTTATTTTTTAATATTGTTGGACATAACCTCTAAATTAGTCATGGAAATAAAGAAAATTCGCACGATTTTGTTGTAAGAGTTTAAATTGGCATGTAAAGCAACAGAAATTGCTCGAAATATTAAATTTGTTTTTATCGAAGAGTCAATTAGTGAAAGTACAGCTCAAAACTGGTTCCAAAAATTTCGATATTTTATTATTTGGAAAAAATAGATAAATACGAATAAAATAGATGAACTAAAGTAATCTTGCAATTTTTGAAATATCCGCTTACACAAGGCCTTTATCTTTGAATAAAGTACTTTTGAAAGCAGTATCGAATAATACATTTTTAAAAGCATTTGTTTTACATTTGGACCATTACATGACGCAACTAAAGATAAAAATAGCTTTTGCATAGAAATATCTGAGTTTGATAAAAAAACAATTTTAATTTATTTGATTTTTTTTGAAATGAGTCATTCATTTATACTGCAAGACGTAAAAGACGAATTTTTGTCATTTGGCCGTTGGTAATTGACTGTGAAATGACTAATTTTCGTCATCCGGCCGGGTATGTGTAAAATGGTTTATATATTTTAATGTCTCATGAATGTAATTGTGAATATATATTAGCTGTTTCAAGAATATAGTAGTAACATATTTGTTGAAATTCAACACTCATTTACATCACTTATAAGGATTCATACGATAGTTGCGGTCGTAAAATTGCTATGAAAATTGTAATGCTACTCAATAGAGACAGCATATTTCTTGTATGTTAGAGTTAGTTTTTGATGTATATGCAATTTAATTTTATTATTTTTACATTTTATTTATTCTAAATTTTCGTTTTTATGTTAACTGACAGCTTAGGGAGTATGGTTAATGTAAACATTTATAGATCATTTTTAAAATCTAGTCTTACATGATATATCGTTTCCAAAAACATGTATCTGATTAAAATAAATGAAACTAATGTATGAAATTTGTTGAAAAAATATCGAAACTAAATCATAATTGAATGGAAACAGTTATTTTAGCCGGATGGGTTCATGCTTGTGATATTTATCACGTATGAATAGCAGGCTGTTTATATAGGAAAAAAGGAAAGAAATCAAGATATATTCTCGAGGAGTAAAAAAAGAGCCTGTAGGTAACTATCTTCAAATAAAGAAATCTCTGAAGTTAGAAACATAATTAAAATAGGTAATGAGTTCAATAACTAAAAAGAAAAATCTATTCTGTTGAGACATGCAACACATTCTTTATTGTGTTTGATAGGACAAAATTTCATCATGCAGTAAGATATCGAATTAAAACATTGTTATAAAATAATCGTTAAAAATATTTGATCTTTAACTCATTTGCATCCGCAAGCCGAATAATCCGCGCGCGATGACTGTAACCTATCGCCAAACGTGAAATAATCCGCGTGTGACAGAGCTGTTAGTGCATTGAGCTATTATCGAATAGTTATATTCTTTTCAAAAACAATAAAAAGGTTCAATCTTTCCATGTTTATAAACAGAAAATAGCGGAGGAAATTATTGTAAAATATTTAAAAAACAAAAGGACTAGAGAGACAATCTTTATCAATGGTTCAATAACAAGATAAACTGTATTTTTTCCACAGGAATAGCTCCAACGGCAGAAAAGGGAAGGAAACGTCTAAGCGATGCGTTATATGTTTATCTAAGTCACTTAGAAGTTGAATTGTTTTTAAATGTGATATTTGGGATGTACCAGTATGCACCGATCATTTTAAAGATTATTATACTAATTAATAAAAAGTATAATATATATTATATTAAGTTCATTTAGTGTACATATCTATAATAATATCTTTTGTTTTGACTATTACACGTACTTTCTAAGTAAAACTGAAAGTAAAGAACTTATCGGTGCGGGGTGATACGGGCCGACTCACAGCGGAGTATTTGCCTGATCTAGCTGGCCAAAATTAGATTTCGTCAAACTTTTCATAAGAAAAAACTAACTACTACCTGAGAAAGGTGAATAGTTAGGGAATAAGAGATCACAATTTTTCCTTCTCCTTCGCTATTTGCAGCCTGGTGCAGGCAGTCAGAAGTTGATCGTCTATAATAGCCTACTTATCTGCTATCGGTGTTCTGTATGATCGCTTAATTTCAAAGGTGATTTGCTTTTATTCAAACAAGTGGTGAAAGTGTTACCCTATGGATTGTCGTGAAGGAGGTAAGAGAGAATATAGTTAAAATATTTTCATTACAATTGCATTCATTTTAAAACTTGTAAAGTTCCGTTAGAAAATAGCCGTTTTTTAATCATTTTTGTGTCAGTTTTGAAACAAGTCGAAGGTTTTTATTATATTTCAGGGTACGTTTCTTTTTTACATTAACATGAAGACGAAGTTTTTATCTTTAAAGAAATAAAAACAGTAACCGCGGATTCGTGCAGAAGTGCTTGTATTTTGTCAGATAAAATCTTTTAGTCATATATTTTGATTAAGGGGTTATTTTTAATTTGAAATGTTTTTTATTTTTTTGCTTTAGAAACAACAGGAGTCTAAATAATGTCTAAAAATGAAATATTTGGCATTATGCGGCAATGTAAAAATAATAATATCAACCAACATTTGGAGTTCGTAGAAAATTACATGCTTAGCCATAAACAGTACTCAGAAGTTCAAAGAAAGGAAATTAAACACCGATTTTCTTATGTGAAATCAGAGATGAAACGTAGATGGACGGCTGTATACAAGAAAGAATAAACTTTTATAAAAAAATTGATTGGCATCAGGGTACGTTTGAGTTATCTCAAATGAGGCTAATATAAACAATTATATTGATTTTAAAAAAGAAAACATATTTTAATTATCCTAAAAATTCTGTCAACCAAATGATAAGCATGTTCTGAACCAATCAAATAACAAAAATAATTTTGGACAGACAGATCAGACAAATACTCCACTGTGCGGCTGACAGTTGAGCGTCTCTGATTTATGATGTTGGTCGCGTATTTAGAGCTATGATACAAATGGGTTAAAGAAGACGACGGTGTTCCTAAAAATTTGAAGAAGCAGTATAAATATTCTACTCGTCCTGCAAGAAAAATAAATCAAATTACTTCAGAATTGATCAAAAACTTGATAATACGTGCAAAAAATGACCGGACATAATATTGGTTGGTTCAAAAATAATTGCGGTTTTTACGTATCGAGTATAAAGACGTATATATCAGTTAAAAATTATATTTATTAATCAAAATAAAGCCATTGGCCTGCACACATTTCTTCCAATGGGAAACAAGTTTGTTTATTTCTACAAGTTAGAATTCTGGAATCCTGGAATTAACGAACTCATCGAAATCGATTTGAGCTGATATTTGATCTTTGAAAACATTATCTCGTAGGAAATTACTCAAATGTTTAAAAAATTGATAGTCTGTCGGAGATAATCCAGTGAATGAGGTGTGTGAAGGGAAGGGTGACCCAGTTCATCTAATTTTTTAAAGTCATTTGTGAGACTTGTGGTCTGGTGTTGTCCTGAGGAAGAATTGGTCCTCGTTGATTGATTAATGCTAGCCTTAAACCGTGCAACTTCTCATGCATTTTTTTAATTTTTTGACAATATTTTTCTGTTGTTATTGTTTTACCAGGATTTAAGAAGTTGTAGTGAATGATGCCACTTGATGACCATCAAACAGTGACCATAATCTTTTTTCATGAAGCTTCAGTTTAGAAAACTGTTTTAGTGCTTCTCCTCGATCAAGCCAATATGATCAATGTTTCCGATTGTTGTAGAGAATCCACTTTTCATCACTTGTGACAATGCGATCAGGAAAGGGATCATTTTTCAGATCAGACTTCGTATCACCGAATTGCTTGATGTTCGATTAGTTCATACGGCACCCATTTATCCAGCTTTTTTTGTTTTTCCAATCAGACTCAAATGTCTAACAACTGCTGAAAGATCAACATTGAGTTCTACTTCCACCTCTCGAGTTGTTTTACGTGAGTCCGTTTCAATATTTTTTTTTTAAATTATTATTGTCTATAGCTGAAGGACTCTCACGACTATCTCCATCATTAGGGTTTTCAATTCCATCACGAAATTTTTGGAACCAGCGTTGTGCTGTACGTTCACTAATTGACTCTTCGCCAGAAACAAATTTAATATTTCGAGCAGTTTGTATTGATTTACATCCCAATTTAAATTCATACAAAAAATCGGACGAATTTGCTTTCTTCCATGATTAATTTAAGAGGTTATATCCAACAATACTAAAGAATGAAGACAATAGACATAATCTGAAATCAGTAGTGTTAATTTAATTGTTTACAATTATTTATCACATAACTATAAATTAATTAAAAAGATAACGGTAACTAGAAAAATCGGCGCCAAACTTAAAATGATAAAAAACGCAATTATTTTTGTATCAACCTAATACTATAGTCCAGACCGTTGAAAGAATGGTATATACGCCTAAGATAATAGTTCAATGTGGAATCGTCTCGACGCAATTTATTGACCAGTATTTGCTAGAAGACGCCCACGAACAATAAGCGATATGGAAGATTTGTTTATTATTTCTGAGTGGAAAAATACTGCAGAAGTGACCTTCATGTAAGAGGTGGATAAGTAAACGATCGGTACGTTCTACCATATTTCAAATTGCTTATTATAAACTAAACATGTATACGCCAAATTTAGACTTCTATAATTTTCAAGATGATACGAAAGTGTAGTAGGTTGAGATTTACAAGAAAGTGCATATTATTGTTCGAAATAGGTATAAAATTCTGAAAGTTGAAAAGAATTTAAACCTTATAGTGGTTCAATTGATCAATTAGAAAATCAAATTTGGCATTAGCATAACTGAACATTATAAAACCTGTCAAGAATAACAACGAAATTATTTATCATAAATTTTTATTGTTGGGACGCTCATGTTTTTCTTGTAACCGTGATTTAATATTGTAGAAATGGAATTAAGAAAGCCTATTTTCATGCTCGTCAAGATAAATGTAAATTAATTTAAGATAGAAAAATAAATCAATTTTTAGTGGATGAAAAAAAAGTAAAGATTTTTTCTGCATTTTTTTTTCGAAGAAGCTTTTTTAAAGAATCTGAAAAATGCTTTTGGAAAAAGTGTAAATTGACTGAAAATATTCTGAATGTGATTTTTGAAAAACTTTCCTATAAAAGGTTTTATTAATTGTCAATCGAACCAGATCTGGAATTCAAAATTTTAAGCATTAGCAAGTATTAGCGAGTAAAAGAAACCAAATTTTATGACAAAATACAATTATAGGTAAACCTTAACATATGGATTTTTGATCAATACTAGTTTCGCTTATATTATTCCTTAAATTTATATCATTCCTTCCAAACATTTATACCATTCCTCTATATGTGCCTTCTGAAATTTCGAATAGTGTAACCAATTACGTAATAAAAAAAGATGCCCGAAAATTATCGT
The DNA here is from genome assembly GCA_034766995.1 of Acanthacorydalis orientalis. Classification (NCBI taxonomy): domain Eukaryota; kingdom Metazoa; phylum Arthropoda; class Insecta; order Megaloptera; family Corydalidae; genus Acanthacorydalis; species Acanthacorydalis orientalis. The sequence goes on along the minus strand of CM068320.1, from coordinate 3,967,483 downwards.
TCGTAGACAATGTTGTTAGATTGTACTTCTGTTGTACTATGAGGGTCGTTTGTTATGTATGGTAAAAAAGGAAATTAAACACTGTTTTCTGGAAAATAGATTATATTTCTCAACAAAGTGTGTCCATTGAGGACTATATACTTGGTTGAACGAATTTACAATTTTTTCATCTAGTCGAAAAAGTAACTTTTTTCAAAGTCTGCAAAATATGCATTGATAGCATCCTAATTTGTTGAGAATTTCTTCCACTGATCCAATTTTTTCCAAGTTTGTGAAGAGGAAATAGTCACACAAGGCCAAGTCCGGAGAACAGGGTGGATGAAGATTGAATTCGAAGTCTAATTCGTACAATTTTGTCATTGTGACTGTCGATTTATGGGACGGCGCGTTGGTCTGGTGAAAGAGCACTTTTTTAGTGTGCCAATCTTGGCCGTTTTTGATTCAGATCTTCTTTCAACCGGTCCAACAATGTTCCATAATAGGTTCCTGTTATCTTTTTTCTCTTCGTTAAGCAGTCGATCAGGATGATTTCATGGAAATCTCAAAAATACAGTGGCCATCACTTACCTACCCAACCGATAAAACGATTTTCGCCTTCTCCAGTGCATTGTTCAGCGCGTTGTACACTGCTTTGACTATTCCTTCGCTCAGGTGTGTAGTAGTGGATCCATGTTTCATCCATAGTGATAAATCGAAGCAAAAATGCATACGGATTGTGATTAGACACTGTCAAACACTGGGTTGAAATGTCCTTTTGTGTGCGTTTTTGGTCAACAGTCAACAATCGCGGCACCCATCGCGCACACAACTTTTTCACGTGCATTTGTCCGTGCAGATTATTATGCACTTATTCAGTTGATACGTCTACAGTCTCATCAATCTCGACCATTTTCACTCGGCGGTCTTCCATAACAATATCATGGATTTTTTCAACGATATTCATGATGGTGATCTCAACTAGGCGTCCAGACTGCATTTCATATTTAGTGCATGTTCGGCCACGTTTAAACTCATTTATCCAGAAATAAACAGTCTTCAACATTGGCGCAGAGTCTCATGATCATCATCCAACTTCATTTTGATCTGAGCGGTTGTCTACTTTTTCAAATAAATCTGTTTTATCACTCCACGGAACTCGTTTTTTCCATTTTTGCCGCAAATGATATAATGCTCGCTTCAAACATGTGTGGAACGTGAACAATGCGTCGATTCTGACTGAAATTTTGCCAATGCTAGTTTATAAAATGACACTTGATGGGCGTGATGTTATCAAATGAATGATTGCGCCATCTCATAGAAATTTACCAAACTTATCAAATTCCGCTCGTATTATGCTGCCATATGCTCAGTTTTCCTTAGGCGACCATTCGAAGTAGACATGTTAAAGCTGTCTTCCAATTATTGTATTTCACGATAAATAATATTTTGTAAAAGTTCACCATGCGCAAAGAAAAAGTGATACGACTTGGAAATCCTGTAAGAGCAAATGTAAAGTTTTCATTTTGAATACGGATTTGAAATTATTAAATGGTTTGATAATGATCAAATCAAGCCAAACATCGACATGGCGCTAGACCTCAACGAATCTACGACACGACCAATTTGACTAATTTCGAAATCTAAAGAATATATAGAACGAGTAAAGTTGCAACAGCATCTTTCAGTAAGCAGTAAACTAGGAGCATATGTTTTATTTTGGTTGAAGTGGAGTATCTTTTAATAAATTGGATAATAAACTGGAAGATTGCAAACAAAAATGAATTTTAATTGATATCAAAAACATAAGGGTAATATCATTTAGTCTGTTTTGAACTCTCAAAGAAAACAAATTTAAAATGGATACTATGCTCTCCTCGGTCACCACACAAGGTGGTTTGAATAGTTTAAATCTTGAAATAGAATAATGTTGAATCAACATGAAAAGCGATAAATATCGATAAAGATGCAGCAATCAAATTTCCTGCTTGGTGTAAAAAAATGATTGAAGAAAATAATTTTCATGCTCGTCATTAATCTTAATAAAACTGATCTTTATTGAAATAAAATGTTGTCTATAACTTCTTTAGCGAAAAATAGAAAACCGTAACCTAGTTACAAAGTCTGCACAGACATCTTAACTTTCCTATTGAGAGGAAACGCGGAAGACGATTTTATATTGAAATCTATGTTTATTTACTATTCACTAAACTCGAGAACTTTAAAAGGTTGCAACAAAGTATCACTGATTGCAGTTTTCCAGGAAAATGCAAAGTAATAGGTCACAAAAACTTTGTTTCAAGATTGATTTTAAAGGTTATTTTTTCTAGCACTCGAAAGCTGTGCAAGCAAAATAATCTTATATTTTAAGTTGTATTAGTTCTCAACAATGCCGCTAACCATTTTGTTGCACTAAATGACCTGCAAGAAAATATAAAAGTCGTATTTTATCTCCGAATAGTACGTCTTTGCTACTAACATGGAACAGGGTATAATTTCAACTTTCAAAGTCTATTATCTTCGAAGAACGGTTGCAAAATCAGTGTGTTATAACGGAGGAAAGTATAATTTTATTAAGGCATTAAAACAAATATAAATAAGATAAAAAGGTTATGTTAATTCCAAGTAATAAATTAAAAATATGTAACCATGTTTATACGAGCGGAGGAAAATGATACATAGTATTTTATTTATGTCCATATTATATGAAAAAATGAACATGTATCTAGAAAATTTAACAAAATCCACTCAAAACGACTGTTATCGCAGAAGTTACATTATGCTGATGTAAAACATTCGATTCGCTGTTGTTCATTTCAATGATTATGTTTAATTCTCATTGGTGATTATCCAAGTAAGAAATTGATTATTTCTTTAAGTACGAGTATCTAGCTTGTTCTTGAAACAGGAAACATAAATTTGTTGAAATTGTAACACGATCATTTTTATTACTAAATTAACTTTAAACCCCAAAAATCTATTTAAAAAATTCTACTGGTAACCAAACAAATTTTTTATTTACTGATTAGTATTTTAATACTAAACTAAAATAGAACTGGTTGACAAACTCTTCACAAATTTTTCGAGAATCTATTATTATTTTTTATGTGAGCAAGATATTTATTAGAAGTTTATGAGCAGTTCGCGAATAGAAATTTATTATAACACATTTATTGTTTCACATATACAATATATTGTGAAACAAATACCTAGCCTTCAATACCTAGCATTTCAATTTATAAATAAAATAATAAAATGATACAAATATATATATATATATATATATATATAAGCTTGTTGACTGTAATTTAAAAAAAATGTACTAGAGGGTTAAAATCTAGTTCTTTCCACATTTTTCTCTAAGAAAAGCATAGAAAATTAAAACAAATTGTATAGTAATTTCTACAACTATATTTTTAAATTACTTTAAATTCGGATAAAAAAATGAGACTTGAATATTTAGTGTGTAGAAAAGTATGTTTTTTTTTGAAGAATCTAGGTAATGCCGGATAATATATCACTAGTAAACTTATAAATAGTAAAATTCTACTTTACTGTATTGCTGAATGTGTATGTATTTCTACTAATTTACTGGATTGAAAAAGGTTGATTAATGCCTAATATCATTATTATTATCACGCTCCGCTGCCAAATAGCAGTATAGTAATAAAGAAAATCAAAACAACTTGTCATATACTGACTTTGGATTTTATCACTTTCAAAATAAATAGATTAGTTGAATAATCAGATTTTGTAATATGTGAATTATTTTTATGATGATGAATCGAAGAAGAATTTCCTAATTCAAACCAAAGATTATTGATGCACTTGAATACAAAATTCCTAGTTTCCTTGGTAATGTTCTAGAATGATTCTTAAGGAAATCTGTTAAAATGTTTTTGGTAATGTTATACAAGTGTACAATGGAGCTTACATTGAATTGAATATTGAAAAAAATATTTTTATATAAAGTTGATGGTAATAAGTAAGCTTTCATTCACTTAAAAATGTTTAAATATATTCTTTATTTTAGAATCAATAAGAATTTTAAAAATAAGAAGTTACTTTTTAAATAGTATATATATATATATATATATATATATATATATGTATATATATATATATAGCGAGAGAGAGAGAAAAGAGAGAGAGACAACTATGGGTCTCACACGAAAGTATTAAAATCCCCCATTTGATATTTTAGTTCAATTTATTTTAGTATTGAATTGAATTGAAATACTAAATAAAAAATAACATGACTTTTCTTAACCCCTGCTCCCATTTTTAATTCTTCCATGTAGAAGCCAAAATTGAACCATTATATGTATATATAACATTATGGATATATATATATATATATATATATATATATATATATATATATATATATATACTTAAGGGAAAACTAAATCATATCATGAACCCTTTGGGACAAAAAATTTAATTGTATTTTTAACAACAATGATAGTTTTTCATTATTTGTAAAATATACTGTTCTATTTTGCACAGTGTTGTATATACACAAATATGCATATATATATATATATATATAAATTTATATCTATAAAATATTTCCATGCTAATAAATCTATTTCAAAATTAAAATAAAATCAATGAATTTAATATACACAGTACATACAATCTGCTATAATTCTAGTTGTGTAGAAAACCGAATTTATAATATGTGTGCGTGCTAATTAAATGAATCACTGAATTGGAAAATTAATTTTAGAATTTTTATTATCGCACGATTTATTGATCCAATCCGATAAAAAAATATTAATATTCATAGTATGTTATTTAAAAATGTTATAGATGAAAATTATACACATGTACTGTATTTATTTAATTTCAAAATGTAACGTTTTAGTTTGATACGACTGATAGAACAGTTTATATCGAGCTAGAAATAAACTGAATCGCAATTATTATATCATTCCGGAAGACATGTATTTATTGGAATAATCGTCTCATTAATGTCGACTGAATCAAAATATCATTTAAAAACTTTGAACCACATATACATACATACATATATATATATATATATATATATATATATATATATATATATATATGTATGGATGTATTTAAATGCCTATGTATGTATGAATGAATGTATGTATAACAATCGAATTCGTCATTGTATCAATCCCGCGATCCGAAACAGTAACTGTGGAGGTTGCGACGTTGGTTACGGTGACGCTGGGCGTCGTGACGCCCAGCGACGCAGCCAGCAGAGCAGGCTACGAGACGTGCGCTTCTCGTTTCCAACGCCCCCAGCGTCAGTGCGCGTTCGAGCTCCGAACGGGACGCATCGGGATGATAAGAGAGCATAGTGTCTAAAAACATCCAACATGCCGCAGTACAGTCACTGTTTCCCAACACTGGGATACTGTGAACAGAGCTCGACGCATCGATAAAAAAGAACGGACGTACAGTGTGTTCAATCAGTGCGAGCGAGATGCGTACAGCATGCTGTATTATTTTAACGTATCCGACGTGTCGTGAATCCGATCTCGAGGTGGTGGCAAATGTGCAGGGTTTAGCAGAGCCCTCTGCAAAAAAACAGGCATGCCGTTGACTTGAACTCTATTACTATTTACACTATATACCTTATATTGTATATAGTTGTTTTGTTATGCACGATATGAACGAAGTATTCTCATCTCAGTGTAGCGTGTATGCAGTCGTGAACTTCGACATCAACTTCTTGTATTTTGTCGAGTTCATCTACGACCGCAGCTTGTTGCGTCTAATCAGGTGATGGTTGTGTTGACAATACAATACGAATTTTGAAAAATTGAATATGGCTGTTTGTCTGAAAAAACTGCGGCCTGTTCTGTTCGTTTCGACGCCGTATCTCATAGCTACGTTGTATCTTTACTTGTCTGTCCAGATCATTCCTCTGCCATCATTGAATTTCGTTCGAACTTTCAAAATAGATTCTCGTGTGAAAATTTTTCAAAATTTCATTTCATCAAATATATTGATGGTGTATTAAAGGGTTAAACAAATCTATTTAGACTTGAAAACATTCGTTTCATTTACAACTGTTAATACATGTTGCAAATAGAAACGTTTACCAATTTTGTATAAAATATAAAATAAAACAAGTACGTTTGATATTACAATGAATACATTTCGAAAAAAATTTTAATACAGATATTTTCAAAATAATTTCACTGTGAAAATATGAAATTTGATCAAATATGTTTGTGTTATGTATTGTAGTTATAAATTTAATAAAAAAGAAATCGAACATAGACATGTCATTATATATAAAATTTATCAAAGTAATATTATTAAATATGTATAAAAGTAAATAATCAAACTATCTAGTCTTAAATTTAAATTGAGTTCTGTATTTTATTTCGGTTAAAAAATATTTCAAATTATTAAATGAAAAATTATTCCTTTGCTACACTGTTAGTAATTTAAATAAATTTCAGTTTTAATTTAATTTATTATATGTATATATATATATATATATATATATATATATATATATAATGTATGTATGTGTGTGATAGAGTGCGTAGAGATGCAGAAATATGAAGTTAACTAATAATAATCGTGTGATTTTTCTAGGTATAAACATTCTTCAAATACTTGACGGCAAAACTTGGTGTCATGTTTGGCTTTATAGTAGATAAATATTGATAGTTAAACGTAAAAATGAGTTGATGCTTGTTACAGTTCTTGTATATAATAAATTAATTGTATCCATGTAAATAACTGTCGTACATTTATAATCTCATAATACTCTAAATAGTACTATTAATAAGAAAAATAAAATAGTCTTCTCTTGAACTAAATATAAAATTAAATGAAACATCAGTTACGTAAGTTCATGTTATCGATATTGTTAATCAAATAAATCAGCCGACAATTTAAAAACAGTTGTGTAGTATCAATGTACAAAATATAATGAAAACTTTAGTGCAGCAATACGTTATCTCATACATTTCATTATGCAACTTATTCTTCGATTCCAACGTCAATAATAGTTCGTCGTGTAATATGATAAGTCGTAGTGGTGGTGAAGTTATCGTTTACAATAGACTGTTGAAAGTGAATAGCAAATTGTTCTTATAGCGATGGTAAATACAGTGACAAAAAAGTGTATGTGTTGAGAAATATTTAATTCGTTCATCTTTCGTCAGTTTTCACAAGTAGTACCTGATCGAAACTCTGTTGGAGAGACGCAGTGGCAACCATTTGGATAAGGTAAGAGTTACTTTTTTATATTGATTTGCGTCTTATTTTTCGTAATCTGTCGACGGCTGTACCATGTAAATATTCCAGGATTGGAAAACCGACCACTCTCACTTGTTCTTACAGTTTTTCACTCTTTACATTTGTTTAATGCGCGTGTGAGTAATTTTCGACAAAATGAAGTCGTTATTGGAAAAAATTGAGTGTGATCAAATATAGTTAGATATTAGATTTTATAAATATTACTTTAACAGTCCTACTATTATATATACATATATATATATATATATATATATATATATATATATATATCATCACATACACGCACGCATACACAAATATTTGTTTTCGTTATGGATTCTGTAATGAACTCATAGACTTTCAACTTGAAACTCGTTTGTGTCAAATATGAATTTTATTTTGGCTAGCGAAATAGGTCGATAAAAATATGACTTTATGTATTCATTTTTGGATGTAGAACAACTGCCTAGAAATTTTATATTATCCGGTAATAAAGCAATTCATTATATTTTTAAGTTAATCTATTATGTATTTATATTTTTTATATACATAACAAACGTGGATAATTTATATATATATATATATATATATATATATATATATATATATATATATATATATTAGAAATTGTATAAATATTTTTTTACGGAATATTTTTCAAGATTTATTTTTAATTTATATGGAAAAGTAGTAGTTGAACTATTTTTTATTTTATTCAGAAAATTGTTCTTCGTAAATATTATTATAAAAAAAATAACAAATTCATCAAGACTTTCGTAGTAAAAAAAATGTCAAATAAAATCTGAAATATGGAAAATTAAGTTGTGTATGACTGATGGAAAATATCATTTCAGACCCGAATAAAAAGAATTATTTAGTGTCTATACTTTGCTGTTTGGGTGACTTTGGATGGATTTTTTGACTATTCCTCTTTAATCATGTTTTGAAACTGTATTTTTGTTCGAATATAGCAATAAGTGTACTTTCTGATCTATATGTTTCAGTAGGATAGTGTCCGTTGCCATCGGATTATTATTGATCTTTTTCGGTGGCATTCTTTGACTTTGGAGTAACTGTACAATAATCATATAAATAAAATCAGTGATTTGTGCATAGGGTTCATTATCTTTGTATTAAAATGAAATTTATCATCAATTCTCAGTTTACAATTAACTCATTTAATTTTTTTCATTATATGGTATATTATCATAGTTCTTTCTATGAATTCCAAATTACCCTATCTTTTGTAGTTTATAATATCCCAAGCCATTATGCTTTTTTTAACTATGTTTGACAGTAAAACACAATTTTTTTTATTTTAAAACTTCATTTTTTTTCTCTAAACTTTTTCTTTATTTTTATTATTTGAAATAAGAAAAATGCAGTTTAAGTCAAAATGTACTTTTTATTTTTTTTCCTCGATAAACCTTTCTTTACCTTTGTATTTTATTACCAAATTTAATCGCTTTGTTCGTTTGAATTCGCTAATCAATGAGTTTATTTTCTATACACTCGAAAAATATCAGTTGGTATGTATTTGATGCCTTATGGTGATAGTGTGTGTTTACCTTACATTTAATAAATTCGAACAAGTTTTGCTGGCTCAAAAAACTGAAAGTAATTTCATATTGTGTTTTATTTTTCATCTCATGCTATTATATTTCTTGTGCTTTTTTCTAGATACATTTTCAATTCTATTTTATTTGTAGTATTATTTTTTTTAATTGCGAATTTAAAAGGTTTTAATATTTTGTCAATTTCACTTCAGATTTTCCTTTCTTTTGTCTGAAAGTAATAACTGTGGAATATTAATATGTATTTTTAGTTGTTTAAAAAATTGATTAAATACTTAATGTGATCACTTGTATTGAATTTTTATTCCGGCCGTGTTTTAAATTAAGATATTTTGTATATTTGAATCCGAACGTGATTTTTTTTTATATTGCTAATTGTGTCTAAACATTGTCTTTTAATAATCATACACAATTGTACATCAGACCATTTTATGTGATAATCTTAATAATTTATGTAACCTGTTTACAGTAAAAGAATTTTATATATTTGTAGATATTTCTTAAGGACATCTATACAATATAACTTGATTGTTTAATATTTGTTTATGAAAAATGTTACTCCATACAACTGAATCCGTCTGACTATATATATATATATATATATATATATATATATATATATCAAAGTGCATTTTTCAATCTTTGTATTTTGGTAACATCGACTTTGCTTTTATTATTAATTTACCTTGAAATTGGGTTATTCAAATAAAGATGAAAAAGAAGCAAATAAGAGTTATTTTTTGTATGAGTTCAAATCTGGTTTAAAGTAGAAAAACTGCTTCTAAACTAAATGATGGTTATGGTGTAGGTACTGTTAAGGAATGTACGGTGGTTTCAAAAATGTTGTGTTGGGGACGAGAGCCTTGGAGATCGAAGAAGGTTGCGGAGGTCCTTCTTCAATTCATAATGACTGACTGGAGGCGTTAGTTGAATCAAAACCATGTGAAACACTTAGAGAGCTTGCACAAAAGTTAGGCGTTAGTTATCCATCAATTGCGGATCACTTAAAACCACTTAAATTAAAAAAGTATATGAATTGAAGGTTATAAACCACAATTATTTTTCTACTTCCCTAATATATATGTATAAATATATATATACAATGTGTGTGTGTATGTTAATGTAAATATACATACATTATGAAATATTTACAAGTTTTATGAGGTTACTGGGAAATTAATATGTTCAATGAGACACGAAAATTATGTAAAAAATATTTTGATAAATTAAAAATTAATTAATTATGTATTATTATATTTATATATTAGAAAAAATAGATAAAATCGTAAAGAAAAAAGTAACTTTTCTGGAGATAATTGTAACTTTTAGAATATTTTTGTATGTACAATAGTATCAAAAAAATGGAAACAGAAACTGTGTATTACTCGTATTCTTTCTTTATGTAGCTAATTTCATAAAGTCGATTAATTGTAAAATTTACTTTTATTTTTTTAATATTTAGTTTAATATAATTTTCTAGATTTATCTAATGCCATATTTTCTTTAACAGTACTGAATTTTCTTTTTACTTTTGTGTCTTAAATCTTATACTTTTTTATTTAGGTCAGGTAGTAATTTGTTTACATTTGGTAATATTTTTTAATTAACTGTTTCTTAATTACAGAATGCGTGACACAATCGTTCTTTATGCTATATTTCCTATTCACTAATTTTATTATGAAGAACAATTCAAAATATATATATTTTAATCGTTTTCCTTGACAGATTTTTGTTAGGTTACCTTTAATATACTCTGATACGATCAGTGCCAGATTTTGAAACATGTTTTCTGGCTATTTGATAAAACTAACACAATTTATATAAAATAGCTCAACAACCAAAAATAGGCATATAATCTATCAGTTTAGAAATGATTTCGATGTTGCCAGGAAATTAATTTGTAAAATAAAATATGAAATGTTTATTTTGAGATGATAATGGATTTTTTTTGAATTTTAATTTTTTATCAGGTACAAATTTAAAGATCACTAAGCTTCATTTAGATAAAAATTCACTTTTAAATCTTTGTTATATTTTCGGCTACATATTGAAGCAAGTCGAATAGTGGAGTGGTTTTGCAAGAGACGAGTTTCTGCCAGTATGGAATACAGCAGTTTATTACAAGTTGGCATGTAGTGCACAAAAATTAAGGAGGATTATGTGCGAAAATGACCTTAATAAAAATCTTGTATGTAGAATAACAGTTTTTATTTTTTTAAGTCACATTTAGTGTTTGACTTGTCATATATGTGTGTATGTAAATATATATATATATATATATATATAAATATTATGTGTATATGTATATTATAACATTTAAAATACGAAAAATATTTATATATACAGTTTTCATAATTGGTAATCGGATAAAACGAGTAAATAGCCTCAATAAAATATAAATTCTGCGTTTAAATACGGTAACTGCCAAAAATTAGAATTGAAATGTTCTTATAAAAAGACACATATTTTAGTTATAAAATGAATGTTTATTCGTCGACTATTTATATCATATATTTATAAATTAGTATAAGATATGTCATGTTACATAATTTCAATTTAGGTTATACCAATTGAAAATTATTAATGAGTTAAAATAGAAATAGTAAATCTTCCATTTAAAAATATAAAACTAATCAAAAAAAGAAAAAATATTTTGATAGATACTGACAAAATTAAAATTAGAGCTGAACTCTATTAAATTTATTGTATTAAGCGATATACTGTAATTAAAATAAATTATATATATAATCAATAATATTGATACATTATATATATATATATATATATATATATATATATATATATATATATATATATATATATATATATACACTTACACACACACGATTACAATATAATATGATCAAGATAATTTTACTATGTCTACTTATTATATAATATTGGTGAGGTGTAAAATTGTCCTTAATTAGAACATTGACATTAGAAAATTATTTTTTAAGCAAATAAAATCAGGTTTAATATTCTTTATTTAAAATGTTTATTGAGGATTTAACACTAGTACAGTTATAATAATACAGTTCCATATCTTTATTGATATATCGGAAAAGCTTGTGAACATTATTTTTGTTAATTATGCTAATAATGTTGATAACCGCCTAGTTGGTCGAAATTGAATATTTTGTATTGAACAATGTAAGTTTGTGTTGATTCTTTTTCTTTCCCCGTTTCTCCAGCTTTGTGATTCCTTCTAGGAAGTGAGTTTCTTTGAGGTCCTTAAAATAGCCGTGTGCGACCTCTATCGCCTCTTCATTCGACACAAATCGCTTCCAACCAGGAAAAAATCAAGTTTAGGGAATAGAAGGAAGTCCAAGGGACCCAAAATCAGGTGTATACGGTGATGTGGAAGGATTTTAAACTTCGATTCATTTAATTTTTGCTGAGTGACAAAGGTTGACTGAGTCAGTTGACTGTCATGGTAAAACAATACTATTTTCTTGACCATTCCGGGATTTTTTTGTGCTATCTCTGCTTTCAACTTCTCCAGTGGGTTACGTAATATTGGACAATAACTGTTTTTCCCTTCTGAAGACCGTCTATAAAAACAACTATTTTTACATCCCAGGAAACTGACGCCATCACCTTTCCATACGAGTGAACCATCCTTGCCTTTTTCGGAGCCATTTCACCGCGTTTAGTCCACTGTTCTGATTGCGTTCTATGACATGTAACTTATTTTTTCTCATTAGTTTTTTTTTGTGTCGTCCAAATAATTTTTTTAAAGCTGTCATAAACTAATAGTGTTGTTATGTTTAACTTTAAGAAAAGATATCGAATATTGTAATGAATAAAATTAAATGTTTATACTTTTTGGAAATATAAAATAGGATATATATATATTATTAAAAGTAAATAATATATTATTAAGTTCGAATCAAGGGATTTTTATTTTCGAATGTACTATTATAAGTTTTGATATTAATACATTTAATCGACGTTATGATTAAAAAAGAAAAAAAAATAATTCAAGTGTAAGACTCTGGTGTTATCATTTATATTGTTTACAATTTTTGAGAATTTTCAATCACGGATCCTTTTGTCTAATACTATTTATACATTGCACTCAAATGAATATACTAATAGTTTTTAAACTATGTTGCGATTTATTAAGAAAGAATTATTTAAATGGAAAATGATTACGTTAGAAATAGGGAAAAGAACTATGAAAAACTGAAAACTGAGTATAAAATAAAAATTGATTATTATGAAATTTACATTTGTATGTGTTTTACGTATCGTAAGTTAAATGAATGTCGCTTATTTAAAATGTTGCCAAGTTTTGAGTTGCGTCATGTTAAGCACATTTGTTGTACTGAAATATCCATTTCTTTGTTTTGTAAATTTGTGTAGATAAATTTTACTTTTCCTTAATTTATTTTTTGGTTATTATATTAAGTAACTGTGATTATATTTTTGATTACAGTTACAGAAAGTGTAGTATTATGCCAAAAATATAATTTTTAATTAATTTTCATTTATAAAATGGCATTTGTTTACAATTATTTTTTTGATTTCTTGAAAAGGTATTTATGAGAAGCACTTCTATAGATAATAAATATTATTAATAAATTATGAAATGTGTTTTTATTATTGAAATGATAATGCGTGTATATATATATAAAAGTATTATTAAATTATATTTTCTATTGTATATCTTCAACCGTTTAATATTTATATAAGTTTGTTTGGCGATTTAAAAATATTTGGCCGAATTAAAACAAAACAAGTTTTAGAAGTGAAAGATTTTTTCTGATATTAAGATTGGAAATGAAAATATTAGGTTGGTAGAAAAATAACTGGTTTATGACCTTGAAATTCATATTTATTTTTCAATTTAAGTTGTTTTAAGTGGTCCAGAATTGTTTGATGACTAACGCTTAACTTCCGTGCAAGCTCTCAAATTGTTGTGCGTGGTTCTGATTCAACTAATGCTTCAGTTGGTCGTTATGCACTAAAGAAGGACGCCTGCGACTTCTTTTTATCTCCAAGGCTCTCATCCCCAGCACGAAATTTTTGGAAGCACCATTGCACCGTTCTTTAACAGTACCTAAGCCAAAGGCATCGTTTAGTTCACGTGCAGTTTCTGCTGCTTTACCATTCGTTTTGAACTCGTACTATAAATGCTCTTATTTGCTCCTTTTCTATCTTGAATTCAATCGCCTAATTTAAAGCAAAAATAATTATAAAACCAAAGTCGATGATAACAAAATATAGACCGAATAATGCATTATAAAACAATATTAACATGAACACGATGAAATGACATTTTCATTGAATAAATTAATGTTAGAATTTAGAAAATATTAATCGCAATTATTTTCCTACCAACCTAATAGTTCTTTATTTTCTATGTAGTGGGGTCAACGTCGACGATAATAAATTTCGTATATACTATTTGAAAGTAGTTTTCATTAGTTACTTGTATACACTTTTTTAATAAGTAGCAGTACGCAAGTTTATTTTCTACTATGTGAATAGTTATCTCATCAGTTGTTTGTAATAGAGATAGTGTTATTATGTTTAAACATACATACATACACACACACACACATATATATACACACACATATATATATATATATATATATATGAATGTGTATGAGATAGAGAGTATATGTGCGTGTATGTTTGTGGATATAAAAATAAATTTTCAGACTAAATAACTCCTACATTTCATGGATGAATAATTTTAAGCAACAGTTCAAGAATATAATTCACGAAATTCTTGAAATATAATTATGTATGAATAAGGTAACAGTGAAACATTTATTTCTAGCTTTTGTAAACTAGCAAAGTTTATTTGGTAACTGGATGTGAAGAATTTTAATTAAAATAGCATGTTTGAGAACAAAGGCAACTACGCTAAATGCAGCATCTCCATCTGTGATCTAATTTAACAGTTTGTTGCGGCTAAAATGGTGTCTTTGATGCAGTTGTTTCTGTATTTACTAGAAACTAGTACAATGTTCATTTACAATAACTGAACTACATAGAGAAACACCTCCCCTAATGAAATATCTAGCAGAGACAATGTTGCCAAACGCATGGTAATTAAGCTTGTATCTGAGAGAACTTTGACATTTGTGTAGAATTACTCTCTGTTATTACAAGAATTAATCTCACGTTAATATACAACAGCAGTGGTGGAGTTAGCTGAATATCGAATTAATTTTTAGAAACATTTGTAAATTTATTGCATTTTGTATTTCTTATATCAAAGAGAAAAATTAATATTACCAATAATATGCGAACAGTGAAAAATATATTGATAATAGAACTATTATTTTCTTTATGAAAATAAATGGAAAATTGTCAATTACTTATATCGTGTTATATTAGAATTTATTGCAGAGATAAAATATCTTTAAATTATTATAACTGGGGCTTCGCTAAACGACATTTACTGTGTACGTGTGATTTTTTAAATTAAAAAAACACAGATGACAAATTATGTACTTATTTTTATATATTGAATCTGAGTTTAAAAAATATTTGATATATTATTTGTTCAAAATTCTAATTAAAACGTACAATTATACAATATTTCATTTTAATTAATAGACTTAAATTTTAGACAGCTCTCTTGAAATGTAATTCGTTATAACTGGGCATCGTAACTTAAAAATGTATTAAATACTTTAAATTATGAGAATATCTGTGAGACTCAAGGGTATACAATTGTTAAAAAAAATAAAAAGCATTATAATGAAATACAAAAAAAAACAAAACATAAAGGATTTGGATAAAGAACATAAATTAGCATCGAAATATAATCCCAGATACCAAGATATAAAATGTAATGATGGAATAGTACCATATTTGGGACTAAGAATTCAGGTTGATAAAGTTAAAGTGTTCAGTTAGTTAAGAGTTATGAGCACTAAACATTTTAAAATGTCAAGAGGTCTTAAGTATACCTGGAATTCCACTTCAATTCTTACAAACTGTAACTCAGGCGAAGTTGAAGATTTTCATCATGTAATACTTGTCTGTCTCTTATACAAAATCTTTGGAATTGAGTTAATTTTAAAATACCTGGATAGAAAATGCAGCAACGATTTAAACATGTACATCCTAGATAACATTTGTAAACAAAAAATTAATGATATCTTCTACTTTATCACTTCAATGTTAAAAAGTAGAGGTATAATTATGAGTGAATAATATTTTATTCAACTTATTCGTATTTCTGTTTTTATATCTCTCCAGTTATTATTTATCAGATAGCTAATTAAAAACGTTTGATTGCTTGATTTAAACATGTTATGTATTGTAATGAATATATCAGTGTTTAAAATGTATTATTAAATAAAATAGTCGGCATTTAAATGTTTATTTACTTTATCTGACTATTATGTAAGTGTTTATATGTAAGAGTTTGACATGAGATAATCAGCATTTATATATTAAATCTATTTGTATCCCTATATATAAGATCATGTATTATATAATTGCTAACCTCTTGTAATGAATATTTTATTCGAAATACAGTACTTTGAGGATAATATTTTTATACTGAATGTTATCTGAATCAGTATAATAAAATATAACCTTTGATATTTTATTATAAGAAAAAATATTACTTTAAATAAATACATAATTCTCATTCATTAATTATTCTTCCAAAAAGAGCCGCATATGAATGACTTTTGCGATTATACAGATTGCAGATATCAATATAACGGGAATTGATGTATATTCGACAGAAATCTCATAAAATATTCATTGATTCTTTCACAGTGAGAGATGATTTCCCCCTGCTGTTGAAACCTTAACGCTGGAGATAAATGTCGAACTGTCGTATCCCCGATGCTAGACGGTAGTTATATTTTCACGTAGCGATCTGCAAAGTTGTATAGTGAATGCAGTGTCTTCATCACGTTTGAAAAAATAGGTGTTGATAATCTTGAAGGAGTTCACAGCGTAAAGCCTTTAATACCATACCGCATCGTGCTTGCATCCTTTCGTTGCGTACAGTTCGATAATATGGAAATTACTGGTACATTCATTCATTCTGTGCTAAAAACACTGTTTAATAATACGTTGAGAGGTATGAACAATTGTTGTAAATTGAAAAGTATTATTTAAATGAATAACTGTACATACTTTTCAAATATACAAATATTATAAAATAAAAAGAATGTTATAGTGTTTATTAAACTGCTATTGACTTTACGGTTAATTTGTGTCATTTGATAATTGTATATAATCATCCAATTTTGTGTTTATTGAAAAAAAATCTTTATTTAAAATAGTGTGACTAGTTATTGAGAAATAACCAATACATCTTGCTCAGCATGGAAAATATAAATGTAGCATGCGATAATTTTACAATATATTATATAAATTTAATAACATTGATGGTATAGTGATAATAGTATTTTAATCAAATTATTTCATATAAAATCTGATCTGACCTGACCTTGTTAGTTCTAACATACATTGATGTCTGCCGTGATCTCTTATGATTTTACGTGTCTTGTTATATTATGATGTGTTCTCATGTGTTGTGATGTACTACTAATTATTTTGACCTATCCAGATTTATTACAACTTAACAATATCTAAATTAGCTAGATTTTATCAGATGGTATTTGCAATTTCAATTGAAAAATATAACTTTTGAGTGTAAAGTACTGGGATAGGGTGAAAAGTTTCGGGTTTCACATATAGATGTCATCACTATGCTCACTATTTAAATGGTGTTACATGATTTCATTCTTCGTATGCTTATGTTTGAAGCTTCAAGTTAATAAATTGTTAAGTATTGGTTTGACACCCCGCAGAAGTGAACTCTTGAAGCGTCGTTTTTAAAAATCGAAAAAGTGGAAATTCGTGCCGTGAGTAAATCTTTTTTGAAAGCTCTAAGTGCAATAGATATAAAAAAGGAGTTGGATTCAATGTTAAGGAACTCCTCTATACGAATACAATCTTTAAGGGATTACTTGCTGAACTTAAAATGAGTAGGACGAGCACCAGTAATGAATCACACAGTAGACGTTCTATTGAAGTGAATACGACAGAAATGGTTGAAAAATCCTTAGAAGCGTTTTGCCCGATCTTAAAGTGAGAATGAGTGAGATAGCAAATACTTTTATATCAACGGAACGTGTGCGCAATATTTTACACGAACATTTGGGTATAACAAAACTGTGCGCTGAATAGTTGCCGTGTTTGCTCACACCTAACCAAAAACAATATCGAAAGGACTTTTCAACCGATTATTTGGCATTATATAAGCGTAATTTAACACATTTTTTGCGTCGATACATAATCGTTGATGAGACTTGGGTCTGTCACTAAACTTCTGAGAATAGAATAGTCGAAAGGTGAACCAACTACAAAGAAGGAAAAGACAATTCTATCGGCTGGTAAGTTTATAACGACTGTTTTTTTAGGATGCACGCGGAATACTCTTCATTGACAACCTTGAAAAGGAAAAAAAACAACTAATATCAAGTATTAGTGAGCATTACAGCATTTGAACAATGAAATCAAGAAAAAACGGCCACATTTGCCGAAAAAGAAAGTGCTGTTTTATCATGATAATGCACCAGCTTACACAGCAGTTGTTGCGATTGGTAAAATCAATAAATTAAAGTTCGAATTGCTTGCCCACCCACCATACTCGCCAAATTTAGTCCCAAGTGACGTCTATTTCTTTCATAACTTAAAAAAAATCATTACTTTTTCCTATATTTTCTACAATAATTTTCACAAATTGTTGTTAATATTCACTATAGTTTACATTAGTACACTTTTTAAAACAAAAAATTAATAATTCAGATTATATAATGGATGTTTTTCGATTATATAATTAATATTTAACCCTATTTGTATGTAGATATAGTAATTTAAAATAAGTGTTTAGTAGTATTAGAACCACTTAGAATTGCTAATTTATTTATTTTAATAGTGTAATATATTTTGTTCAAACTTGAAAATAATATATTAGGTTGGTAGAAAAATAATTGCGGTTTGTAACCTTCAGATTCATATGCATTTTTAATTTAAGTGGTTTTAAGTGGTCCATAACTGTTTGATGTCTAACGCCTAACTTTTGCGCAAGGATTCGATTTGTTGCGAGTGGTTCTGGTTCAACTAACGCCTTCAGTTGGTCGTTATGAACTAAGGACGGACGCCCGCGACCTTTTTCATATTCAAGGCTCTCGTCCCCATCATGAAATTTTTGGAACAACCATTTCACCATACGTTCATTAACAGTACCCATACCAAAAGCATCGTTTAGTTTACGAGCAGTTTCTGCTGCTTGACAACCCGTTTGAACTCATACAAAAAAATGCTTTTATTTGCTTCTTTTCCATCTTTAATTCAATAACCTAATTTGAAGCGAAAGTAATAATAAAACAGTCGATATTACCAAAATATAGACTGAAAAATCTACTTTAAAATGATATTAACATAAACACTATGAAATGATACTTTCATTGAAAAAAAATAAGGTTAGAATTCAAAAAACAATAATCGCAATTATTTTCATACTAATCTAATGATATATCAGCTATGGATTTGAAAAAAATAAATAACAAGTTTAACATATTTCATTATAATATTATTTTTTTCCACAAATTAATTATTTTTTTCATACTATAAATAAAACAAAAATGTTTTTTGACAAAAATATCATAATTTCATGCGTCTTTTAAGGGCGATGCCATTATTTTCAGAGAGCTAAATTCCAGACAAATCTTAGTTCAATATACAAATATATAATATATAAATAAATAAGGTGATCGCTGGTTTTGTAAATGATTTGTAAAACATTAACACTCATATCTCATCTTGAGACATGCAATTTCATGTCAATATTGTTATTCTTTTATATTTAATTAATTATTTCCTTATTTACAAATTTTCGGGGTTATCTAAACACTTATAAATAAAAAGTAATTAACATGATTCTAAAAATTAATTTTCATTCACCAACAAAAACTCTTTATCATAATCATTTTGTTGGGTATTTTTAGGTATTTCGGTGGCGATTCCATTATTCTTATAAAGTTACAGAAAAATCTGTCATGAATTTTCATTAGTGAAAGTGAATTTAATCACAGTGACAAGGATTATTACAGCTATAATAATCATATTTAAAGAAATATGTTGGTTTTCTCAAACGTTATTTAATAAAAAAAATCACTTATTTTGTTAATTTTGCTTATCAATAATTTTTATCAATCATACTCTTATGCCATATTAATAATTGGTTTTAAATATGAATGGGATAACTTTACTATTTCTTTTCCGACAGTTAACTTAATTTATACGCTTTATATTCCATTAATATATACTTAGATTTCATACATAGAAATTAATTTATCATTTTCATGAATTTTATTATGCCTTTGTTTCTCTATTCGTTTTTTATTTGTAACTAATTTATTTTCTTTAAATATTTTTAAAACGTATTTGATATTTATTTTTTTTCGAAAATACTAATTCTTTTTTATCACGAATAAAGCCTATAACGTAATTTAATATTCTTTTTCTGCAAAAAAATATTTATTTTTAATTTCGTGATATGGTTATAGAACTTGACAGGATTTCAAACGTAACAGCTAAATATTTACAAGGCAGAGTTCGTTAGTTAAATTTTATTTATATAATACAGGTATTTAGGGAATTATTTACATTAAACTATTAGAAGATGTTATATAAACGAACAGTTTGAAAATAACCGTTTGATACAAAATATTTTTTATAAATAATAGTGCGCTCTGCACCCTACCCCCTCCGTTTGTCTACCGCGGGAGATCCGCTTCTCTCTCTTTGCTTGTATCGTGTATATATATATATATATATATATATATGTTAGTATATATATATGTTAGTATATCTATATAATCATTCTCATAGATATATTGCAACGTTGTTTTTCCATAATGTCGCATATTTTGTTGCAGTTGTTATAATACAAATATAATTTTTTGTGAAAATTTGGTGTACCTTCTGGTGTCATCAATAATAATAATTTAATACAAAATTTTTATAAGTTTTTTAAAAATGTTTGTCCATTTTTTGAAACTTTACGGATTGTTTCTTTATATATAGATAGATCTAATTATGATAATAAAATTTTAATGACGTGTTCAACTACACAAATAAAACATTATCAATGTTACTTCAAAAGATTAATTTTTTAAATTCATTTACATTATTTTCGTATACTAAAAAACGAATAAAGCAATATGATTACCAGTGCCTTCATTCATATAGACATATCTATATGTATCTATCTATATATCTCTCTCTATATATATATATATTTGTGTGTATATATATATATATATATATATATATATATATATATATATATATTTGTGTGTATATATATATATTTGTGTGTATATATATATATATATATATATATATATATATATATATATATCTTTGTGTGTATATAAATATGTATATATTTGTGTATATATATGTATATATATATATATATATATATATATATATATATATATATAAATGTGTGTGTGTGTGTGTGTGTGTATCTATATTCACGAGGTTTTAACAATTTTTAGGAAATTAATAATTTTATGAAACATTTAACATACTTTTACTTATTCCGTTATTATTATATATTGAATGTTATTTTGTATTTTAAACTTATTATTATGTCCTGTATATAAGTAAAAATGTATTTGAATTTTCATCTCCTTCTAGAACACTAGCTGATACATTTGTAGAAATATCTAGGTTATTTGTAATTTTCTCATTTTTATTTTCCACATCATATTCTTTTACGATCTTCTCATCCGACAGAAATTCAATTATTACTAGTATTTTTCTGTTAAGCCGTTGCTGTATAAGTAAATTTGACCACAGAATTACTTTTTGCTCAAAAGATTTTCAATTTAATATTAAACTGAATTTTTTGCTTTTATTCCTAATTATCAGTTTAAATGTAAACGAGGGTTTCAGAAAAAAGTAATAATATATAGTTAGATATAATAATAATTAAACCCTTTTATTAAGTTATATCAGAATGTGCATGCTGTTTCTTTGGGAGATTATATGATTTCTGTTCACATAAACCAGGGCGCTCCGTCCTCTGCTCATTGCACTCACGCACCCCCTGGCGACTTCGTCTCTCTCACTCACGCTCGCTCTCTCCTAAAAAAATAACAGGTATTAACAAAGTATACGCACAATTAATTTATATAAAATGTAAGCCGTAACATTTTTAGTAGAAAATGTATAAAAATTAACAATAAAGTACAATGTTAAAGTATGTGACAATTTTTTTACTCTAAAGCTTCAGTAAATACAATATTTTAAATAAATTTCTGATCACTGAAATCGTATATCTTCTTTCATTGTATACCCTGAGAGAACTATATACATATGACTGATGCCAACCAATCAAAATAAAGATCACGTGATCTTCATCAACCAATCAGTATACGAATAACATTTTCAAAAAGTGTGCACGTGACTGATTTTTAATTATATAGACATTAGATTAAATGTTGTAATATTGTTCTATTTACCTTTTTCTATGTAACTACAAAATAATTAAAAAAAAGTTCTCTGTTATTTTGTTGGTATTATGTATGTGATAAAACGTGATTACTAGTAAGTAATCCTTTATTTTTTTTTGTTTTTAGTGCTAATTCGTATAAACATTGATTTTAAAACAATGTTTAATTTTGATTAATTTTAGAGATATTCTATTAATTTGAAAGATACCTTGTCAACTCAAAGAAAATATACAATTAATCCTTCTATGTACATAAATACTGAAGATTGAAATAAATTTAGTTATGTTTAACGTTGATTTGTGTAACGTTGGTTATTAACGGGTTAAACCTTACACTTTGTAATACTTAGTAAAAAAATATCAACTCGATTGCCGATTTAAATTAATTTATCTCAATTGTGGAAATAAAAATGTGATCTATAAGCTAATAATTAGCCAAGTAAATATCTTTGTAATTTTAATTTGTACGAAGCGAGGATTTATGAATTATTTTTTGAAAGCTATGGACAGAGTTGAAGAATTCTTTTAATATTTACCAAAACTTAAGTTTGCAGTACCTAAAGTATAAAATAAATATTTATTTATTTAGAGATTAAAGAGTAACTAAAAATCGAATTAACTGGGTTGGATTTGAACGCTGATGTATGTTTGTATATGTTCATGATTTACATTATAACATATAGTGTATGAGAAAATCTTTGTCATATTTTCTTCCAATCCTTTCATAATTATATCTAGAAGCATTTACTGTTGATATATGAATTTTCCTAGAAAAAATTTGGATTTGTAATATTTTCTTTTTAAAATCGTTAAACTCTACACCGTTTTCAATAATTTCTTCAGTTTTACCTACATACATTAATTTGTCTTTGAAAGAAACTTTTTCTAAATATTGATTTTGGTTGTTAATATTGATTTAATATTTGTCAAAACTATTCTTATTCATTAAATTTATATTTTCTTGTATTAGATATTACTTTGTATAATTATCAGACTAGCTTGTAATCTACATAAGAAATTTAATTTTTCATATCTATATAAAAAATTTATGAAGTAATTTTATTTTCTTGTCTTTAGAGTCTTTGTCTTGCCTTTTTTCAGTTTTATCTGAATTTCATATTATTGTTCTTTCAGTTTTTCTTCTTTACTTATTCAATGTATCTTGTTATATTTAATTTTTGTTAAGACATTCTGTCAATATTTTCAATCTTATTTTTTTTCCGCCTTCTATAATTTCTTAATGTCGATAATCTTTCGAGAAATGACTAAAGTTTTTTTGAGTATAAGATTTTGATAACATATTACTGTCTTCTTGATAGGGGGTTTATGCAAGACTGACATCAACTTCTTAATTTGTTTATTATGAAAGCACAGTTAAAATTAATTTGGAAAAAAGTCTGAGGTGTTAAATTGTCTTTTTCATTTTCCTATCTTGCAGTGATATTGTCATTGTACATATAGATATGAATGAAAAATTAGCAGATAATGTACACTTATCGTACCATCTGGATTAGATACTTTTTATTCATTTATAACAATATAAATGTGCTTTAAAAGAATAGTAGACAGTGACGTTTAATTATTGCAAACGAAATGGTGTAGTGTTTACAATAAATTGAACAGTTTAAAATAAACGAAAAAAAGAAATGAAAGCAAAAAATCACCCGTATAAGTCTATAATTTCTCAGACTTCTTTGTGTGTATATTATTCTTTAAAACGAATTTTGTCCTTTAGGCAAAGTATTACAAAGTGTACAAACGAAATTAATTAATTTGTATTCCTTTTTATACTCTAATTTAGATAATAATATATGTACGTATTGTCTTAACTTCTGATAAGTATTGTTGTGATACGTGAGAGTGTTTAAATAATTAGTCTTTGAAAAAATACAAACAATATTCCATCAACTTTTTGATTTTTAATAGCTGTTGAATGATCGATTATTGATCATTTTTGATTGTTTCTAATGCACATTTAGATGGCGAAGTTATTCTCAGAGCACTAGGATAAGAAAATTACCTTTTTTTAAATTATTTCATAGATATCTTCAGTTATTATATCCAGGCAACTTTCTTTAATTCACCTCAAACATATTTATTTTTTCTTTGGTTAATTTTCTACTATTAAAGTGTGACATTTTATGGTATGGAAAAAATAATAACAATTGTCAACCTTATGATATTTCATGTTAAGAAACATTCTGAATGCTTAACAGGTTTTGTTTTTGATTCAAAAACACAATAATAATTTAATTTAAATCCTTAATGCAGCAAAATACTTATAAACAGGACATACATTATTTCTTGAAGATTAAGGAATCAATTAGTAGCGAATAAAAATATTCACGCACGCGTTTATATGAGTTATGGACCTGAAACAATTTTTGCGGAGTGTTATCAAATATGAAAAAAAAAATACAATAAATTATGTACGAGTGTAATTGCGCCCGACTGAATTCATACCGTGCTGAAATGATTAGCTTGCCACATTTAACCGACCGACGCACACGGTTACAAACATGTGCACGTCAGCAACAGCCAGTAGGTTTACCGCTGCGCTGTGGGCGGGCAATACGAAGCGCGATACTCACATGCAATTAGTAGAAATAATTGCAGGAATTCCCTGCAGAGCGCTCTGATGGTATGACTTGATGTCGACTAGATGGCGC
>CM068320.1:3882500-3937500 GCA_034766995.1 Acanthacorydalis orientalis | reverse complement strand
TATTAACACACGAAATTCCTTTTTATCCATTTTTTCAAGGTAACAAAAGTTCTTTCACTAAAAATGCTATAACTCAGATACTAATAGTGCAACAGCTGTCAAATTTATACACGCGTCTTTTGAAGGTTAGGGCTAACTAAAAATCATATGCATTTGATACTAGTAGCGCCATTTATGTGTCAGCCTACGAACTTTTCAGCCCACCTGTTATATGCTTATAATTGACAAGTGGGTGAGTGCAGCGAGTCCGGGGGTTGATGAGAGAAGCAAGTAGATGGAAGAGCTTCTTTATATATATATATGTATATATATATATATATATATATATATATATATATGTATGTATGTATGTATGTATGTATGTATGTATGTATGTATGTATGTTTGTATATATGTACATAGTTGAAAACATGCAAATCGTAACAAATATTTCTTGAATACATAAATAAAATATCCTGTGATATACACAGACTGTTCTTAAAAAATGCAATTGAATAATAAATAATTTATTCTATATTATATAAAAGAGAAAATATAAAATATTTGGTTAGAAATTCAGACATATAATAACATATTTTTTTGTATGTGAAACGAATATAGAAATACATTTAAAATATAATGATGTAAATTCAGACAATCAATATGTTTAGTTGCAAACGTAAATTTTGACTACAGAATAATATTATTTCATTTATAATTTCAACATATAAACATAATCCATTGTCAAATTATATTCCAAGACCAATAAGTTTTTCATAAGGGTTAAACAATTGTGTAAGTTTGTTTTATATTTATTTTGTATATTTATTAACTCCTTCAGACATGATTACTTTTTTCAAAAGGAAAAACATTTTGGTGTTACAAGGTGATTTAGAAAATAATTATTCAAAATACAAAGAATCATATTTTATTTGATACTTTTTCAGATTTTGTCAAGATGTATATTATGAAGTACATATTGTCCCAAAAAGATGTAAATGGCACAAATAATATATTTATAATATATATATATATATATATATATATATATATATATATATATATATATATATATATATATAATATAAAGAAGGTTTGCGTTAACGCCGAAATAATGTATTTTTTTTATTATCATTGATAACGACATTTAATTAACTAAAATTAAAATAAATAAGACATTCTGTGTACAACAGAACATAACTTTTTTCTTTTGTATCTCCTTGGGCAACAATAAAAATATCACTCCAATTTTTCTAATTCTAATCCCGACGGAATTTTGTGAAACAGTTTCTACCTTTTACAAAACATAAATGAACTCTACATTTGTCACAAAATATGTGTGTTCTTCGCTTACATCCCGGAGACTTGCATCTAGTGGCTTCCTTATTGTAATCCATCTGGAGCATTTCCTGGAAAGGTTGTTTTTCTGATCCTCGAAAAATTTTTGGATTTAGTGGTGATGAGGACAGTTTACCTCGTTTAACATTCTGTACAGTTTTGCCAAGTAATATCAAACTTTCAGCCTCTCTCATTCTAAAGTCGAACAAATCTAGTGATTTTTTCGATATGTTAAATTTTACACAGTTGCTCTTATATTCGAACCAGCTGTTTACTAGTGCAAATTCGACAAAGTGCATGATTAATCTCAGAGTCCATTTCTTTGATCTTATAAATATTCTATATGAACTTAACATTTAATCTAATGAATCAACACCCACCGTACCATGATTGTATATTTTTACTATTTCAGGTCGTTTTACGTCAATATATTTAGATTCTTTTATGTCCCATCTGCGTACCTCGTCTTCATCTCCATTTTCTATAAAATTCGGTGCCAAACACACTGAATTGTTATCATACCATTTGATTACGACTATATTGTCCTCTTTGATAACTTAATTAGACCAACATCTTTTTTTTCAATTCAGTATCAGAATACTTCATTTTTTATAAACTTTGTTTTTCATGACACAGTCATAAACTACAGTTGATATCAAATGTACTCCAGAATTGACATCAATAATATATAACTTCAGACATTATATACGTTCAAAAGTACATTTATTTCAACGTCAAAATACTTTTCCAAAAAGACGTTTTTAGAAAATTTGATATATTTAGCCTAAAAATAAACTTTATTTGGTATCCTGTCCATAATTTCAGCTCTAAAAATTTTGAAATATATCTATAAAATAGAAAATTGTGTTCGCTTAGCTGTTAACAAGGTACCGTCATTTAATGCACCACCAGTAATGTCACAATTGACGAATTTTTAATTAGTATAAGTATAGCTATCGCAGGAAGTAGAATAAAAAAAAAAAAAATTTGACAAAATGGCGCGTAGTCCAAAGTACAAGTTTGAAAACGACCAGTATTTTTGAATGTTTTGTTAATAAAAAAAATATAAATATTTTACGGAAACTATTAGTACGGAAACTACTAGAGAGCTAGAACTATTCAGAATAACATATTAAAATTTCAGACAAATCGGTCAAGTAGTTTTTTTTTCTGGCCCCCGCAAGACGAAAAAAAGGAGTTTCGAGATAAACGCGTTTAAAGTTATCCACTCCACTTATTCTTCTACCTACCTGACCTTCTAATGGGCTGTAGATCCTGAAATACTTTGAATTTCGTCATCAAATTTCAACAGTATATTTTTAAGATACTAGACTTTCGAAAAAAAAATCGATTTTTCGAAAATTCTAGACCACCGGGTCCCCTTAAGTTAGATATTGAAGTAGTATAACAGTGTATATTAATATGTGAATCAGGTTTGAAGGGGTTAATACATGTCAAAATTGTAAATATGTTATGATAATAACACAAATAATACAATTAAACACTATTTGTTTCAAATTGTATATTTACATAATAAAGTACTGACTATTTATTTCTCAATTTTTCTGAAATATTTACCTTTCTCCATTTCATTATCATTAAAAAAATATTATAATGATGTTTCATCTAGTAAAGTACACTAATACCCCGTTATACATCTCTTTATACGTTATACATCAATCGCTTTTACGTCTCAAATGATTTTAAACCATGTTTTGAGTTACGCCTGTAATGCCCCGAAACATGTAACTACGAAACATGATCTAAAATCATTTGAGATGTAAAAGTGAAAAGACTTATAACAAAGAAACTTATAACGGGGTATTGATATATCTTATTTGTTTACTTTTCATTACTTATCTTTGTAAAAGTGCCAATGTCATAAACAAAATGCTATTGACCATTACATTTCACTTTTGTTTTTAAAAACGAACATACTTTTGCGATTACTGTTGGGATTTAAAGTAAATAACGACCTTGAAAATTAATTATTTTTTATTCATGGTTCAAGTAACAATTAGCATAAAATTAATGTAATTGAAATAATAAATTAAAAAATTGACTTTTTAGCTAAATATAATTAACATACGAGGGTAGCGTCATATATTCTCGGTCTCGACAAGAGGGAATGAAAATTAAAAAAAATAAGATTTTACATTTTTAGCGTTTAATTTGCAATTCTATACCCTTATAAAAATAATCTTCCGTTTTCGTGTTAATCTGGTCAGTTAGCGCTGCTTTCAGCTTATTGTCACCATTAAAACGCTGCCCGTGCGCAAATCTTTCTTTAAATTAGCAAAAAGATAATAATCGATAGGGACCATGTCTAGATTGTAGGGTGGGTGATCAAGTTCATGGAAGTCGCACTCCCGAATAGCGGCTTGAGAAACAATAGCGATGTGAACTGGTACATTATCACGTAATAAATGCACTCCTTTTGTTAGTGTTTTATGCCGTTTTTTGCCAATATTATCCTGTAAGTTATGCGACAATGTTGTATAATATGCGCCGTTAGTAGCGGTATTGTTCTCCTTCAAATCTATTAATAAAATATCCCGGAAGTCCTTAAGAGTTTTTTCCAAGAACTTTTTAGTAAATTGAGACACCTTGGCTTTTCTTGAGGGTGGTTCATCTGCTTGCCGCCATTCCATGGATTCTCTTTTAGACAGAGGATTAATGTAAAGAATCATTGTTTTATAGTCTATTACAATTGACTCAATTAGTGTATTTGAATCTGGCTCACATAGCTCTAAAAATGAATGTACGGAGCGTACTTGATCCTAACGCGGAACGGCAAGAAGAAGTTTGGGTACACAACTTACACTGACTTTATTCATAAGTTAATGTTCATAGAAACTTTGGCAAACGGTTGTTTATGAAAGATTGGACATTGCTAATAATTATTTCACTTTTAAGTACTAGTCATTAAGCCACTTACTTTATCATAATCAGAATCGGGAGTGAGTACTTTCACAGGGCGACTGAGTCGCAATTCATCTTCCAGTGATTCTTCTTCCATACGAAATCACTTAGATTATGCTTTTACCGTAGAGTATCAAGCCATCAAACGCCGTATAGTCGTTGTTTTATTTTGTGCGGTGTAACCCTCTCTTTTGTCAGAAAATTTATTACCCTACGATACTTAATTTTGGTTACTTGTGTAATTGTTAGCTATCGGTGTGTCATAGGCCTGAAGGACCTTTGCTAAAAATGAGCACCAAGTGTGAATGCTTATGGATCACGCTGCTCAAGATCTGGAACTCGTTGCCATGTTATGGAGATTTTATCTAAATTGTGGAGCAATTTTCTGGGACCCCCGAAAGCGTCACCTGTTGGTGAAGGATCATCGGAGTTCCAGGATGCCACTGAAGGCTATCTCTTACTGGCCCATGTGCGACATTGTTAAGAATACGTTTTTACTTTTATAGTTGTTATTATACGACCGCTCAATTTATAACCTCGAAATTGTTACTGAACTCTACTAACAAGGGGAGGATACACCTTCGGAAATTGTATTCGGGAGCAAATTTCGTGTAGTGGTAAGGTAATCAAAAGGGATTACTGTGGTAACGTACTAGCTCGAAAAAAGGCTCCAAAATTTCCACATGGGCTCATGTGAGAAAGATTTTTACCAGTTCTCAGTTAGCTTGATAGTTAGGCGGTAGCGCGACGGCTTCAAGTGTCTGAGTTGTCAGTTCGATTTTCGTTCGATCTATACAGTTTTTTTCTTCACCTGAATAATTATTTAATTTATTTAATTCATTTTATTAAAAAAAATATTTAAATAAATATGAAATAACATTTTCTTGTATTTTTTTTCGAAAAATGCTCTTTTAAATTTTGGCAATTTTATTTCGGAAAATGATTTTTTCACGAATTTGTTTTACTTTTTTGCATTATTTTACAAACATATTCGTATATTAAGGTATTCACAATGTACAAATTCACAATGAGTGCGTTTGTGAGAATATTTTGTGCTAATCTCATATGTTTGAGTTCAAAATGTCAACGTTCAATCCTGGTTAATTAATTACTTGTGTATATTTATTTTTTTTGTCCCACAATTTACTATTTTTTGTTTACTTTATCATAACAGTATTTTTCAAGTATATATTATTTTTTTCAGTTCATTACTAAATTTGTTGTTCTGTAATTGTTTTTCAAATTCAACACTCTCTTAGCTATATTTCACTATTTTTAAAATTTTAATTTTTAACGATCGTGGCGATCTTGTTTTTATGTTTAATTTTAAATTTTTAATGAGCAAATTTATTTTAGATTTCTTTGAAAGTTTGTTTTAAAAAAATACATGAAATAGTAAGAGTATCGTTATGACTAAGTGGAAGGCTGATTATTTTCTCACTCAGTTTAAAGTTGCTTACTTTCTCAGTGAATAAGAATATCATTAACTTCAATGAAACCAAATTTGTAGATAGCCTACGACGCAAAATGTAAACATGTTTTGTTTTTTATTGAAAATCTTATTACTTAGTACATTACGAAGATCTGTAATATGAATAATTATAGCTTCTCATAAAATATAATACATAAATAAAAAGTAAATATCCTTAGAACTGATTAAAATATAAGGAAGCTTATAGAAAAAGTCAACTTTTATTCAGTACCATATTTTTTAAAATGTAAAATTGTTCCGTCTTTTCTTCATTGACAATTATGAAATTCAGCAATGTTTATTTAATCAAAATCAAACCTTAACACAAGCAGACTTAGCAATATGCCAAAACATTACAAAATCGTTTATTTACTTAATTCTAAAATACACGATTTATAAATTAATCAACGTACTTTGTTGACTGTAATGAATTTAATTCTAAAAATAGATTCGCGCATTCTATTGAAATAATAGAATCATCGCTGTCGAGAAAGAATGGCATTAAATAAACACAACTCGTAAAATGAAGCATACACACTTAAATAAAATAATATTTGTGTATAAAAAATTCTTGAAAATCTGCAGGGTTTGATTTCTATAAAAAAGTTGTTTATTTAATACGAAATAAATCTTCGGTTGATTATTTTAGTACAATGTCGTTTTTATTTTCAAATATAAAACAGATTTTTATATTTTAAGCTTGGCACATATAAGGTAATTTAGATAGTAGGAAATCATTAAGAATTAATGGAATCGTATCTGAATAATTTTTCGAAGATTCTATTTAATTTTAAAAGTTTTGTTAAAAGTATATTTATTATTATTGAAAATTATAGTTAACTTAATGAAATAATAAATATTACCATTTATAATTAATAATCATTCACATAGATAATTGATTTTTTGATTTGATTATTATTAGTTTATAAATAAATTTAATTTATCAATCAATTACTTGAGTAGTTTAATATTTAAAAACCAAGAATTTCACAAATTTTTTGTTCATATCGAGTGAATAAGAATTTTGGATCTTGAAAATATAACGATTTTATGAAATTGCGTTTTTACATGAGTATTTATGTTACGAGAAAAAGTGACAGTACAGTAAGAAATAAATTGTTATAAATATACCAGTTCTTAGGAAGGTTGTGTGCAGTTACATACAGTGAGTCAAGAAAGGTTTTGTATATTTTGTATTTTTATATATTTTTGCTTAAAAATAAAAATTCATGAATGCAATTTTATAAGTACTTTCGCCATATAATTATATATATATATATATATATATATATATATATATATATATATATATATATATTAAGGAATACACTCATAAAAAAATTAAATCCAAATACATTAAAAAACACAAAAAAATAAAAACAAAAAATTTACCTTAAATTTCTATCAAAAAAGTTTTTGTACAAAAAAAACATATTAAGATGTAAAGCTAATTTATATATTTTTTTATAATTTTCAATATTTTTTGACTTCAGCACTGCTTCTAAACGATTTGTCGTATTAAGAACCAGTTTTTCTGATCTTCTTCCGTTATTTTCACCCACTCAGTCAATAATGCAGTTTTCAGGGATTCTTTAAAGCTTATTTGATTTTTTCGCAGGTATCGAAATGTCATAAATGTTCTAAAGGATTTAAATCAGATGAATGTAGACAGAAATAGAAAACACCATTCTTTCACTATTGAAGAGCAGTGTTTTGGATCATTATCTTGCTGAAATATTAATTTATTTTCATTAGACCCATTAGTCCAACACTGGTTATTAAATTTTCTTGCATAATGCATAAGTAACCATATTTATCGATAATTTATTCAATGAACACCAAATTTCTAATACCTGCGGAGCTCATATACCCCCATATCATCACACTACCACCAACATGTTTTATGGTTGGTATAATATTTTCCTTATTAAATTATCTATTTACTCTTCTCCATACTTTGTTGTGTCCATCCGAACCAAAAATATTAAACTTTTATCACTGAAAACTACATTTTTTCAATATTAACCCATATTAATTTATTTATCCTTGAAACAAATCGTTTTTTCCTTACTGAACGGTCATGAAAACCAACTTTGTGCAAGATATTTCTAATCATTTACAGATTAGATTTTTTCTATAAATTCTTTCAATTCTTGGCTTACTTTTGCGACTGAAGTCTTGAAATCTCGTTTTATTGTATTGACCAGAATACGTTCTTCTTCGGAAGAAAAT
Organism: Acanthacorydalis orientalis; assembly: GCA_034766995.1. Lineage (NCBI taxonomy): Eukaryota > Metazoa > Arthropoda > Insecta > Megaloptera > Corydalidae > Acanthacorydalis > Acanthacorydalis orientalis. The sequence goes on along the minus strand of CM068320.1, from coordinate 3,929,558 downwards.
TTTCTAGGCCGGCCTGGACATGGTTTAGTTTTTACACTGCCGGTTGTATCAAAGTTGTTAATAATAGATAGTATACTTGAATGTGTTCTCCCTGCAACAGAACGATTTCCCGAATTGATTTTTTTTTTAAATATAAGTGAAGAATAAATTTTCTTGTATCTACTGAAATTTCCGAACTTCGACCCATTTTCATTTTAATTTTAATAAGTGTAAGTCAACTAATTGAATTGAAATGCTATTATTTTCAAATTTTACCTTTTAAAATACTAGTATAATAAATGTAGAAAAAAACTGTTTAAAAGTTCAATCGCAGCTCTTATAACGCACTAAAAAATTTTGCAGTATGAAAACATTTTTAACTTAACTTTCATACTGACTCACTTATTCTATTCGCGGATTCGTTGTTTCCATGGAAAATATTTTATAAAACACGAAATTGCGTTTTATAAATATTAAGAAATGATGGATAAAAGTTTTTCTTAGAATAATAACAAAAAAAAAGAAACTTTCAAAGGTTTTGTTCAAAATACAAGATGTACGATAACGTTTTTGACTCACTGTATGTATTGTTCAATGTTTTTTGATACGGTTTTAAATCCCAAATAACCATCCAATATTTTTATCTGCGCAGCCACATTTTGTGGGACTACAAAAGCCCGTATGGAACCGCTTATAGAGTTTTATAATTATTTATCTCTTATAGTGGTCGGTGGAAAGTTCTGTCGATGAATACAGCTAAATAAGATTTATCGTACAATTTATCATCGTATGAAGATTGCGAAACATACGTTATAAAAGAACTATCGGGCGTGTGACACAGTTGTGCCACCGTTACATATTTCCTATTTATTGTGCTGGAAAAAATAACATGAAAATATATTTTTAATTGTCCTCGTCGACTCAGTTTTGTTAATTTATTGTTGAAGTACTCAGCTACAATCATTTTTGTTTCTTAAATCATATGTAAGTGTACTATATTATGTTCAGTATCACAGACTATCAGAAGATGGATTAACAGTCGAAATTATATTTAGTATCTCAGTTCAAAAACAAATTCATTATTAGCTATGAAATGAAAAATGTAGAATTTAAAAAATAAAATTAATCGTTATTTTAATATACTTTTTAAAATAGAAGTCCTCGTTTTTTACGGTACTAAATAATTTCAACTGTTTGGAAGTATTAGGTTGGTAGAAAAATAATTGTGGTTTATGACCTTTAAATTTATATAAATTTTTCTCTTTTTTGATTTTCATAGCTGTTTTAATTGGCACAGAACTGACTAATACCTAATTTTTGTGTAAACTTTCGAATTGTCGTGCCTGGTTCTGATTAAAATAACGCCTTCAGTTGGTTGTTATGAACTGAACGACACCCGCGACCTTCTTTATCTTCAAAGCTGTCGACCCTAGCATGAAATTTTTGTAACCGCTATTGCACTCTACGTTCTTTAACAGTACTCACACCAAAAGCATCGTTTAGATTATGAGCAGTTTCTGTTACTTTATCACTCGTTTTGAACTCATACAAAAATTGCTCTTACTTGCTTCTTTTCTGTCTTATATTCAATGAGTTAATTTGAAGCAAAAGTGATAATAAAACCAAAGTCTATGTTGGCAAAATACAGAACGAAAAATGCACTTTAAAATGATATTAACACGAATAAGATGAAATTACACGTTCATTGAAAAAATTAAGGTTAGAATTCAGAAAACAAAAACCGTAATTATTTCCCTACCAACCTAATAATATATTTTGTGTCCTAATGAGTCTTCTCTCAAAGAATTTAGTGCTGATCATTTTTCTCTTATAGAAAACGTAACTATAGCGTTATTGTAATTTAGATTACATTTATTAAAATTTATTGTCTGAAAATGCTGATCACTGAAAAGATCTTATATTGTCAAATGTATTGTTGGTTTTTGAGATTTAACCATAGCATGTTCAAAATTACAACAGGAATTCAACTCATATGAGGTTTAATTTTTCATCATTAATGTGAAATCATCATTGTGTACAATCTATAGTCGTGTACTAACATAGTTAAATAGTTCCAATGCATCACGATATATGATAATAAAGTCTTTCAGATTGATTTAAATGTCTAGTTTATGGGTTATTTTGTGTTTTCCCTCGCTTACTTTTCTTTTTGATAGATCTGTTTGTATGCCTTGGTGATTTTTGGAAAGTGTACCCAGCCAGTTAATCTTTTCTTTATTCGGTGGGTTACTTTTGTTATGAACAGTTCATTGATTCAGTTTCTAATATTTTTGTTAACTTTGAGAAATCTTTTATATGTACGGTTCTTTTGTACATATATTTTGAGTACAGAATTTTTGATAATCTTGTCGATCACGTTAATACAATACTAAAATTTATCGATTTTGTGTTCAAAATCATGAAAAATAATATTCACTTTGTTACATAAATATAGTTTATGTACAAGTTTGTATATTTTTTTTTTGATAAGATAGACTAAGATATATAGTACATTAAATCTTGTCTATCTCATTTAAAATGTATAAAATTGATAAAAATAAATATAGAAAAGAATTATGAAAGTTCAATTGACATGTCTTCATTTTAAAATATAGTTACATATACTTTTTATTTAATGTAATATATATGTTAATATTTTTATGAATAAAAATTATTGTGATATAGATACAAATTATTAATTTAATACGGGAAGAGAATTTAGATTCTTCAAAAAATATAAAATAGGTCTATTTTACTATGTAGCATAAAATGTATTTTTCACTGTTACCATTGATTTTGTAAAGACATTTAAGCATAATTAAGTTGTCTAATAAGCATATTTAATTTGTCTTAATTATAAACATTACATTTATTAGTACCATATTTGTTTTGTTTTATTTCTAAAGGGCTGGTTAATGGAGAAAATATTTCCAGTTCACAAAATTCGATGATTTTGAAATATAATGATTTGTTTAGTTAATAATTGAAATGGTTTTAAATGAATATTCAAAATTAAAATTATTATGTTTCCTATATCGTTGTTAAAAAGTAGTAATATTTCGTGCACTGACAATTCTCTTTCTCAGTGTGTATACATATGTATGTATGTATGTATGTATATGTATATATATATATATATATATATATGTACACACGTACATTTAGTTAAACAGTACTTTCAGGTCTAACTTGAATTAGAATACGAGGGTAGGGTGAAAGTTCTGAGCTTCACATGTAGATTGCGTCACTATGTTCAATATGTTGATGGTGTCGCATGACTTTATTCTTCATATGCTTATATTCTAAGCTTCAAGTCAATAAGTAATTTTGTATAGGTTTGATAGCCCACCGAAGTAAACGCCTCAAGCATAATTTTTAAAAATGGAAAAAGTGAAATTCGTGTCTAGAGGAAATATTTTTTTGAAAGGATTAAATGCAACCGATATAGAAAATGAGCTGGATTCAATTTTGGGGGACTCCTCCTCATCGAATACAATGGTTACACGCTGGGTTGCTGAACTTAAAATGGATCGGCGAAGCACCAGTGATGAACCACGCAATGGACGTTCCATTTAAGTCCCATGTGATGGTACACCAGAAATGATTGAAGTTTTGGCAGACCATAGAGTGAAAGTGAGTGAGATAGTAAAGACTTTCAGCGTACCAACGGAACGTGTTTACAATATCTTTCACGAATATTTGAGTATGACAAACCTGTGCGCTAGATGGGTGCTCACACTTCAACTCTGATTAAAAACAATGTTGAATGGACGTTTCAGCCATTTTTTTGGCACTCTATAAGCTCATTCTAACCTTTTTTTTGTATCGATATATAATCGTTGACGAAACTTGGGTCTATCACTGCACGCGTGAGAACAAACAATAGTCGAAATAGTGGACCGCGAAAGGCGAATTGACTCCAAAGAAGGCAAAGATAATACTATCGGCTGGTAAGGTTACGGTGACTGTTTTTTGGGATGTACGTGGAATACTCTTCATTTATTATCTTGAAAAGGAAAAAAAACAATTAATATCGAGTTTTGGCGAGCATTGCAGCATTTGCACAATGAAATCAAAAAAAAATTCTTATTCATACCTGGAACTTTTCACCCTATCGTTTTATTAATCGTTCTGACATTTCTTATATGTCGAAAACACGAAATGTAGTCATCTATGTATATTAATTTAAACCATGCATAAATTTCAATTTTTTTATTCATATGAAAGTTATTTTATTATATTAATTTATAGCTGCCAATTTATTTTATTTTATTAACAAACTATTTGATAAAATATCTTTATGACAATTTAAATATTTTGCCATTTTTTGATATTTTCTTTAAATACCTAAAGGGATATATATATATATATATATATATATATCTCCTGATTTTTATCGGTGATACAATGTGATATAATATTCGTATTCCGATGTATTTTGTATTCATTTAGAAAGTAATTTGATTTAAGTTTAAATTTATTTCATTTATTATTCACATGTTAGTACTCCCTATTTTATCTCTTTCAAAATAATTGATCAAAAAAATATCTTCTGCATCCTAAAATACTGACGCTATAATCTTTCCGGCAGATGGAACTGCTTCCTTCTTCTTCGGAGATAATTCGCCTCCGCTTTTCACCGTTTTGATTGTTGCTTTATCTCCGTAGTGTAATGGCGAATCTAAGTCTCATCCATGGTAACGAATCGGCGCAAAAATTCAAAATTCTATTGGATTGCACTTGGACAGCGTCAAATACTACGATGATTATACGATTGAGTTTTTGCTCCGGTGTGAACAATTGCGACATCCATCGCGTGGATAGTTTTCTTATATTCAAAACTTCACATAATATGTGATGTGCTCGACCTTTCAATATGTCCATTGCCTTAGTTATCTCGATTAACTTCAATCGACGATTGTTCGCTATAATTTTGTGTACTTTCTGGATCATTTTCTTAGAAGAAGCCGTTTTTGATCTGCCCAATAGGTATGCGTCCTTAATGCTTCTACGACACGTTTGTTTTAATAAAAGAAAACTATGGAACAGACTCGCTTAAAGTAGAATCGAGATCAGATTTTATTTCAGTTGTGGATAAACCTTTAATAATGAAGTATTTTATTACTGAGTGTACTTCGGATTTCTCCATTGTTTACAAAACGTAAAATTTCTTCAATTTGACAGGCTGTCAAATGCAAACCACTCGATATAATTTTATGAAACTTTAAAGTCAATTTAATGAAGGATTACACTACACAAAATCATAGACAATTGATGATAATTTGCGGTATTTATTGGCTAGGCCGGAAACTATTTATCTCATTCTCGTGTTTCGTTGAAGGGTTCACAATTTTTGAAGTCGTTGATAAATTACCAGTAATAATCTGCTAAACAATTAAGCAGTTTATAATCTAGGGTTTGTAAGATAAGAAGAGTAGCGATAAATATTTTTGAGCTTACATATTATAAAATTATTTTTTTCTATAATAAGTTACGTGCCATATGAATATCAAAAAAAAAATAATTCAAGTAAATGCGCAGAATTTTCACATAATTAGTCAATATTTAGTAAATAAAATATATTTAAATGAAAATATCAAATTATTATTGGCAAACATCGTTATTATATATATACAAGGTCAGACAATTAAGTAATGCGACAAAATTCAAAAATCGAGTATATTTAAAAATTAAGGTACATCGCTGCGATCCCCTTCAAAGTAGTCCTCTCCCGCATCTATACACTTATTCCAGCGAGTTTTCCAGTTTTCGTAACAATTCTGGAACACTTCTTGTGGGACCTCTCCGAGTACTCTCGTCACAGATTCTTGGATATCTTCAACGGAGTCAAAATGTCGACCTTTGACGAATTTTTTCATATGGGGGAATAGGAAAAAGTCGCAGGGTGACATGTCCGGTGAATAGGGCGGTTGTGGTAACGTTGCGATGCCTTTAGACGCCAAAAACTGAGAGACACTGAACGCACTGTGACAGGGAGCATTGTCGTGATGCAGAACCCAAGTCTTCGCGATCTCTGGACGCACTCTGAGCACCCTTTTTCGTAATTTTTCGAGCACATTGCGGTAGAATACTTGATTTACGGTTTGTCCAGGTGGTACGAACTCTTTGTGAACCACCCCTTTGCTGTCGAAGAAGCAAATCAACATGGTTTTCACTTTGGAATTCCGCGCCTTGTCTTTGACGCTCTCACGGCCTTTTTTAAAATCGGCATGCCACCGAAGCACCTGACTACGACTCAGGGCATCACTACCATACACTTTAAGCACTTTTTGATAAGTTTCTGTCGCGGTTTCGCCGAGTTTTGCACAAAATTTTATCGCGCACCGTTGCTCTAAATTTCTTTGTTCCATTTTCGTGACATGCACTACTCGCGCGTTGTTACAAAACACTAAACAGCTGGCGAAGAAATGATCGTACGAGGGTGGTCAAGGTCTCAATCGAGAGAGTAGGGATCTGCTATTACGGTGGCGGAGTTACAGGTTCGCAGTGTTACCACAGGCCGAGAAAAAAAATCGGTCGCATTACTTAATTGTCTGACCTCGTATATATATACTTATATATATATATATATAATTTTAATATTTACACGTAATAGAATAATATGTTATGAAATAATTTTAAATTTTGTATACAATTGAAATACTACAAAATTTGTATTATATATTTCGATAAAATAATTTTAAAAGAAAACAATAAATGAGAAGTAATAAAATTAAATTATATAATTATTGTGAAATTATTGAAATAATACACGATTATTAATATACATTGTATTGATGTGCAGTAGATGTCAATTGTTTTATGTCCAATTTATAATTGGCAAGTTATATTAACTGTAGTGTCACTTGTAATATGATTTTTAAATCGAAAAACTTAATGATAAGAAATTTAAAACAGAAAATTTGTATTATTACTTTGAGTGTAAATCTTGTTTTATTACTTGAAATTCATTTTTGACACACCGTCGCCATTTATGTTACAATGGCAATAATCCAACAAATGAATACGCAGACATATATATATATATATATACACACACATATACATATATCATTCGTATTATTAGTGACATTCTTGACAAACAAATTTATTTAGCATGCAATTAAAACTTAATATATTTCGATGTCGTGTTAATAGTTATATTAAATTTTATTCCTTTTATAACATTATTGTACACTTTATTAGCTTTTTAATTCTTTCCTGCAATGAATCATTTATTTAATTATCTTAAGTGTACTAAACAACCTCACTTGAAGATATGTTATCTATCTTAATAGCATTTTTTTTGTTTGTCTGTTATTAAAAAAAACTATATCGTCTCGATAATAATATTTTGTTACAAAATTAACACAGTCTTGTACACAATTTCAACATATTTCATTCCGGATATAATCCTTTTTTAATATTTAAATGTAAATTACCTTACATTACCTTTATTATCTGAAAGTCATAATTAAATTACTTTTCGTGAGATGTACACGTTTTCTTGTCATATGTAACGAGAAACCATATCACTCGTGTACGAAAGTCTAACATATAGTGAATCTCTCTTCATGCCATTTATTTCATAATTTCTTGTTATTTTACATTAATTAAAGTTTGTATAGCGATATAAATAAGTGTTTAATTGCAGTGAAATCGTTCAGAGATAATAATTTTAATTGAATATGGAAGCCGGTTTTGGAAAATAAACATTTATGAGTCTTTTAGAAATTACAAATTTTCTGAAATAAGTATCCACTCATAATTTAATTACTGTTTTGTTTGCATTTCAGAAGCACATACTTATTATATATATATATATATATATATATATATATATATTATATAGTGTACAAGTATATTTATATAAATTTCCAAGGATACAAAATGCATAAAAAAAATTTATAGATGTGATTTCTGACGCTTCCAGAAGTTTACATAGTGGTTTATTTACATGAGCAAATACTTTTCTTAGTTAATTTAAATACAGTGAGATTTTTAAGTTAATAAGATAATTATTTTGCTTATATTTATAGAATTCAATAAACCTAAAAACGTAAGCACTAAATGCAACAAAATAGTTTTGATATTTCGGTTAAATTCACTTTCACAAATTAATTCTCTTTTCATCTTATAAGCTACACATTCTTTTCCGATCCGAAAAGTCAATAAATTATTATTGATTGTTTTCGATTGTTGCTTATGTGCACTTCAATTGTAACGCCACCATCCGCAGAGTGCTAAGATACAAAGAAATTTCCTATATCTTGGAGCATCGAAGATGATGACGTGGCCGTCGAAATATGCATAAGCAATAATCAATAATAATCAATTGAATATTTTTGATAAAAAAAATTGTGTGATTTATGGATTAAAAAAAATATTTGTAAAAACAGTAAATGTAAGTTAGGAAAAAAACAATACTCTCTTATTGAAATAATGGCAACATTGTAATCGGTGTAGCGTTTTCAAACTAGTATCAAAGAATAGCTTTTTGTTATTGTATTTATTTATTTTGTAATTCAAATATAAAATTATTTTAAAAAAACAATATCGTAAAACTTTGAAAGCTTTCTAATGTTATGTACTTTACAAAAAAAATTATAAAAATCTGTACACTTCGTTTTGAAAATACACACAAATGGCATTATAGCTTTTTCTTGTATCATTTATCACTCATGGATTATTTGTTTAATTGGAAAGATGAACGGTATGGTAATATAATCCAATGAAAAAATATTTAAATTGATAAAAAGTTACTTCAATGCTATTATAGTAACAAGTAAATAATATTTCATACATATAATTTTTTTTTACTTTCTAAGTGGATGGTTAAGCACTCATAGATTACATTCTAGGAAATATTATTTGCTGATCTGCTTTGATCATAATTCTAAAGTTCCAATAATCGAAATGCCGTGATTGAAATTAAATTTTATTTGATTGAATCCCAATAAGAATTTGTTCTTATTATAACACGGAAATAGTTGTTCAATTAATTGTAGCATAATGGTATAAGTTAAAATTTATTTTTAATTATTTAAGAAAATATGAATAATATATTTTATAATTTAATTTTAATTATAAGAAGTTTAATTATTTTTTAAAGAAAAATAAGAAATATTCTAATATCTTCAGTATAATGACTGGTGCAATCGTTTTGCAATTTTTTAAAAAATATTGTAACATATTACCTTTTACAAGTTGGTGACAAATATAAAGGGAAATTACATTTCAAATTAAATATTAAAGTAAACCTCGAACGACAAGTTTTTTAAGATTCATATTCACAGACATTCATACACATACACACACACACACACACACACATATATATATATATATATATATATATATATATATATATGTATAAGTAGCGAGACGAAATATTAATTTGAATAATTTAATTTAATATTTGTTTTTCTCGTGAGAGATATTGAATAATAGAAAAAGGAATGGAAAATATACTTTATACAATATGAATTATTTTATTATAAATGACTATGTTCTGGTGGACCGACAGCATTGTGACAAAAGCATATATTATGGACTTTCATTAGCTTCATTTAGTTCTGTAGCTTGAAACAGCTATACGAAGATGTAATTTTTTCCATCAATTTTAAAGTGAAATAATCTATCATTCATGCAAAATGTATTCCAACTGTTGAGTGCTTCCTTTAAAAAGTGTACAATCGGATACTAGTATTATTAGCATATCTAAATTTATGTGTTTAGTACGGTTTTCTTTTCTTGTCATAGTTATGAAAATGTTTGTTTTATATATATATATATATATATGTATATATGTATATATATATATATATCAAGATTTAGTTATATATATATATATATATATATATATATTTAGTTTATATATATATATATATATATATATATATATATATATTTATAAATGTGTATATATATATATATATACAGAGAGAGAAAGAGACAGATAAATAGATATCAGGGGCGTATAAATGGTTTTGCATAGAATCTCTTAATTTTTGAATTATTTAAAATATTTAGATGAGACAAAAGAAAGATAGCTAAGGATATAGTTTTTCAAATAATGTGTACCAGGACATCATTTTAGAGTCTCCTTTATGGTACAAAGGATATTGTAGTCACATGATGAAATGATTATTTTCATGAAGATCTTAAGTATTATATGAAGTACCAGGCAAATCATGTCATTTCTTGACAATACGCATTCAATTGGAGTGTTACATGAAATTTCAGTCTCACTTCATAACATAGAGTTCTTAGTCATTTAAAACCCACTTCCAGAATTAAAATATTGACACTTAAAGAAATAACCACACAGTTCCGTTATTACTGTTTAATTTTTATGATTTTTTTTAAATTATGGAAAATAGTATTAAAGAAATGAGACGAGCTTTAAGGAAATTCTTTGCTAGAATATTTATTATCATAATTTACATGATCTTTCAAAATTCCACATAATGCTTATGATCTCAATAAAAAGACATTTCTAACAATGTAAGTAAATATTATAACAGTTTTGATGATGAAAACAGGTAAGAACTGTAATTATTAAGTGAAATATAAAGTTTATTTGACTTTAGTTATACCATTGCTAGCGTAGGGAGAGCGTATGGAATTCAATCATGAAAAATCGTGATATCTGATGTATTAAAAAGCAATACGATTAGTTTTAAGTAGACAATTCAAATCGAATATTCAAAGTAAGTAAATGATTGAACTATTGAATTTTTTTGTATGTATGTAACCGTACGTAAGTATGTATGTATGGTAACATGTGAGGAAAATGTCATACTAAATTCAGAATTTTTACATCCATTCATCTCCGTTTAAACAATTTACTTTTTTTCAAGCAATGTAAGCTTATAACTTTTGCAACCGTGAATGATCTCAAACATAAATTCAGCTAGGAGTTTGAACCGTAGCGATTTGGTTTCAACTTTTGCGACTGGAAAGTGCGGTATGTTACAATTTAGTGAAAAAGTTTTTACGGCGTGTTTATCATTCGGTCGGCCTTCGAGGCATTTAACACATACGACCGCCCTGTTTTATGACCGTTGTTCAAGTTTTAGAAAATTGCCAAAAAATCGATTCGTTCACTGCAGTATGACGTCCACGCAATAATGTTTTTATCCAATGTAAGAAAAAACGATCTATGTTTCTTAAATAGAAAATTACAAACACGTAACTCTTCATTCTTGAATGGGATTAACACGGATAACAATAAAATTTCGTGAAGTAGTGAACTACTTTTAACTATTTAGAATTTTTCTTCCAATAAAAATAATTTCTTTACCTACTTGAAAATTTTCAGTCTATAATAATTATCTATATTATTTAATAGTATATTAGAGAGTTTATCTTGAATAAAAGATCCATATATCATTATTGTATCCATAGTGTATCGATCCATTTATCCACACTGTAGTATACAAATTATATACAAATGAAATTTTATAGATCTTTATAGTAATTTTGAAAAAATAAATATAAATATAACGACGAAACATGATGAAAATATTAAAATCGCCTTCTTTCCTCTAAATATAGAACTGATGAATGCTCTCTTTTAAACTTCGTCACATTTTTATTTTATTTATTTCTTTTACTGGTTAATTTATGTGAATTATATATCTAAACACATTAGATATTTCATTAAACTGTATTTAGTTACTTTTATAATCATGCTAAATACACTGTCAACTCCAAATGATTTACACGGATTAAATTTATCTATTACAGTATTGAAACTGTTATAATCTTTCTAATATATATATATATAATTTCATCGTAAAATTTCCATGAAATATTTTTTTATTTTTCGTGTAAACCACCTCCTCATAACGCTGCTTCCTCGCTGCACTCTATATGTAGCACTTTATCTATTTACATTCCTGATCATCAATGGCCAGTTGATGGATATATAGCGTGATCTCTCTTCTGATTGATTGACATCAGTCACATGTATGTAGCTCTCTCATGGTGTACAACAAAAGAGGTATATACGATTTCAAGTTAAAACTGATAACACTTATTCAAAATATTGTATTCATTGAAGCCTTAGTGTAAAAAAATTGTTTCATATTTTAACATTGAATTTTGTTATTAATTTTTATAATTTTTTCGAATGAAACTTTTAAGAATTGCATTTTTCGCAGGTTATTTGTGCGCTGGTGATTATTTATTAATTTCTGTTATTTATTATGGAAGAGATATCATTAGCGAGCGGGGGGCAAAACCTCCCCGTGGGTAGCGAGTAGAGAGCAGAACCTCCTGTTTTTTTAAAAAAATATTAAAATACAAGTTTGTTCCTATCATTGAAAATATATCATTGTAATAAAATAGAAAAAAATATGCAATTAGATTGAATTGAATATAGAGGGTCGTTTAATAAGTTTGATAAATTTATATGATGTGGCACCACCATTCATTTGGTAACGTTACGGGTTCAAGTTCGACTTTTCAAACTAACATAGGCGGACTTTCAGCCAGAAGCAACCTGTTGTTCATATTCTACAGATGTTTGAAGCGAGCATTGTAGTATTTTCCACAAAAATGGTAAAAAACGAGTAGCATTTTTTGCTTCGATTCATCACTGTGGATAAAACATATATTCACCAATACACACCTGAGTCGAAACAGCAGTAATAAACATCGACTGGTGAAAGTGGGTCGAAGAAGGTGTGAACCGTTTTATCAGCTGGGAAAGTAATGGTTTTTTGTAATTTCCAAGGAATTATCCTGATCGACTACTTAACGAAAGGAAAAACGATAACAGGAGCCTATTATGCAACATTATTGGACAGTTTGAAAGAAGATCTGAAACAAAAATGGATAAGATTGGTGGACCAAAAAGTTCTCTTTCACCACGACAACGTGCTTTCTCATTAATCGACCGCCACAATGGCAAAATTGAACGAATTGGGCTTTGAATTGATTTTCAATCCACTCTTTTTTCCGAATTTGGCCCCGTGCGACTCCTTCCTCTTTCCAAACTTGAAAATTTGGCTCGGTGGGAAGAAGGTTTCTAAATAAAATCGATTTCTTCTAAAAAAACGGCGTTTTACTTACTTTTTTACCATACTTATGAAATGATCCACGCATATATATATATATATATATATATATATATATACATATATATATAGTTTTAATACCATAATATACTTCATTCTAATCTTAATATTTAATGAACACATTTGAATTAGAAAAATCTGAATGATTTGTTTGATTTATTTACCTTTATTTGGCCCCGTGCAGCTTCTTCCTCTTCCAAAACTTAAATTTTAACTCAGTGGGGAAACATTTTCATTGAATGAGGATGTCATCGCCGCTATCAATGCATATTTTTTAATTTTGAAATCTTTCTGGACCAAGTGTATAGCCCTCAATGGAGATTATGTTGAGAAATTTTTTTTTCACAAAATTTGATTTTTTTCAAAAAAACTATGTTTAACTTGACTTTTTATCAAACTTATCACACAACTCACGTATGCGAGTATATATATATATATATATATATATATATATATATATATATATATATATAATCTTAAATTATTTCTAAAGTTTAATTTTAATTAGAGAGAAAAATATTATTTTTATTAACTTGAAAAATCGTTTTAAATTTAATAAATATAATGTTTCATTAATAAAATTGGAAAAATGTTTAAATTTTAACAAATAAAAAAAATACATTTTAATGAGTTTATTTATTGATATAAATTTCTTAGTAGTATTCAATTTGAGTTGAGGTTAGATGAAGTGAAACAATGATAGGAATGATAATGAAAATTATAAATTATTAGACTTAAATACTCATAATACAAGTATTAGTCGGAATATTACCTATGAAATCATTACACCAATGTTCAGGTATTGTTTATAAGTCGACTAAGAAAAACTAGGTAGAAGATCATACAAAGAAAATAGAGTGAAAGAGAAAGAATATTTACCCTTTTTATATAAACTAGTTATAATAGATATTTTTTTATTGTCATAGTCTTAAAAATTAGTAACCATGAAAAATTCAAATTTTGGCGAACCTCCGAGTATAATTAATTACTCTAAAATGGTATAGAGAATCTCAAGAAGTTGTACACATATTTTCTCCCTTCGTAAATTATACACGAAAAATTTAAATATTTCTTAGTTAAAAATATTTTGCTTTTATGTTGGACAATGAAACATTTTCTCATAAGAATACAACACATTTTCTCAAGAAATTCAAAGTTCAAATTATTTTTTCTCTTAGTACCTAGAAAGAAGTATTCCTTAAAGATTATATTTAACTTGAAAATGAAGAAATAAAAATTGTAAAAATTAAGTATTTATTATTTTGGAATATAAAGTGTCATGCATCCTTAAATCTAAAACTGTAAATACAATACACCTGTCCCTCGATTTACGCTGGTTATTCGTTTCAGGCGTTTTTTACACTGAATAAAACCGCGTAAATAGAGTTCACCAGTACGAAAAAAATACTAAAGAAAAAATTTAATATTGGTTATTTTTTACTTGTTTACTACGCGTTATTTTGAGTGCTAGTGGTGTGCTGCTTCGAACGGTCGACATAAGACTAATGTGATCATAAAATAATACTCAGTAACATGTTTATTACAAACCAAAAAAAGTTAGAATGATGTAATTAGTATAATTAAGTAAGAATATGGATCTCATTGATATATAGTAAATTAATTAAAGATTATAAAAAAATATATTTTCTGACAGAATAAAATGAAATGGAGTAAATTGATACCGCGTATAAAAAGTACCGCGTAAATCGAGCGACGGATTTATTTGCATATCTGTTACTGCTTGTTTTTTGTATAGTGACTAATTTTATTTTATTTTGTTTCAGGTATGTAATCCAATAAGAAGATTCAATTGTGTCATCTATTTTCTGTGTGATTTGTATATATTGGGTATTTTTGTCCTTGGAATGATAGAAAAAGATGAACATACAGAAAAAGTACTGTCACGGTGAGCAAAATGTCATTATTTTCTAAAACGTAAAACTTTAGTAATTTATATCTCTTTTATTATTAATGCTGTTTATTGCAGCAAATTTACACAAATTATTTGTAAAAAAATAGTGATGTTACAAAATTTAAATAAACTAATTAGCTGTTAATAAAAAATAATATATATTTTTTTGATTAGGTTAAGTGTGTACAATAAGTACATCTATAAACATTTTTATTGCATTATCTTATAAGTACGGTCCTTGTATTAATTTATAAAATAAGATAAAGATTATACATTTAGTTTTAATTACTGTTTATTGTGAAGCATTTTGAGCAAATTCAGTCGTTGATTGAATCAATTTTCCTAATTTAAACCCTGTGTTTCATTTATTAATTCACGAACATCATCTTCAATCATGTTATCGAAGCCTTCTCCACTAAATAAGTGAGTAATATTTTTGACGTAGAATTACGTCTATAGTTTCATTAAGTGGGGTGTCATGTTAGCGTTGGGAGCATTACCAAATGATATAGCGCAGGTTCGCGCTCAGTACACTCAGTACGCTGAACGTTCAGTACGCAACCGTTCAACCAATTCACATTGGATCAAAAATATTTAATAGTTAAGACTTCAAAACCTAAAAATGCTCCATTTGTTAAAATCCGTTAATTAGATTAAAAGTTATGACCTTGAAAATTTAAATATCGACTCACCTATCAGCATTACAAGGTGAATATTCCGAAAACTTTTTATCATACGATAAAAACTAAATTTTTTAGAGTTAAAACTTTTAAAACTCTGTAAGAGACCACTTTCATTTTTTTTAATTTTTAAAAAATTTCCTAAATTAATTTATTAAATTTGTCAAAATCTCCAAAATTCAAAATCTCCAGACAAACTGTTGTGGAATGTATAAGAAACCACAGAAAAGGTGAAGTGGTGGAAGAGTGAATGCCAGAAAATTCGAAATAAATTGCTTTGACCGCATCTGAAAAGATGTAATTGTATTCGTTTGAGAAATTGTAACTTGGAACATTTTCACTTCTCTAACCGGACGTTTCTATGTATTTCCGTTCGGCGTTGTGCCAGCACTGTGTGCGCTTTCAGATTGAGTGCCAGGTACAGTGATCTATGACTCAGGATGATAAGTCGCTGGTCCCACGATATAATATATCGAGGAGAGCGGATGGCACGGTTTGATCAGTGGTAGATGTTGATTTACACGTCAGTGTATGAGGGAGGGATCGGCTCGGGGCGCGAGAAAAGCTCGCTACCCACGACCCACAGCCCGAACCGTGACCAGTTCTGTCAAATCAGTGGGAGGTCTACCCATTACAACGCCGGTAGCTTTGGCCGCCTATAGCGGTACCACGGGTTGGACGGGTTGTAAGCGCCGAGGGTGTTGATCAGGGCATTCTAGCTGGATGCAGACCGGCCGTAAAGAGTGCGATCTTGACAACGCACAAACTCGCAGAGTGTATGGATCCAGAGATCATTATGCAGAGTATCGTTCCGAACGAAATAGTGCGCATCCGCGATGACGCGCAGTATTTTGTTCTGAAGTACCTGCAATCGTTTAAGGAATGCGGGCGCAAAAGTCCAGGCTGGTGCCGCGTACGTCATCAGCGGCCGAATTAGGCTGCTGTAAAGCATGACCTTACTACAGAGTGATAATTGCGAACGGTAGTTCAGTAGTGGGTACAACCTGCCGAACTGTCTATTCACCTTGTCCAGTACGTTGTCGGCGTGGCATCTAAACGTCAGTTTGTTGTCGAGCGTGACGCCGAGGTACTTGGCCTCGGCGACTCGGTCGATGGTCGTGTCATCGATGTGCAGGTCGGGAGAATGCAGAATGAAGGCGTGGAACACACCTACCTTCCACGATTGGGCGACAATGATGGTGTCGTCCGCGTACAATGCAGTGGTCTGTCCCCTAGGCATGCCATTGACATATAAGGCGAACAGCACCGGAGCCACCACACTGCCCTGCGAAACCCCAGCCTCCACGTGTTTGACACTCGATCTCGCTTCCTCCACACGCACGTAGAATCTGCGACCCGACAGATACGATGCCACCAGGTGGATCGTACTATCGGGAAAACCAGCATACATGAGCTTGTACAGGAGACCTGCGTACCAGATCTTGTCAAATTCCTTTTCAATATCGAGAAGGACGACGCCGGTCATACGCTTCTTTGTTATGTGCTCCGTCAGCCGCAAAACCTGCTGAACAGCGTTGTGACCACGTCGGAATCCGAACTGCTCGTCGATCAATTGCCTAGAAGTGGACAATTGATCGTCGTTTCTATGTAAACTTCTGTAGTTGTGTACATATACAACTTCCATATTTTTTGTCTATTACGTTATTCAAGGGTTGTAAGAAGTAAAATTGCATACTATATCGAAACCGTGTTATAGAAGTACCGCGTTAAACAAGAACTGACGCAATTTGTACATGGCCCTATATCGAAGCAACGTTACCGTCTCTAACGTTGCTTCGATAATTGTTAAATAACGTTGCTTTGTTAAAAATACTGTCTTTAGCGACAATTACCTACAAAACAATATTTTTTTTTAAAATAAACTACACATATTAGCACAAATATTTTACAACACTTAATTAATTTTTTTATGTACGTGAGAAAATATTTAAAATGTGTTTTTAAAATAGCTTGAAGCCACTGAAGTCATTTATCGTTCTTACATTTTTGGCAAGTAATTCGGATTTTAAATTAAAAATAAATAATAGTCTTTTCGATTTATATAAGGGCTTCAAAGTGAGTGAATCATTTTTTAAAATAATATTTTTGTATATTCTCTTTAACAATAACTGAAGGGTAATATTATGTTGCTGTGTAATAAGAATACAACTTCGGAGGAAAAAAATCCCGGGTTTTTATTTTATGACATTTCTCAGTATCTGTACTATGACTTCTGTCTTTCATTGGGTGTTCCGTGTACACGTAATGGGTGCGTAAGAATTGAAAGTTGTACACTTGTACAATGTTATAATAGTACAATGTTGATGTCAATTTCTAAAAATTCCAATTTTGGACATACAGTCTACTGTATAAAAAAATATCAGCGTAACTGTAGAAAATTGAAGAATTTGAGAAAGATTCGACATTTAGTCATGATGCAGTGAAAAGATTTTTGATGCGTACAGTGTTATATAAATAATTACAGAAGGATCGATTCGGGACCAACACGACGATATCCATGTCCACAGATGACTGGCTACGAGAGTAGAGTGATAAGTATCTGTGTTTGACAAGTAGACATAATTTTTTTTGTGAAAAAATTTCTTTCTTTTTTATTTTTCGAAGTAATTTTGGTCGCTAATGACCTCTGTTGTCGATGCACCCTAAATCCCCAATAACCAACCAACCATCGAAGTAATTTCCTTTTATCTCGATGCACTTAGTCCAAAGTATTCCCATTTTTTTATCTCCTTCGAATAGAACGGTTTGTTAAATTCCTCAAAATAGCCATTTACAGCATCGATGACTTCCGAAATTAATGAAAATCTTTCACCTCCGAGCCGTTTCTTCAAGTTTGGAAATAGTAAAAAGTTACACGAGGCCAAATCTGGAAAATATAGTGGATGTGGAAGAATTCGTAGTGCAATTCATTCAATTTTGCTATCGCAACTGTTGATTTGTGTGCCGGTGCATTACCCTGATGAAAAAACACTTTTTTCTTTGTCAAATGAAGATATTTTTCTTGATTTCATCACTTAGCAGGTGCAATAATGATACATAGTAGGTTTCTGTTATTGTTTTCCCTTTTTTAAGATAGCCGAATAGCAATATTCCATGAGCATCACAAAAAAAAGTCCCCATAACATTTCCAGATAATGAAATATCTTTTACCTCCTTTGGTGCACGTTCACCAAGAGAAATCCTTTGTTTTGACTACTCTTTCGTTTCATGTGTATGGTGATGGGTCCATGTTTTATCGACGGTTATGTAGCGATGCAAAAATTGATGTCAATTATGTTTAAATATAGTTAAACGTTCCTTTGAAATGTTAATTCGAACACATTTTCGGTCGATTGTGAGCAAACGCGACACCCATCTTGCGGATAACTTTTTATGTGCAAATGTTCGTGTATGATGTTCCTTACATCTTCATCTGAGATGCCTACTATCACAACTATCTCATACACATTGATTCCACGATTATTTAAAAGAGTGTCATGGATTTTTCCAATCATCTCTTCAGTAGTCATTTCAATTTGACGACCTAGACGTTACTCATCATAAACGCTTATACGACCACGTTTAAATTCATTGAATCAATATCTGACGGTTGTGATCGAAGGTGCAGAGTCTTCGAAGACAGCGTGTAACTTTTTTTCAATTTATCCACACGTTTTCCTATCAAAAATAGTGATCTAATTACTAACCGATACTGAATTTTTCCATAGTTAAAAAAGAGCAATAGTTTTTTTACTTTGAATGACTGTCGAATCTAAGCTACTTAACGTATTGTGCTCACACTTTCACAGCAGTAGTTTGAAATATAATACTGTTAAAACATATTGCAGTTCGATATCAGCACTGTCATCTATTGTCAAACGGGTAATTATCATTCTACTCTCGTACTACTACTAGTCTTCGCATAGATCCAGATGTGTTATATTTGAAAATGATGACGGTGGTGTGGTAACAGATTCTAGAGAGAAGATTGCTGAAGATGGTTGATAACTCGTAAGGAATTAAATATATGCTCTATCTTAATTTTACTCGATCGATAATGAGATAAGTGAGTGCGGCACAGCAGTATTAGACTGTATGGTGTATCTGAAGTCAACAAGAACGCGTAAATTACACTATTGATAAAGAACTACCTCGTCACAGGGCGAGAATTGACAAGAATAATAAGAATAACAAGAACAAGAATTGACAAGATTGGTCTAAAGCAGCTCCCAAAATTGGTCTAAAGCAGCTCCCAAAATTGATCATTAAGAAGTTTCATTCTCAGGTAATCTGGAGCTCAATTGGCTCCATCGGCTGTGGAAAATTGCTCCATTTTTTTCTAATACACCCGGATCGACAAAACCTTTACTATTTTCGAGTTATTCGAGTCTTGAGCCTCAGTATTCAGTATTTGTTCCGTAGGGTGGGGGAGAAATGTCCTTCATATATATCACAAAGAAATTCGTTGTCACAGACGGGCAATTTGTGCAGTGTCAGTGTTGTATGGGCAGCTAGTACCGTTTGATAGTGATTATTGTAAACAGTTGGAATTATTTGGATGATTTAGGTAGTAAATGGTGATGCTGACGACATATGGGTAGTTTGAGTTTAATCGGATGGCTGAGTAAATGGATTAGACGATCTAGTGATCTGGACGATGTCGCTCGACAGGCGGCCGGCTTAGTGGAGATTATACTATCAATATAACTTGGTGAATAGAAAAGCAGCAGGTGCATTCTATTTTTCGTTTCTGTTCCGTTGAATTCATAAATAGAGAGAATCGCGATAATATATATATATATATATATATATATATATATATATATATATATATATATAATAAATATATATATATATATATATAATATATATATATATATATATATATATATATATATATATATATATATATATATATATATATATATATATATATATATACAATATTGTGCAAATGAGAAGCAACAAATTCTACTTAAACATTTCAGTTTATTTATCTTTTCTTCCAATTAGTTTATAATGATTTTAATAATGCATACTTATATATATATATATATATATATATATATATATATATAGAGAGAGAGAGAGAGAGAGATAAAAAAACAAAATGATACATTTTCAAAAATAATTTTAATTCACTAGTATTAAAATCGTAACAAAAACAAGTAACTGCAATATATGACCGTGTGTAAAATTAAAGCAACAAATCCTAGTACCTTGTGTAAAAGCTTCTATTTTTAATAACTTCAGCACATCCGCGTGCTATTGATAAAATTAAATTTAAAATGGTTGTTTCAGATATCTTTTTCCATTCATTTCTTTAATGCTCAAATCAGTTCCTGTTTTTTTTCCAAAACGTTCGCCCGCAACCCGTCGTTTGAGAATCCCAAACAAATTTTAAATGGGATTCAAGTCTGGTGATTGTGCCAAGCAATCAAGAACTTGAACCTGATTATCTTTTAATCAATCCTTTATCAACTTCGATGTGTGTTTCTGATCATTATCGTGTTGAAACGCTCATCAAAGCGACATATTCCACTCAGTATGAAGAATAATTTGTTTCTAAAATGTTTTCATATGAAAAAACATCCATTATCCCCTCAATTCTGCAAAAATCAGCAACACTTTAGGCTGAAAAACATCTCAAAACCATTAGGCTGCCATATTCATGTTTGGTTGTAATTGATTTGAGAAGTGACAATGATAAAATAATCACTAAAAATATGGTTTTTAAATCAGTCTAGAAAATTTGGGACAATCTGCAGCTGCTTTATTTTCATTATGACACTTTTATATTTTTATACTATATTTACCAGTAGAGATTATATTTACTGAATTATTTTTATAATTCAGCAAATATAATACCTATTGAATTTTAAATGAATTAAGTAAAAAAATAAATTTTAAGATATTATAGAACTATAAACAGAACAATATTTTGTCCACAGCGTAGATATTTTTTTGAAATTTAAATAATTAGTTCGGTCGTTTTCTGCATAAAAGCAATAAATATAACGGTCAGTGTCATATAATTATATCTTTGATAAGGTACATAATACAATCATAATTCTATTCAGCATTAACATTTTATTTATAATCATCTTTAGCAATAAATGAAAAAAAAAATAATATATACAGCCTCTACGAAATAAAAATAAAATATAAACGACGAATTCAAAATAAGTGCGTGGATGGATTCACGTAATCAATTTTCGTTTCATTAAGGTCATTTAGAACGTCGCCGAAAAGACATGACGCGGCACCAAAACTCGTCTAAAAAATTTACACATTTCACAGAATGACTTTTATTTAATTTTCGCGAGCTTAAGATGAACAAGTACACGTCGGATGCCGCTCGTCATGCAATTCTTTTGCGTTTAAAATAGATAATTTCGGTTGAATTCACAATTAGAATGGAGGCGAGAAATAATGGTAGTTGTGGAGGAGCAGATGAGAGTTGCTACTTTCCTCTCGTTTACTGCGCTAACGAAAACTCAGTGTCGCCTCGGGGTACTGAAACATTTACCAACCCGAATTGAAAATTGCGATATTCCGTTATCCAAGAGTTGTGCTTTTCAATTATTGTTTTAAGTAGATTATGGAAATAAATCGTAATAAATTTCAAGTATGAAAAGAAAGTTATTAACGAAGAAAATAGAAGCTTATACACACACACACACACACACATATATATATATATATATATATATATATGTATAAACATGATAGTGATTCAATGAATAAAGCCACAAAGATTGTCATACTTTATTTAATTGTTAAAAATTTAAAGTCCCATAATTATTTCATAATCTCACTTTTCTTAAATATATTTGAGTAATCTTCTCTACATGTATATATGTATTGATTTCTATACACTCTAAGAAAACATACGTTTTTTTTCAATACATTTTTAATTTTTTTATCAACTGAAAAATGAGTCTTAAAATTAAATTTAGAGAGCCCGGTGAACATCTTTGTAGTATTTTAATAAATAAAACAGCAATTAATATTAAATTATACAATTTTTTGTCGTATCAATAATTTTTAAGACCTTTGTTAATAGACAGCACTGTTTGTTATATTAAATGAATTAACATTGATAGCATTAATACAAAATTGGATTATTAGGAGTCTTGGAGACATATTCATGAAAATAAAAAGAATTGACTTTGAGATACTTTTATAACTTAGGAATAATTGAATGGTATCAGTTCCAATTCATAATATGCGTGACTGAAAAAATTAAAAGCCGAATCATTCCATTCTTTTCGTTTTTTTTTTATAAAGTGTGTAGTATTACTGAAATATGATGACATTTTTGTTTGTAGTAGTGATGAAAGGTTTTCCTTGATTATACAATTGAATTTTAATATTTAAGTCTTAATTTTCATATCAAAATTTTTAATTATACAATTTAAATATTGTTATTGTATAAAGCTTGACACTAACAGAATTAAAATTCAGAAAATTGCACACAAATAGCAGAGAAAGAAACTGACAGGGAATTGGGGTTTAAAATACGAGACGTGATTTTAAGTGAACTAAAGTTTTATTAATATATAAAAATATGTAGATAAATAATATATATATATATATATATATATATATATATATATATATATAATACACGGTACGAACAAGTCGTATGGTTGTTTGAATCCTGCTGTGTTAAGGGTTAACTGTTGCCGGGTACGCTTTAGCGTTGGCGAGGTCCTTTATCTATGGAATCAGTCATTATATATGATAACAACCATACCCTTCGTCATTTGACTTTTTTGCACACTATATCAATCTTTTATGTCAATATTCTTCACACTTCCCTGTAGATATGTGTTTCAAAATTTTCATTAAACATAGATTCAGGGATACTTTGACTTACTTTAAATTTAACAATTCTACAATTCAATCATGTTTACATTTAGTTAAAGATTTAGTCAAAATGTCAGCAAGCATATAACCCGTTTGTATATAAGGTATCGTTATTTCTTTTTTGATAAGTGAATTCTTCCGGTTGTTAGTCATGTCTGCTTGTCATCTCTCCCTAAAATCTCATACGCTAATTCAGGATCCGAGAGTCACGATTTGTAGGGTTGGTAAACCCTTGATAACTTTTCTGCTTTACCGACTCGCATAATTTTTGGACGGCCCGATCCTCGATGTGGATCAAACGGCGTTCATTCTTTCGTTTGAGTTTTATTTTCGGTTGAATCGTTTTTAGCACCACATTCGACATCACTGCATAGTTCTTAATGACGTGCTCAGGGTCCTTCTCTCGTTCATTGCTGCAAAATAAGATAGTGAAATTGAAATATTTCTTGCATTCAAATGAAACATTAACATGAGCAAATTATAAAATTTATTAAAAGACTTGGTGGTATATAAAGTAATCTATAGATTTCCAATACATTTCGGCAATACAAGCAGGCATACATGCAGGTATTTCGATTCCCGCTTCCACAAGTTGTTCTGCTGTGAGTGAATTCTGATACGTACTGGGTGATCGTAGTATGTGTCTTCTTTTCCATCCTCAGCAATAGTTTGTACAGAGCCGCTTTCCTCACCGGTCCACATGATTCAAAAATATTTTTGATTAGTCCATACCAAGCTTTTCTCGATTTCTTTGCTTGTGCGTTATTCTTATACTAATTAACGTTAGTGTCTTCGAGTCTTTTTTCAACTAGTCTTGGTCGCCCTGCTCTGACTTCGCCTCCGAGCCATCTACGTATTGCCAGATATTATTAATAACGAGCACGCTTTTCATTTTCACTTTCTATAGTTCGTAATTTCCTTCAGTCAATTTTTCAATGTTCGCAAAGTCAACTGCAGCAGCCATTTTATTTTATTTTTTTCGAGTGTCGCGCCGCACTTAATATTTTTGAATAAATTTGTTCACTTTTACAATAATTCCGCGAGCACTGGGCACATAACCTGTCAGGGAATTGGGCTTTAATTTTTGAGACGTGATTTTAAGTGAACTAGCGGTTTATTAATATATAAAGATAAGCAGATAAATAATATATATAATACAAGGTACGAACAAGTAGCGTGCTTGTTTGCTTGCTGCTATGTTGAGGATTGACTGTTGTTGGGTACGCTATAGTGTTGGAGAGGTTTTTTACCTATGGCATCAGTCATTATATATGGTAATAACAGTACCTTTCGTCATTTGACTTTGTATACAATCATTGATTTTGTACACTATATTGATCTTTTACATCAATATTCTTCATAGAAACGTTGAAACGTCACCTATCAAAATAACACATATGGGTAGGTCATGTCATATAATCGAGCTACGCTCGAAACTGCAATTAATGACATCTATTAGAAAACGCTACGAGCATTTGCTCCAATTTAATTTATATATATATATATATATATATATGTGTGTGTGTGTGTGGGTGTATGTAAATTAAAACCCTGAATATTAGGTAATAAAATGAAAACTTAAATATAAATCAGATGAATGAATTTCATAAATAATAAATTATAATCAGACTGTTTCATTTTTGAATTGTTTATTAAATCATGTGGATTCATTTTAAATTCCGCAAGTGGTGTATGCAACGTACGGCACGCTAGATCATATTGTTTTTAATTAACTTTATTAAGCTCTTAACAACTCCGTACGTGATTTGGATTATTATATATTTACGACCTGCCGAAATGTATTGGAAATCTATAGATTACTTTATACACCACTAAGTCTTTTAATAAATTTTATAAATGCTCACGTTGATGTTTCATTTGAATACAAGAAATATTTCCGTTTCACTATCTTATTTTGTTAAAAGAAATTAAATGTCACTGATGTGAATAATAGTTTTTTTTAAAAAATAAATATTTTTATTGGGTTGCGTATATTTAATTGATATTAGTTTTATTCTTTTCCGCAATGAATTATTATGTTTCATATGCATGTATGTACACTGTAACTTGAATAAGGCAAAACTGAAATTTAACTGCTAATTAACTGTTTATCTAGCAATAGCAACACATATTTTGAAGTTATAATATCCTTATACATATTTTCTTCAAGTATATTTAGATGAGAGTAGTTTTTTATGCTTTGAATTATATTTAAGCTGAAAAGTGTGTATTCTACAAAGAAGTGCTTTTATTGTTGTATAATATTTCAAAATATTTTTAAGGAAGACATACATTAATTTGAAACAATATTTCTTATATTAACAAAGCGTCATAAATCAACTATTTTCCATATAGTACAAAACGTGCAATATTCAAACGTAAAACACATAAAACGTAGAAGAATTGTAACAGATAAATAAATAACATTAGTTTAACTATTAAAATATTTATCAACCAATTAGTTGATGGACAAGTAATACATTGTTTGTCGCTTTACTTCTGAAAATTCGACAAATTTCAGGAGTAATTTATTAAAAAAAAAACAATTATTAAAATTTTCTAATACTAAAATATAACTGA
Organism: Acanthacorydalis orientalis; assembly: GCA_034766995.1. NCBI lineage: Eukaryota > Metazoa > Arthropoda > Insecta > Megaloptera > Corydalidae > Acanthacorydalis > Acanthacorydalis orientalis. The sequence goes on along the minus strand of CM068320.1, from coordinate 3,903,450 downwards.
GAAACGTTATACGAGAGAATAGTTCGCGGCTAGTTAACAGAAGAGTATATCGTTTGGAATTACGTTTATTTTTCAATATAATCCCTCAATATAATTCCTGAAGTTCATCAAACTATTCAATGATACTCTACCACCTTTATCCAATATCGGAGTCTGATTATTCAAGGTCTTCGAAATAATCGTTTACTGACACTTTCAGCTCATCATTTTAAGAAAATCGTTTTCTATCAACTATTTTTTTTGAGTTTTGAGAATAGATGGAAGTCAGATGGAGCTAAATCAGGCGAATGCGGTGGATGGTTCAGAAAATTGTACTTCAATTAGTTATTTTTTTTCATAGAAAGGACATTGTATTTTTTTCTTAATTGTCAGTAAACGATGTATCCATATTACTGAAAAATTTTAATAATTATTCTTCGGTTAGGATTTGAAATGCACTTTCATTAGAGATATTTACATATTTATCAATTTGACACCTTTAATCGGATGTCCTACAAAACAATATCGTGCAATTTATTGATAATTTCTCGTTTTGTTGACTTTTTAGGCGTCCACTATGAGGCCCATCTTCAAAGTATGTATGGCTACATTTAAATTCTGCAGCTCAGTTGTTACAGTTTTAAATGAAAGTGTACTTACCAAATATATTTTTCATTTAGTTAAAAATTTCCGTTGGTTTTACACCTTTTCTAATAACAAAATAATCATTATACGATGTGCAATTTTATCCTTTTTATAAAATATACTAAGATGCCTTTCTTTAGACAGCTCTTTACAACAATAACAGTACTTTTTTTACTTGGTTTATTTTTATATATAGTAAGAGTACAATTTCCTGATTTATAAAGTGTTGTCGAAAAGCGATGCATATTGTCCTTCTTTAGTCTTGCAGGTTTAGGTAATTCACTCTTATTGTGTCTAATGGTGCCAACTAAAGTAATTCTTTTAGTTACTAGTTTTGTTGCTAGTGATAAACTTGTGAAGAAATTATCTGTAGTTTTGTTCTCCCGCATTCGGTATATGGCTCCATAAGTTTAAGGACGACAAATTCATCCAAAAGTACTGAAGATCAAATGTTTACCTATATTTCGTGAGAAGTCAAAGTGACTCCTCTCAGTATATGTAGGTATACTACATGTAAATTTTACAGGAAAAAAAACAGAAAAAATAAAACTACTTCACAGAATTCATCATTTAAATATTTCAATAAAAGTCGGAAAAAAAAAAGAAAATAAGATTTACTGAAAACGGGTAATAATTATAATAAATGACAAAACAAGTCATTTCTACCTTCTTGGTAAATCTAGTGTTAAATCAGAAAAGTCAAATTTATTTCAATTAAATATTAATTTCAATCGTTTCTAGTTTAAATATTCTAAAACGGCCGTAGTAATGCTAAAATAATGGTATTTTCGAAAAAGATTTCACATCGCATTTTTTTCTATAACTAAAAAATATTTTGAACCGAATCCATTTTGGCGATATATAACATATAAGAAGGTGTATAGCAAAGCATTTAAAAAGAATCCTCAAAGAACTTCCAAAATAATTTCAAAATATAAAAGTATAGAATATAATAATGAATGTTTTTATCAATATAGGGTCATTTATTTTTTCCAGATCTTGTAATAACGAGATGAGAAAAGTGAATAAAAATGCTCAAAATACAATTATCATCCGTGTGATAGTTATAGTACCGATTTAAATTATTATTTGGAATAAATGTTCGCATGTTTTAATGTTTTTTTCTTTTTTTTTGTAAATATTATAACTATTATTTATTGAGTGCAATAAAACGTCTTAATATATCTGCGACTATATTTCAATACATTGTAAAATATAATAGTAATATTAACACATTACCGTCCGGAGACATAAAAATATGTTTTTTGTTGACTGCTCGTAAAATGCCGGAGACATATAAATAGAGTTTTACACACTGTGTATTAAATGCTGGCGCTATGTAAATATGTGTTGCAATATATATGCTAAAGATGATATTTCTTATCGACTAGACTAATACTGCGTGTTTTGATCATATTCAAAGCAAAAGATAACAGAAAATTTCAACTTTCAAGCCGACAAGTTTCAGAGATTTCTTTTAATCGCTTTAAAATAGACAAAGTCACTAAAATGAGTAAATCTATTTATTTATTATTGACTTTGGCTTATTACTGGCGAAATCCAGGTACAATTGGAATCCTTTCTTAATTACCGTAATTGAAAAGGATTTTAAAGTTTGAAAATTACCTGCAGCCACAAGAAATTCAGTCATTCTTTTTTTGTGGGGCGTGGTTTTAAATTTTTTAACTGAAGTGTATGTTAGACTAAAAATGGTCCCTATTCTCTTTTGTATAATTGAATTCGTAATTTTTATGTACCCAGTGTCATTTGTGTGATTGAGGTGAACATTTTAACATCTTATTTGTAAAAATTTGTCGAATCGTTTTGAAGTTACAGAGGAACTTTTTTCGTCTCTGACGAAATGGAGTTTTACAGCCACTATCTTAATTTTTTTGAAAAACTGTACACTCGTTTAAAATCAAGAGATTGAGACAAATCGTTTGACATCTTTGTTATCAAAATCGGTCCAACCGTTTGGTTGTAGGTGGGAAGAAATGAACATAGTTACATACATATACACATGCGAAATATTAATATACATACAAGCGGAAAACATCACCCTTCTCCTTTTGGCTTCACCGTAGTCAGGTAAAAAGATTCATTTCAAATTTCATGAAAAAGTATTTAGTATTTTAAAAGTTATAACTATTCTTGTAAAGCGAGGAAACATAGTCGAAAATCTTAAAATATGCCGGCTATACGCATCAATTTTCGCGCAAACAGCACATACCGTAATGTGTTAAATTTAAAACGTAGTTTTGTTATTATTATTTAGTAGTATAATAATTATCAAACGCACCGATATAGCAGATTTAACGTAGACGACATTAAGAAACAAACTGATAAAATAAAAATAGAAAAAATGAAAATTTTGAGAAAATATTATTAAGATATAATACGAAATTCAGCGCTGATCGATTCTACTGACTATGTTAATATAAAATAAAAAAAATATAATTTTTTCTCTGTGATATATACTGGTATAAATGTCATATTCATAACGAATTATCATCGTAAACTTCTATAATATATAATAAGATTAACTACCACAACATATATAATCAAAATGGATGATAGAATTTTCTAATAAAAAGAACAGATACTATTTACGTGTTATCAATATATAATAAAAAAAAAGATATAAATAAATAACAAGTTCGCTGAATGTAATGCTAAAACAAGTTGCGGTTGAAAAAAGTTTTTGTCATAATCGGAATCCAGTTTCAGAACGATGCTTCAATGATTTTAACTTTCATCCCCTGTTACATCTCTCTACAAAGATGGTAGTGCGTAGTTCAATTCCAACCGATCCGTTCAAGTGTTAAAGTCGATTCAGGAGGAAGAAGAAGAAAACGGAGGAATTCTGCCTCCGATACGGGTCCGCGTCCCGTAAAGGAAATGGTAACCTTTCAAGTTTAACTTTCAGACCGCGTGGATTATTGCAAGATGAAAAAAATACTCGTATAGTTTAAAATAAAGCAGGATCGATATAGAAGCGAACTCGTTCGAACCGATGGGGGTGTCTTGATTTTTCGAACGAGAGACAGGGTCGCATGTGAACGGCATGATCTGGAAAGAGATAGGCTGTCTTAAATTGCGGGAATGTGGCGGAAAATGCAGGTCGATAAACAGTGATGGCTTGTGTAGTATATTATATGAGAGGAATGTGCAAACGAAAGAAAAAATAAATTGTGAGAAAAATTCGTTATATTAAATTGAGTATAAATCTTAGATTCATTGCATTCTTTCCGACATGCACAATAGTTTTTTCATCAATTGTACAAATACACGTTTAAGTTAGAGTAAAATCGTGTCGTTTTCGAAAGAATGAACGATTTTCTTGTATTACATATGAAAAATGTCGAAATTAAATGTCGATTAAAATGTTTCTAATTCACATATATTATATTATAGCGAATGTTGAATGTGTGAGATGGGTTCGAATAATTCTTAGAAATGAATAGAAAGACAACAGTTAGGGGAGTAAAATTACTTATATTTTTCAACATAACCTCCCTTAAGGTAAATACATTTCATACAATGTTGCCCGAGTACTGTCATACCGATGTTAATTCAAAACTAAAAATTCAATAACCGCACAACGTTTCAATTCATCCATTTCACAAAAATATCCAAACGCGTGTTATTTGGACTGCTGTCAAAGCTAAATTAAGACACGTTTTGCACTCAATTTTTTATAGACTGTTAATCAAAGATGCCACTTCAAGAAAAAAATACTTTCAAGTCTCTCCGACGCCATCTATATGTTACTTCTACGAATAGGAAAAACTTGTTCAAATCGCAAAAGTATTCTCCAGAATTACAATTATTTAAATTTTTGAAAAAAATAAAATATATTTTACATATATATATATATATATATATAATGTCGGGTTTGGTAGAGGGTGCTCACCACTTCATCGGGGCGCACAAATGTTTATCCGCTCGTTGCGGCGGTGAGCTTATTTGACTCCAAAATGTTATCAAAGAGTTCCTGACATTATGTACATGAAGATGAAGGATAGACCGATCACGGCTGTGGGAACGTACTGCCCACAGTAGCGAGATGCCGAACCGTCTCCATCGATCAGTCCATTATCTGGTGTCGTCACGGGTCTGTAGAGCCGTGATACAGGACAAACCACTATATGGGGAAAGAGAAAGCGCTAAACTTGAAGGCTGTGGGAAAGTCACTGTCCACAGCAACGATATACTATACCGTCTTTTTCTCCAAGTCGCTTAAGCTAGAGTGCCATACAGGTAAAGCCGTGAGGAGCGTCGGTAATACAGACCAAACCACTAGATGGGAGAGAGAGAGCACTGAATTTGGAGGCTGTGGAAAAGTTACTGCCCACAGCAACGAGACGCTGTATTGTTTTTTCCTCCAAGTCGCGTATTGAGAACCGGTGTCGTCACGAGCCCGTAGAGCTGTGATGATCGTTCGCCTTACAGGACGAATGACCAGTATTAAAGAAGACTACAATGTTATTTTAAAATTGAGGAAAACACCTCGATACAGACAGATAGCGAAAAGATGCTTACTGTATGTGAGTCGGAAGTCATTTATGCAATCGCATGCAACGCAGGCCTGAAGGGCCCTTGTTTAACTTGAGTACCGAGCGTATGCGCTCACGACTCGAATGGCTCATATTACTGGAGTGTTGCTTGGTACGAGAAGCATTCTCTAAGTATTGGAGCATTGCCATGACCCCCTCCAGTGGATCGCCTCTTGGTATTAAGTCAGCGGAACTCCAGGTCGGTCGGTGAAGGCAGACCTCTTACTGACTTTTATGTGTGGCTGACGCCAGGTCGGTGAGCATCGATCGCCTTGTACTGCGCCAATAGCAGGCTAGGCCGCTGATGGGAGCAGTGTTCGGGGACGAGGTCGTTGGTTCCCAGTTCACGGACCAGGGCGTTGTCGCTGGATCTCGCCTGCCCGTACAAACGGCTAGCTTGTCGGCGGACAAACTCGTCGATCGTAGGGACGCGAAGATCCCGGTGAAGAGTGGTGTTCCTCACCAGGTAGTGCGCGTCGGCGATGAGGCGCATCACCCGGTTTTGGAACACCTGTAACCGCTTAATTTTCTTTGGGTTGTGAGCCCAGTCTGAGCTCGCGTACGTCACGATCGGCCGAATGCAGCTGAGGTAAAGCAATCGCTTACTTCTCAGCGACAATTTCGACTTCCTGTTCAGTAGCGGGTACAGCCTGCAGAGCTGACCCTGTGCCTTCGACAGCACGTACTTGACGTGACTGTAAAAGGTCAGGCGCCTGTCGAGCATGACACCTAGCCGACTGATTTATGCAGTTTTTTTAAGCAGTTTTTAGTTTAGCTTACAGTGTCTGGAGTCTCTGTATACAAGTAGTTGTTTTGTCGTTCCTGGGAATTAGTTCCCTTTCAAAACTAGACTGTAACGTGTTTTATCTAACAACGTGTAGGACTGTCATATGTCATAATCTTGACTGTGCTGCCTAGGAAAATTTTCAAAAAACCTAGTTGACCTCATTACTGATTTATGCTGCTAATTTCCTGGCTTATATACTCATAGGAAAGGCTGGTTTAATCGAAGCAGGCCTATGAGCGCGCGTCTAGTCTCTTTTGTTCTGTCTCGAAGCGTGTGTTTTGTCATTTATTATTTTATTGATTTTTGTACAATAATTAATTTCAATAATCAAAATAGTGACAAAAGAATAAATACATATTTACAATAATTACAATATGATTGTTAAGTACAGCGCGCTAATTTATATATATATATATATATATATATATATATATATATATATATATATATATATATATAGGTTAGAATCACTACATAGCTCCCACAAATTATGCACTGTACATGATGTACAACAATTTACATGGTTTATATCAGGTAATCAAGAAAGTTCTGTCGTGTTTGAATTGAGAAAAAACACTTGTGTATTTTTATATAAAATAACTTTATTCATCGAAATATCCACTTTCGTATTGAACAACCCTTTCCCAGCGAGAAGATAATTTATAAATTCGGTTTTTGTAAAACTGATTATTTTTATTTTCAAAAAATGTAGACACCTTCATTTTTAATTCTTCTTCATTATTAACATATTGACCACGTATATGATTGTCTAAAGATAAAAATAGACGATAATCTGATGGAAATATATCTGGGGAATACGGAGCATGGGAGAGGATCTCTTACCCTAAATTCATAATTTTTATTCTGGTCTCTACTGTAACGCGTGGTCTTGCGTTATCTGGCAAAGATAATACTTTTTTACGATTTACAAGTGCTGGCTGTTTTTGTTTTAATGCATCGTGTAATCGTTGGGGTTGCTCATTATAAATGTTTGCCGTTAGGGTTTGGCGCACTCGTAGATATTCACGGTGAATAATTCCTTTTGTAGTCCACCAAACACAGAGAGGTTTTTGTGGTGTTAACTTTCCTTTAGGACTTTGTGGGACGGGATCGCTTAATGAAAGCCAGTGGTGAGTACGTTTATAGTTGGAATAAATGATCCATTTTTCATCAGTGGTTCAAATTTGATCCAAGGAGTTAATTCGTGTGGTACCCATTTACTTAATTTTCACCTCTTTCCTATTTTGTGTAAATGCTTCTGTATTGTTTCTTCACTTACTTTGAACAATTCTGCAAGCTGTTGACACGTTAAACTGAAATTTGTGCCAATCATTGTCTCCGATTCGACGATATTTAAATTTGATGATCTGATCTGATTTCGTCTTTAATTCATCCCCGACAGAAAAATGTTTTAACCATGGTCAGTTCTTGATGTAACTGTTTTTTCTCCAAACGCGGTATATTTTTTTTTTGAGTTTCTGTTGCGTTAGTCCCAAGTTTAAATACGTAAAGCAAACATGCACGTATTACACTATTTTTTATATACATTTTTAGGGGTTAGAATTAATTTTTAAATTAAAGTGAACAGTTCGAGAGTCATTCAACAATTAACAGTAAAACACATGCTAATATAACTGATAAACAATTCTCGGAATTTTTCTGATAAGTGCAAACAATTCTTGGAATTATTGTATGTTATAACAACGACATAAATTTCTTGGTTACCTAATATTTATATACGGACCGACTTAGTGCTTCTATCTGTGATGCGTTTTAGAACTGGCCGACTGCAGGGCTTCCATTTCTTAGTGGTCTGCGTGATGACGGTTGTCGTTTGTAGTGTCAGCTGAATCGCTGGCGAGTGATGCACGGCCGGGATGACTGTTTCCGAATGTACGGTCGTGATGTCCATCGGATGGGCGCAATGTCGTTCCTTTTGGCTTTGCTGAGATTCAAATTTAAGAGGCTTCTGCAGTGGTGCAGTGTTACGATGCCTTCAACAAAATTTTATTATGCCGAGAAACCTGCGTAGTTCGCATTTTGTATTTGATTGGGGGATTATTGATGTTCTACTTCGTTGCTGGATGCTATTAGCTGTCATCCAGGTGAATGAAGACAGGTGGAAAATTACGAAATACTTTGTATCTGTTGCGTACAGTCTGACTGTTTAGTTATCGAAAATCTTCACATGGGTGAATTGATCCATATTTCATCATTGTGCAGAATATTCCTTTTTATAGCCGCTTTATATTTTGTCGGCGGTAAGCGACGTGTGCGGTTGTATACACTGACAGGTTGTTTGCCTCATTGAAGTTTTTTCTACGTTGTTAGCGGTTAGTTCCTGCTAAGTTATGGGTATTAGTAGTTCTGCAGTAATTGACGGTATTTTGGAATACTAGATATCCTCTACTGATTAAACAGTAGTTCCGTGAACTCGTATTCCTTTGAATCCGTTAATAAGTATCGCTTCCTTAAGTCAATGACTAGACAAAAGTGGGCTAGAAAGTCAACTCCTTGTATAGTGGGGACCACGTCGGCGGCCACATCGTTTTAATAATATCTGCGGACGTATTTGGTTCGGTGAGGGTCTGCATTTTGCGACGAAGTTGTGAATGCTTGAGATCCCCCAATTAGTCTACTCGATTAGTCTCATGGTTTTCTTTTGTATGTTGCGATAAGGCATTTTTTTAAAAAATAGTTTTTAAGCTTGGCGGCCGAGGTGGCGGGTTAGATCCGCAACTTGTGTTTAAGGTGCGGGGGGGGGGGTAATTACCCAATTACCAGTTGAGATCTCCTTGTTTGCGAAGTAACTCCTCTGGCAGTGAATACTGATTTGGCTTGTATAATTCACAGGCCGAGGTCTTCGTCGGAAGCTTGACTTGCCGTATAATCGCTTGCATTTTCTGTTTGAAATCTATCTCTGTATTTGATTCAATCTTTTTCTCGATTAGATCAGTCATCTTGGTGACTGGAAAAAATCTAGCCTCCGAAGTTGAAATTGTTAGTTACTACTTTGACCTGTATTTCTTGATCACGTCGGATACGACCACTCTGTCGGTTTTCTGCGACGTGAGCAATTTCCTTGTATCTTTTCAAGATCAAGTCGGGGTCACCAACGTGTCGGAGGTGATTGTGACGCAATCACGTTGGATGCGACATTATATATATATATAATATATATATATATATATATTTATAATATAATATATATATATATATATATATATATATATATACAGTCGAGTTTTTTATGTGCATCTTTTTAATGAGGTTGTGAAGTTATGTGGTGCATATTTCATATAAATTATATGAAGCAAAAACCTATCGTTCTTAAAGTTCTATTAATTGTTGACAATGCATCAGGCCATCCGCATTTAGAACATCCAACTATGCAGATAGTGTTTTTTCCACCCAATACAACAAGCATAAGGCATAATCATAAGGTATACATCAAGGCATACTTTCTGCTTTTAAAAAAACATTATGTTAAGCGCAATTACTAATTTATATTGGATAAACTAAAAAATGTGTCATTAACATTAACTGACATTTTGAAAAAAATCTATTTTGGATTGTTTAAATAATGTTGTATCTACTATCACTGAAATACGACCACAAACTTTAAATGCTTGCTAGAAAGCAGCTTTGCCTGGATGTGTTGCAAACAGTTCAATCATTCAAACATCGATATTATCAACTGAAATCGTTACTTTGACACATGTAAATTCGTGGAGAAGGTTTCTGTACCTTAAGCCAGAAAGAAGTCGACGAATTACTTGAGGATAATGCTTTAAGTCATGATGATATTATTGGTATAACTTTAGATTTCATCGAAGATCCAGAAAAGATAGTGAAGCGGAAGAAAAACCTGTCCCCATCACTGAAAATATAATTCGATATGGTCTTCACCTTTGTAATAAATTGGAAAATTATTTTCTTGTTCATGACAAATTCTGAACGAGCCTTCAAATTCCAACGTGAGCTGAAGAATTGTATGTCTGGATATCGCGAATTGTATAAAAAAATTGTAAAATAATCATCGTAAAGTTACATCGCGGATTATGTTGTCAGAGGAAAAAAATCAACACCAACTGAGGGTGAAGTTGACGCTAATTTTGTTTGTGAAGAACCATTGTCTTTACTATGCAGATCTGATGCACTGACTATCTCTTTTAGTGATGAAAGTGATTCGGCACCAGTTTGCAACTTGTGCCGAACATTTTTAGATAAAGACAATAATTCTGATGAAAAAATGTAAAAATAATTGTTACTTTTCAATAAAATTAAATGAATAAAGTTTGAAAAATTATTTTAAGTTTTATATCAATTTTTTTTAGATTTTCGAAAGATTTTTTGGGTATTCTTACTTTCTTGAATTTTTAGAAAGTTTTTTTATACGATTTTAGGTTTATTTTAACTCATTGTTTTGCTTTTATGCGGTTTTAGAAAATTATGGAATGTATCCCTAATTTTTCAACTTAATTGATGACTTTTTTTATGCGCAATTATTAACATGGTTTTCTGTGGAACGTATCTACTGCATAAAAAACCCTCACTCTCTCTCTCTCTCTTCCTTTCCCTCTCTTTCTTCCTTTCTCTCTCTTTGTTTCCCTCTCTTTATTTCTTTCTTTCTCTCTCTCTCTCTCTCTATATATATATATATATATATATATATATAACTATATGCAATAGATTTTCAGTATCTTAGTAACAGAAATCATGGTATCATTATCAAAATACATTGAAAGCAAAAATAAAAAAAAGAATCTATGACCATTTATTGAATTTATTAATTAGAAAATCTGTTTGAGGTTTATGTGATGAGAGAATAGTTTATCTGTAAACGTATAATATAAATTATGTCGCTCGTAGCAAACAACACAAATAAAATTGAATTAAATGTTTTTTTTTTCAGTTGTGTATGAATGTGCTACTGAAAAATACTTATGAAAATTAATAACGTTAATTTCAAATAGCATAATTGTGAAAAGAATATAACGTAATAAGAATAGAAGTTCTTAAAAAACGTTGACATATGCGATTTATTTAGAAATCAAAATAATTTATAGGAATATTTATGTTTAATATACATATTTGATAATAGTTTTTATTCGTTATTTTTAGACATAATCAAAATGTTTCATCTTGAGCAAAATTTCTATGCCAAATTATTATTTTTTTAGCAAAGGTTAACTGTAAATGAAAATCTTATTGCATTTTTTTAATTTATATGTAAAAAACTATTTGGATTATATATGGATTATTATTTGTAGTATAATATAAATTGTGTGAATATTTATTATTAATAATATTAATAATTTATTTTTAATAATATGATGTGCGATATAATATTACAAGTAAATTTACAATCGTTTCATATGTATATATGTATATATGTATATATATATATATATATATATATATGTAGGAGGAAGAGCCCCCTGGTGTACCAGGGGGCTCATATATACATACACATATATGTATGTATATATATACATACATATGCGTATATATATATATATATATATATATATATATATATATATATATATATATATATATGGTAGTATGTCTATATAATCATTTTCGTAAATAGATTGCAACGTGGTTGTTTTATAAAATCGAACATTTCATATTATAATTCTTTGTAAAAATTTCGTGTAACTCAGGGTGTCATCGTTATTAATAATTTAATATAAAATTTCTACATTTTTTTTTTAAATGTCCATTTTTTCAAATTTTAATGAGTATGTATGTACGAGTATATATATATATATATATAAATATTCTTAATACAATTCAATCTTGAAGGATAATATCGCTGGAATATGTTAATAAATATAATATTGTGCATCAAACTACAATTTTAGGTATTGATGCTTAATTCATTTTCATAAATGAAATTTTCACTCTTGTTCAAAGCACAAGAATATTTTTTGGTAAAAAACGTTCGATAAATATCATGTTTGATTATTGAGTATGCATGTGATGACGCCGTTGACATATTTAAGGTTAATAAAAGTGTAAATATAAGGCTTTTCTGCTACTGTTGTTTTTTAATTAGTTCCTACAATTTTCATTTTAACTGAAATAATTGAATGTCAGATTCTCAGAACAGAAACACTACTAAATATTACTGTTAATTATCACAAAAAATTATACGACAAAAAGACAGGGGAAATTTTAGTTTCAAATATGCTAAACAACCACTTCAGCAATTAATCATTTATGTCTACCAAACTATAAATTAGCGCGAAGAACTGAAACTATTTTTTCATTTTAAAATAATCAAATTAGCTCCTATATATTGCATCAATAGTATATTGTAACTTATTTTATGAATTTACTTTTATTTATTAAAATTAAAATCAATTTTATATTTCGTTACATGAAATATAAAATTTATATGAGAATTTTTGCTAAAATTAAGAAATTAATTGAAATTGAACTAAAAAGATTTCCATTTTCTTATCTTCGTATTAAATTTGCATACTCTTGATGTATCAAGGTATTTGAAGCTCCGCATGACATAAGTCGATGTATATTATTGCTATATATATATATATATATATATATATATATATATATATATATATATAAATATTGTAGAATACGAATCAACAATCTCCTATTTTAAATAATAATTATTTTAGGGATTATTACTGTACATACTTTTTTTAAAATACCAAAATATAAATCATAATATATCAAAGGTTTTCTGCCACCTACCTACTACCTTAATTATAAAGTTAGGATTAAAACCTGATAAATTTCATTTTTTGTAATTAACTGACCACAAAAATCCACTATCAAATGAATAAATAAAAATTATGAAAAATCAGGTCAGTTATTTGGGGATGGTTATAGACGTTAAGATGTAGTTATTAAAATTTTACATTTATTAATGTATCCATTAAATTCTAGATAGTTGTTCTATTTCATTGAAAATATCTTTGCGTCAAAGTTCTTATTATCTAATTCAATTTTACTTGGATTGATATTTGTAAAGATACTTGATATTTGTATACGAGTATACATATATATACATATATATACATATATATATATATATATATATATATGTATATGTATATGTATATGTATATGTATATGTATATGTATATGTATATATATATATATATATATATATATATATATATATATATATATATATGTATCTAAATGTAACATTTTCATTCATCATATGAATTTAATTAAAATTTGACATTGTTGACATCGTTCACACAAAATACATATATTGTATATTTTTATACGTCTCTGATAATCAGTCGGATGTTGATAAAAATGAAAACTGTACAAGAGTCGAAAGGTTATGCACTGTGTCAGTCATGTACATTTGGAGATATTAATTTTCAACATTGGTTTTTTCGTCGAACTTTGTTCGAAGTATATCGGCGCCGCATTTGATGAAATGGACAGTAAACTTTTTTTTATTAAACTTATTTTCTGTAAAGTAACTTTTTATAGAATTATATTTGTTTGAAATGAATTTGATTTCAATAATGATTGTTTTTAATCTAAACGAAAAATAAAATCTTTCGAAAATAATATTATTAAATATTTAATGAATGTGTTCAGTTTGTTTCTGTTATGAACACATTATCTCTCTCTCGCTATATATATATATATATCTACTTGATTTTTTTTTATATAAATATTTTATAATAAAATATTATTCTGTAAAGGAATTTGGTAGTAATATTTTGTGATTCACTTATGTAAATAAAAATAATTATTAATACTTAGCTATGTTCTTAATATCGAGTAAGTCTGAATTACTTTATTAAATTTTATATTTGAATCATTTTCAAGAAGTTTTTTAAAAACAGGAAAAATATATTATATGTTATATATATATATATATATATATATATATATATATATATCATAGATATATAAGAGGTGGTTTAGTGTAAAAACAAACATTTGCACTTTTATTTTTTGCAACCAAAATGGAAAAACTGCACTAAGAAGTATTTAAATTATTTTTTTCAATTTTATTCCTTAAATATAATGTTGTTATACAGAGATATAATATCTTATTAAAATTTTTAATGTTTTTGAATCGAATTAATGAGAAATTACAGTTTTATCACTACACACTTAGCACTTCTAAAATAACAGCTATATTTATTAAATGAATTATAGAATTAAGAAAATTTTCCAATCAATACACTTTTTGTTAGTGAATATGTTCCCAAAATTTTCCATTAATACTTCGGCAGCACCATTAAAATTGCTTGTCCTTTTTAAATAGTTTCAATTAAAATTTTTGTCAATCATCATTATTCCAACAGAAAACAATCAAGTACTGTCTGATGAAAAATTAAATCCTAACATTTTTGACTTCAGTAATTTTAACGTGAGAGTTTTATTAGGGGTCTTACTGCTTTTTTGACTGATTGGTAACAAAAAGTACGAGACGGCAACATTTAGGTCACTTCTAACTTGTATCTAATTTATGAACTGTCTTGTCTGTTACTTTTTCTATTTCAGTCACTACCGTTGATCCAGTAGAGCAAGTAGCGAGAGGAAACGAAAAATGTTACATATATCATAACTTTGACACTAACCATTCAGTTTTAACCTTTTAACGTCTAGCGCCTGTTATGTCCGGCATCCACAAAATGATTTACAGTGGCTAGCGCAGTTTATATCTGGTATCCAGAAAAGAATACACAGTGGTTAACGCCAGATATATCCGGTATCACTGAACTCAACACTAACGCCACGCCACTTGAGTGCCACGCACTAAATACATTATTTCACTTTAAGTGTGTCATGAACCCTTTTAATCGATCATAATTGGAACACCAGCGTAGGGGAGCTACGAAAATGAGAGATACTTTTCATGCGTATAGTGTGTACTAATGGCACGACGACCCATTAATTAGAAGCGTACTGACGGCCAGTTCCGTCGTCGCAAAAGGGTTAAAATGGACAGATTTTCATTTTTTTTCTGCGTATTATTTAATTGAAAAAGAACCAAATATAACGAAAAATTGTCAAAGTTACGGAATTTACAGTGACAGTTTCACTAATATAATCATACAACTAATTTAATTCTAGTTTCTGAAATGTGACTAAATAACGAAGGAGAAAAGTATATACTCTATATTTAACTTCAATTATGCCGTTTGATTCAAATGAAATCAACCTGCTAGCGGAGTAGAATTTTATTAAGAGGTATAAAGTCGTACGCATTTTATTATTACTTATACAGAAGTAATTTATCAACAAATTGTTATAATAACAGTGGTTTCTTGACTTGAGATCTTCGTTCGGTCGAATGTCCTATTTCTAATATTCAAACCGTATTGTTGACTTGCATTTACATTTTGATTCACCAAAAGATCAGACACATAAATGATTTCATTCATTTCTTTTTAATCCCTTACCATGATTCAAGTAGGGAATCTACATTTTTCAACTACATTTCTACAGAAATTTTTTCATGACAGACGATCCAATACATATGATAATTTGCAAATATTTCGATGTTAATTGTTTCATATAAATACTCAATCTAAACCTTTGACTTATTTCTTAGAAACAAATTGAAATAATGTAAAATAGTATCTATATAGATTATCTGTTTTGTGTATTAATGATTGAACTACAAATTAGACAGTGTTTTAAGTATATTTAGATTCTCTATAGTTGCAAATGTACGTTCCTTGTATTACCTATCTTTAATAAATTATATGTAATTTACATTATAATTAATTTAAAGTAAATTAATAAGAAAGTATAATAATCGTAACCAAGTAAGTAGTAGAGATGGTTTATAAAGCTCAAAATAAAAGATTTTGTTTCTTTTCTTCTTAAAAAAAGGAAATAAATATTTTTTATATCTGTTTTTATTGTTTTAAGTAATATTGAAATATTTTCATAGAAGAAAAGGTATATCCGGTGTGTGAAATACATTCACAGTAACGCAATGTGCTGATATTATTAAAACAAATTTAATACAAAGATCGTATCCATCACCATTGTAATAACTCAAAGAACCATCCATTCATGCGATTCTTGTATGCGTAAAATTATAAGTGTTAACATCAGATAGACAAAGTTACCACAAAGTTTCCGCCGTACACCCGTGAAACGTATAGTTTTCCCGGTATTGTTATGTATGTCTGCATCGTCGTTTGTTGTTTTAACTGCAAACTCCGGATGTTTTCCGGCAACACAGTTTCGTTGGTGCTCTGCTTATACCGTGCAAGATAAGAAATTATTGTACTGTTTCTACCCACGACTAGTTCCAGCGTAATACTTGAGGATATTTTGTGAATTTATTTAAAGTTGTCGGAGCGTTCCGCTCGACGAGTAAAAAAAAGTAAACGTGGAAATGGGTCGTCAGACAGTAATGCACGAAATTTGTTTTTGTTGTGGCCCAACATCATATAATGTAATGCAATCGATCAAGGAAATAGAGCACCGGCGGAGTCCCGGACGTAACTCGTAAAACTGTGTTGACAGAAGTGATTGAAAAATTATTCATGTAAGAATGTTGTAGGGATTTAAGAAGCAGATATGCTCGCTGGAATACTTTTTTCTTTACGTTCTCGTGTTTTTATGCATACATAAACATGGACACATACAATCACACACACACACACATATATGCATATATATATATATATATATATATATATATATATATATATATATATAAATATACATATTTATAATTTTTTATATACATATACAAAAAAACATATATATTTATATATATATATATATATATTTTAGTGTCGTTTGATAAATTTGGTAAATTTCTACGAGATGGCGCCACCATTCATTCAGTAATGTCATGGATATCAAGTGTCACTTTTCAAACTAGCATAGGCGAAATTTCAGTCAGAAACCGACTCGTTGTTCACGTTCTACATATGTTTGAAGCTTGCATTGTAAGTAGCATTTGCCGTAAAAATAGAAAAAAAAACGAGTTCTGCACAGTGATAAAACATGTTTATTTGAAAAAGTGAACGGCCGCCCAAATCAAAGCTGGTTTTGGTGAAGTTCATGGGAATTCGGCATTAGCGTTGAAGATGGTTTATTTTTGGATAAATGAATTTAAATGTGGCCGAACATTCACTGAACATGAATCGTGCTCTGAACGCTCAGTTGAAGTAATCACGACGGATATCGCTGAAAAAATTCATGGTATTGTTACGGAAGACCGCTGACTGAAAATTCGCGAGATTGCTGTGACTGTAGAAATCTTAACTGAACGTGTGTATATCTTGCATGAAAAATTGACATGAAAAAGCTGCATGCGCGATGGGTGCCGTGATTGTTGACTGTCGATTAAAAACGCACACGAAAGGACATTTCAACCTAGTGTTTGGCGTATGTAAGGCTTTTTTGCGTCGATTCGTCACCATGGTAATACATGAATTCACCACTACACACCTGAGTCGAAGCAGCAGTCAAAGCAGAGAATGACTGGTGAAAATGAGCTAATGAAGGCGAAGCCCGTTTTGTCAGTTGAGCAGGTGATAATCACTGTTGGGATTCCCGAGGAATCATCCTGATCGACTAGTTAACGAAGGGAAAAACGATAACACATTCCTATTATGAAACATTATTGGACCGTTTGTAAGACGAGCTGAAACAAAAACAGAAAAGATTGGCGTACAATAAAGTGTTCTTCACCAGGACAAGGTGCCATCTCACAAATCGACCGTCGAAATGGTAAAATTGCACGAATTAGGCTTCGAATTGATTCATCATCCACTCTATTCTATGAACTTCGCCCCGTGTAACTTCATTTTTTTCCAAACTTGAAAATTTGGCTTAGCGGGAAGAAATTATCATCAAATGAGGAGGTCATCGTCGACGTCAATGCGTATTTTTCAGACTTTGAGGAAAGCTATCGTACTTTTCCGATGCGATAAAAAAATTGAAAACTCGCTTAACCCACTTAGTCAAGCGAGTTTTCAATTTTTATAGCACTCAATGGAGACTATGTTAAGAAATAAAATCGATATTTTCCAAAAATGGTGTTTAACTTTCTTTTACCATACTTACCAAATGACTCTCGTATATACTCGTGTACATATATATACATATATATGATATATGTGTGTGTGTGTTGCATACAGAATAGTTAAGCTAATTTTAAGTAGTAAAAACAAAGTCCCTAGAAATTTTCAAGGAAACATTAATTTTGAAATTCAATATTTCAAATATTCTTTAAAATTTAATTTTTACATATGTGAAAATAATTTATTCATCTGCCTTTTCATCATCTCTGGTAATAAAACTACTATTTAAATTAGAATAGTAAAATCTGCTTAGATAAGATTTGATAAAAATAACAAAATAAAAGGAACAAAAAGTTTACAACATAAGAATAAATATAAAAGCGTCCAGAAAGATTATTTTGGATTACCAAGACTATTGTCGTTATGCATTATTATTTTTAAATCTTTTTTAAGTTAATGAAAAGTTTATGTATTGTAATAACTTACTGTTAATATCATTCAAAATAATATTTATGTCGATTTTTGTTGCTGTAGTATCAAATTTGGCTCTTTATTTTCCAAATCTTCACGATAACTTATTTCAACATTTTTACATTCATTGCATAAATCACATGCTTCTATATCTTTTCTAGTCTTCTTTAATTCTCTGATCGATTTTTCTAATCAAAACTTGCCAATGTCCGTATTTTGTAAATCTTTTGTCTTATTTAGTAATTGAATTATTTGTAAATAATTCTACTGCGATGAATATGGGCTATTTATTGTGATTGCTTACTTCTCTATGTGTGTGTACACTTATATGTTCATATGTACACTGCTTGAACTATATTACAGTCTGTCTGCATTCTTAATATACTAATTCAGGAACAAATAATCACCCCCTGTTAGTTTATTTTTATAAAAATGTAATCAGTACCATTAATAAAGTATGACATCACTTGATACAAATTGAACGACTTCCTTTTCCGATGACCTCGAATCTTTTACATGACATCACTTTTTTCTTGAAATTGTTTTCTTGCCTGTCATAATTCATTAGTTATTTTTACTCAGCTCTTCATTTTTTGCACTTTTCATTCAGAATAGTAAAAGATGAATGAATGTATCAATGAAATGTGTTCACTTTTCTAAAAATTATTCATGAATTGCACTGCAGACACATACAAAACAGAACAATTTAAATATTAATTTTACAAATGAATTCTTCAGTTAGTATACAACCCATAATTAATTTTTCTCATCATAAATTCACAATAACTGATTATTAACCATTTTTGACTTGTACACATGCGAATTCCAAGTAATCAATTATTAAACATTTTGATTAGAATTTTTTTTTGTGGTTAGCGGATTGAATGAATTTTTATTTATGAAAAATTTCAGTCACAGACGAAAATAATGTTGATGTTGTTGTTAAACAATTAGGAAAGTAGTATTTTTTCTTTAAAATATAATACAGGGTTTTCTCATTCAGTCTACTATATTGTTACGAAGTAAGTGTGCGTCTATTTAGTAAATTATTTTCTTTAACCTGATAGATATATTAGTTTGTTTTTTTTGCCTCCTTTTCGTTTTACTCGATGATAATTTTCTTAATCTAATAGATGATCACATCTTGGTGTTTAGTTTTCTTTTAAGCTATTTTTGATATTTGAATATAATCTATCTACTCATATATATATATATATATATATATATATATATATATATATATATATATATATGTATATTGAATACCTGAACGTTGAATATTTACTTTCTTTTGCATTACATTTTTTTTAGTGTATACTTTGTTAGTTTCATTTTTAGAAGATCTCAAAAGGATGAAGGACTACATGGAATTATTTATAATTATATATATATATATATAAGATTTTTAAAGATGATGCCTTTTTGTTCTTATTTATTGCCTGGATTCGGCAAAACTGTTTTATAATACTGGTGATTGGTAACTAGACATAATTTGGAATAAATGTATAATACACATTGCATTTCCAAAAGTTTATTTACACTACTGCAATTTTTTAGCACGAAAATATTTTAGTACTTAAATATTTTTTTTATATAAACGATTCTAGTTGTTGATTATAATCAAAATATATGAGCTTTATTATACATAATAATTTAAATATATATATATATATATATACATATATATATATATATATATATATATATATATATATATATATATATCGTACAAGGCACACTTTGGACACCAAAAAATAGTTTGTAATTTTTGGGTGCGTTTTATGCAACAGGGATAAAAATTTTAAGATCAAAAATTAGAATCGTTGGGGTGGGGGGAATATCTCTTACGTACCAAGTAAATAGGAAAGTAAACATTTTATTCACATTATTACATCCATTTATTTAAACAAGTACATTGTATTTAAATCATTATGTACCTTTGGTATTTCTCTTTTAGAAATCTACTTACTGAAATTATTTATCATGCGTGAAAATCATGACGAAAAAATTGAAACGAAATCGTTTTAACTTCAACTGCGTCTTATACGTACGGGTGTATATATATATATATATATATATATATAAATAAATTCTTTCTGATTGCAATTAAAATATGAATTTTTGTGCCAAGATAATTTTATATATATATATATACACATATATACATACACACACACATATGTACGCATGTAAAATGGAAGTGAACAATGTAGTTTATCAAGTTTTATAGACATGTTATTATAGTACGAATAAATTTCATGTATAAAAATACACTGTTGTTTTCTGTTCTATAGCTAAAATTAAAGAAGCTATTTTAATTTCTGTACAAATATAACATAATAGATCTTGCTTTGCTCCTAGATATCTATTTGGAAAGAGAATCATTAGTTTGTGCAATATTAATGTGATATAAAATGGAACTTTTAATCAATATATTAAATAATGAACCAAATATATATAATATATATATAAATAAATATATATATATTTATATATATATA
>CM068320.1:3842500-3877500 GCA_034766995.1 Acanthacorydalis orientalis | reverse complement strand
CGGTTGTGGTAACGTTGCGATGCATTTAGACGCCAAAAACTGAGAGACACTGAACGCACTGACAGGGAGCATTGTCGTGATGCAGAACCCAAGTCTTCACGATCTCTGGACGCACTCTGAGCACCCTTTTTCGTAATTTTTCGAGCACATTGCGGTAGAATACTTGATTTACGGGTTGTCCAGGTGGTACGAACTCTTTGTGAACCACCCCCACCCGTCGGTTCGCACTTGAATTGGCCTTCCGCTTCGCGCCTCGTCTTTGACGCTCTCACGGCCTTTTTTAAAATCGGCATGCCACCGAAGCACCTGACTACGACTCAGGGCATCACTACCATACACTTTAAGCACTTTTTCATAAGTTTCTGTCGCGGTTTCGCCGAGTTTTGCACAAAATTTTATCGCGCACCGTTGCTCTAAATTTCTCTGTTCCATTTTCGTGACATGCACTACTCGCGCGTTGTTACAAAACACTAAACAGCTGGCGAAGAAATGATCGTACGAGGGTGGTCAAGGTCTCAATCGAGAGAGTAGGGATCTGCTATTACGGTGGCGGAGTTACAGGTTCGCAGTGTTACCACAGGCCGAGAAAAAAAATCGGTCGCATTACTTAATTGTCTGACCTTGTATATTATGAAAATTACATTTTTAGTGTGTAAAAATATTCTTAAGATTGTTTGTGTCATATATTCAATGCATATTTGAAAAGGAAAATAATAAATTACATTTACTTTTTTATTATGTTGCGGATAAATACATAGTTGTTATAAAAGTATGGCTCGTATATATTATTAATTTTTAACAATGATGGAATTCAGTCTTTTAAACGATTCTATATTTTAACGTCAGTTATTCTTACCTGAAATTTTAAAATTTTCAGTTTTAATAATATTTAGTATTGAAATATCTGACGTGCTCTTCAACGTGTTTCCTTTCGTAATATAATTTTTTGTGAAAGAAGTACGCTGTGCATACGTAATAATAAACCAGAGACAAGAAATCTAGTACAGAAATTGTAAATTATACGCGAGTGTATACTAACCATAGAGTAAGAATAGTACCGAAAGAATATTTATAAATGAAAACTTATAGAAATATATGATAGAAGTAGTAGTTTTCTCATATTAAACCATTATATAGAAGTGTCTCTTTCGGTGTGACTATGTTCGTAAGCGTAGTACATTATACAATATGCTTGTTGACTCCTAATATATTGTACATGATGGATGCGTTTGTTTCTATGAAATATATGGTTTGTGTTTAATGGATACACAAGTTATAGATAACATATATGGGATTTGTGTAATTGAGTTCATTGCAGAGTACTATGTAGGTATTCATGTTGTAATTCAATTGTGAGCACATTTAACATTGTCACTGACCATCTTTCGGCTAAGACGTATTTTGGGGCTAAATTTATTTAATTTATTTTGCCACCATACTCTTTTCTTATTCTATTAGATTGGTAGGAAAGTAATTTAATTTTTAGTTTTGTGAATTCGAACCTTATTTTTTTTCAATGGAAGTGTAATTTCAACATATTCATATTATATTAAAGTGCATTTTTCGATTTGTATTTTGGTAACATTGACTTCAGTTTTATCATCAATTTGGCTTCAAATTGGGCTATTGAGTTAAAGATGGCAAAGAAGGAAATCAATCGTTCGGTGTCCGATCCTTGCTCATACTGGCGACATATGTCAACATTAGTTGACGACGGCGCCTGCTGAACGGGAGGTTGCTAGCTTCTAAGCAGATGTTTAGGACTAGACTGATGGAATATGGTGTTCAAAAGGATGCCAACATGGTGGACGATATCGAGTATGGCGATGTACTACTTTCTAGCGGATGAATAGATAATATATTTCTAGCCGAGTTTCAAACAGACGTGTGATTTATCGAGCATGAGTAAAACAGTGCTATTACCCTCCCAGACCGATGTGTGAGATGATTTTATTTATGTTTAAGTGCTTTTTTTTCTCTTAGGTTTGCGATATGTGATTTTTATAATCGAACGTTTGTTTGAGGATCTAGATTTCTTGGGAATAGGTATTTGGATTTCCTTTGTATTGTTGTCTTAATATTGTACACCGTACCTGAGGGTACGAGACCCCAACAGCAGTAATGTTTGTGTGGTGGTTTGTGTCCTGGTTATCATATGTTGTTAACCTTTTCAAATAGTGAATATTGAGAAAAGTTTAAAATAATCCAGATAAACTTAACTATAAATACCCCCACCTTCCTATAGAAGCATACTTCTCTCCTTGTTGCCCCCCTAAGAGTCATGGTTCGCTGTCGACGTGATGACGTCGACAGCCTTGGTCGCACCTCCGTGAAATAGTACGGCTACACGAACTTGTTTTTCCGGCGGTGTTTGTCGCCACGATTAATTAGCGGGATGATATTTGTAGGTGTCAGCCTCTTGATCAGTGGATTGCCGAGAAGCTTTCATGTGTAAAATTTCTAGCTTGTGGCGTCAATGTAGACAGAAACCGTACATAATTCTGATTCCTCATGTAGTTTATTTGTGGGAAAGTTTTACTTTTCATTTAACGCCATCCTCAGACACATATTCTGAACCCTCTGTAGTGTATTGACGTTGGTTCTTGAGGTCTGTCGCAAAATTGGGGAAACGTACAAACGTATGATCGCCATTTTGTGTAGTCAATTTGTTTTCAGTATTCAGACCTCCATGCCTGGCCATGGAAGGATATAATTGTGCAATGTACGTTTTCTTGTGTTCACACTTGATATGTTTTTTGTATGTTAAATTTATGTAGATGTGCACGCCTAAGTATTTGACGATTTCCTACCAAGGGATCTCAGCACCATTGAAGTTTAGACGCCCTAAGTTTTTAGTCAATTCTCTAGAGAAAAGGATGTCTACAGTTTCTTTTATTTTCTATGTTTGGAAAAACGAGGCAAGTGTATCAATGGCGTCTTGGAGTCGTGTCCTAATGATTTTGAGGGCTCGCCCAGTAGTAAAGATGGCAGTGTCATCCGCGAACAAGATCAGGTTCACATTCCTGACCTTAAGGATGTCGTTAATATAATAGTTGAACGGTACTGGCTTCAGGAATAATTCGTGAGGTACCCCCGCGGTTATATGCTTGCGTGTAGATGTTATTTCATACTGTCAAACACGGAATGACCTGTCTTGCAGATAGTTATCTACAAGATGGATTAGGTATGGCGGAAGTTTCTACCGCAGTAGCATATACACTAGTCCGTCGTGCTAGACTGTGTCGAATACTTTTTCGATGTCCAGTAGGACCATTCCTGTACAGTGTTCTTTGCCTGCCTTGGTGGTGATTTCGTGGATAATTCTAGCCAACTGTAATATGGTTGCATGACCACGTTTGAAAACAAACTGCTCGGGCCTGATGTTATTGGAAACCGTTTCGTACTAGTAGATTCTTGTTAATATAACGGTTTCGAGCATTTTACTGAGTATTGGTAACGGATTGATCGGCCGGTAACTGGCGATCTCATCATTCTTTTCAGCGACCTTTCAGATGGATAGAATCTTTGCTTCTTTCCACTAAACTATTTTAATTTCCACTAGTGACTGAGTCGCAACGTCGTATTGAATATATTGGTGATTGCTACGATTTTCTTCAACGGGAGACAGTGTAATACTCTATTTTGAATAAAAGTAACAACGCCGGTTGCTTTAAAAGGTTTTGACACGCGTATCGTAGTGTCAACCTCACCCAGCGAGACCCAAGGGATGACATCTGGGTCGATGATAGAATGTAAACGTCACCTTGAAACAGGTTGCTTGATACTCCCGGCAAATTTTCGATCACCTTTAATGCTAGCTGTAACATGATGTGCTGTCTCAATTTCTGACAGGAGTTCCGCCCTGGACTCGTCAATATAAGCATAGCCTTCATTATAGACTTTGAACGGGGATATGATCTAACTTTTACTGTTTAGGACACGGTGGATGAATTTATGGGCTTCCAAACCTTGTTTTGTTATTTGGGGCAGATGTTTCTTTCACTGTTCCTTTCGGAGAGTCGCGACGTTTTGTTGTAGGGATTAGGAAATTTATTTATTTCTTTTGGCATAAAAATAGTAGGTTTTTCTACAGAAGATGGAGCCAGATGCTTGATCTGAGTACTCTTATTGCTGTTTGTGTTCTAGTGCTCATCTTTGTTGCTAGCTTTGATAGAATATGAGTGTAAGAAGTTTGGAACACTTTTGTTGGTGTCTTTTTCTTGAATAAATTTCGTGCTTTGGGGATCGATACTATTTACATTATTTTAATCTCTTGGATTGTTTTTTCCTTCTTGAATATTTGATAATCTCAGGAATAAAATTAATGGCTCCCACCGTAGTTCACATAGTGCATGGCTGTGTCACAGACAGAACTGATGTGAACTGGTTTACCGTATGCATACATAGGTGTTTTAAAATGCAGCGGTCAGATATGTGTCCAGATTTCTAACAAGTAAAACATCTCATTGGATTCGAAATGTACGGTTGAACCCTTAACGGATAAATATACGTGTTTACACTGGCGGGCAGAAATGGAGTACTGAAATTTATAATAATGGAGGCTGTTGTTTTCTGCTCTTCATCTCTTCTGGCCGTGATGTGAGATACATCTACCTCACCTTGACTTTTAATGTTCTCCTTGATCTCTCAATGATGCAGTTGGGTTAGATCGAAGCACGATATAACCATTTACTCGAATTGAGCGACTGACTACTGAAAATTTTTATTAATAAAATTTGTGTATTTCTAGCAGTATCTTCATCTAAGCGTTGGTAGTCGTTTTTAGCAGTAAAGTGTCTTCTTGTAGTTTCTTTGTCGATTTGACAGTATCAGTGTGCTCGTACAAAACATTTTGTATAAGAAATGGCGAAACTTTGAAAATGGCGAAACGGGGAGAAAGTTTCTTTTTCTCTATCATATCTAACTAGTCCTTGAAATTATGCCGGAACCTCTTTACCCCAAAAGTAGATGTTTTTTTTTAATTTATATGAGAAAATGATTAAAATTCGTCATTTGGATCTCCATCCACCATTTGAGGCAACGAGGGTACGTCATTACCGTAAACCAGTACGGACGACAGGGTGGTTCTGGTGATCAGATGATAAGAACAAGGAAACACTAATTTAAAGTGTCCATGTGACCCAAATTTATCAGTATCCACAAATGGAAGTCGACTTATACGACTTGGGTTAGACCCGGGCCACCTGTTTAGCTGAAGTAAATGACAAAAAAGTGTATTGGGACGCAGGTGTATGTATCCTAAAGACCCCGACACACTTGACTTTCAGGATCCTCGTTTCCAGCAACAAGGCATTCATACACGGTAAATAAATGGCTGGGCATTCAGTGTCCACTGAAAGGCAAGGAGTTGTAAGGGATAGAGACATGCAATTAATGGAGGGAGAAGACCATTTAACACAAACATATGGGGAATGAGGAGATAAAAGAATAGGACTGATAACAAAAAACACGCCATACGACTATTACTGGATCATCTGCTCACCAAGAAAAGGAACTCACTTCGATCGGAATAATAAAAATAAATCCAATTAACTCTAAAAGAAATCCTACATTTTTGAAACGAATATATATATATATATATATATATATATATATATATATATAAGTTTTTTCTCGGATATGTGCGTATATATGTTTGTTATGTGTGCATATATATATATATATATATATATATATTTATATGAAACATAAAAAGGATTGAGGTCGAGACATGTATACAATAGTCATATGAAAATCAATAGTAAACTAAAAAGTTTTGTTTACTTTATCAAGAGACTTTTTCATTCTTATGTAAATTTTATTGCTTTTATTGGTATTATAGAAGTTTCTTTGGCTCAAATAAGAATAATTGTTGTGACAATTCGATTTTATTGATATAAAATTTCAATTATTAAAGTTTATATATATATATATATATATATATATATATATATATATATGATATATTTTTCAATATATGCATAACATTTTTATTAGAAAAATAAAAATCTGTTTGAAAACAACATTCTTCATATACTTATATTCGTCATTTGAATTGTAAACTGAAATATATTACTAACTAAAAACAATTATCATATTTAATAGGTACGTATGGCCCTCAATATACTTACAAGGTTTAAAACACTTATTTAAATGCATCTTTATTTATACATTTTTTTAAAAAAATGTATCTGTCATTTAATTGTCCACTTAATTTGTAAAAAAGTCTATATGAATTTTAAAAGAAATATTCGACATACATATACGTTCATGTGTGGATATTTTTGTAATTGTTTCTGGAAATATTTTCTATTTGGATAACAAACAGACCTAATAAAATTAAAACATATCCAGCTGTTCATTATAAGAGATTGGAAACGGCAAATAAATTAATTGCAATAGGCTCTTAGATCTCAAACAATTATGTGTCAAGTTCATTAACGATATTGATAGGCAGGAGGTAGAAAAAAGACATGGGCAACATATTAACCAACCCTTCAAGAAAAACGATCTTGATGTGTTTTTAATGTTTATTTAATTACGAAACAGCGCCCTTAATTGAAAAGTTTATGGATAGAGAAGTGTGTTACATCACGTTGGTGTAGCAAAATTTAAATGGAGATGAATTTCGGACGACCGAATAAAATGAATATTGATTGTTTATCTATTCAATTTTCCGCATGAAATATTCAATATACCAGATCAAATTAAATGTTATATAAAAATAGGAACTTTGTTGTATAGTGTATATATATATATATATATATATATATATATATATATATATATATATATATATATATATATATATATATATATATATAATACGTACAAATAGATGAAATAGGTCAAAAAAAGTACTGACTTATAAAATTATTTTTTATGACTTTTAAAAGCGCTATTAAACATAACATCATTTAATATGTACGTGTAGAAATATGCATCAGTAAATAAGAAGAAATAGTTTGTAAGAAGATAAAGATATTATTTTTGAAATTGCAAATTCTTCATAAATGATAAACATTTTATGTTAAAAAATTGTGAGTTTTCATATCTACCAATGAGTCTATACATATATATATATATATATATATATATATATATATATATATATATATATATAAAGTATTGATACATTTATATTGATATTCGGCATCTTTGGTATATTTAGATGCGTTTAAATTTAATTAATCACAACTTTGTTTTAAATTAAAATATTTTCTCGTTTTAGAATTTTTAATATATATATATATATATACATATATATATATGTAATTATATATATATATATATATGTATATATATATATATATAATTACATATATATATATATATATACATATATATATATATATATATATATATACATATATATATATATATACATATATATAATTACATATATATATATATATACATATATATATATACATATATATATATACATATATATATATACATATATATATATATACATATATATATATACATATATATATATACATATATATACATATATATATATATACATATATACAGTGTTGGATAATATTTTAGCGATATTTGGTAAATTTTGAAAAATAAATAGGAAATAACCAGTAAATTGAATTAAATTGAATTATATATTTTTTTTATTATAATTGCTAATTATTATAATTATATATTATTTATTATAATTGCTAATTTTATTTAAATTCTATTTAAAAATATATCTAAATTTAAAAAAAAATTATGTATATTGTTTTATTAAAAGGAACGGGTAAAATATTTTGATTGTGTAAATGTATTCCAGAACTCAAAATAAAAATGTCGAGTGACAAATTAAAACTAATACTGTTTATTTATTAACAAAAGATACACTTGTTGTGTAACTATGCAACGTCTTGTTACCATGACGCTGCACCTGCAACTACACACAGATGTTCAATTTGACATATATTTTAGACTATTGAAAAAGTTTGCAAAAAACTGTGGTCATATTTTTAGGGACAATCAGTATTTCCGTATAAATTAAACGTCTAAATCTACGTTTTGACTATTTTATTAAACTTACTTGTACTTTTTCATTATTTTGTCTCATGTCCTTTATTTTTAATAACTTAGTGGAAACGTCTAATCATTGATTCCACTAGACGCTGTCAATGCTCTAATGGAATAGATTCCCACGCCTACATTAGAGCTAATCATAACTTTTATTATTTTTTGGCCTTTTTTGATATAGCCTCCTTAACATCTTTCCATAGGTTTTTTGTTGGTTTTAAATCCGGTGACTGTGCTGGACACTGAATTACAGTTACATTATTTGTCTATAGAAACTCTTCAGCCAATTTTGAGGTGTGCTTTGAGTCATTATCCTGCTGAAAAATTCATCGAACCGGTATTTTTTCTTCAGGATACAGGGGAGCATTACTTTTTTTAATATATTATTTACATAATATTCGGGATCCATGTTCTCAGAAATATGAAATATTGATACAACACCGTACCACACCCATACTTTTATATTTCCACTTTCATTCTTTAACGTTTTTCTAGTATCTTTGGAGTGCAGTGGTGTTTGGCGGTCTTCTTGTAAAAAGTTTTCCATGTGAGCCAAATATATTAACGTTAGTTTCATCACTTCATAGAATATTATTCCACTTTTTTATTTTTTTATCACCCTTCCAGTCTTTATGTTCCATAGTGAATTTAATCTTAACTTTAACATTTTAGCTTAAATACGGAACTTTTACAGCTGATCTGCCTAGAAGATTCTGTTCAAGTAACCGTCTACGCACCGTACGAGTACTAACGTTCAGCTCTAGTTCATCTTTTGTGTCTTTGAAAGATTTAAGGAGATTCTTTTTCGACAAGCGTGAAATACATCTGCCTGTTTGTACACTAGTTTTTCGTTTAGGTCCAAGTTTCTTTAATGCTTTTTTTTTTGGTTTTAAAGCATTTTCCACCATATTTCTAGAACGCTAAATAATTCTAGTGATTTCTTTTATAGATTGTCTTTCATTCCGCAAAGCTTGTATTGTTATCCTCTCATCCATCGAACAGTTCTTTATTTCTCTTCTCATTTTTAAACTAGAACGAATAATTAATAAAATAGTCCCTATTTTTTACAAAATGCTATTACCCACCTTAGTCATACTTTTTTTCACAGATATCAAGTTATTTTTAAAACAAATGTAAAAGCAAACTGCGTCCCTATAACTGTGCCTAACTTCTTTAGACAATTGAAAGAAAATGTAGGGATTTCCAGAAAATAAGAACAAATTATCATACGTGAAGATTGTTGTAGATACAAGTCTTATTACTGTGCTCATTAATATATAGGCGTTTTATGGCAGCCAAATTAATTTGTTGAAAAATGTAAATATGTTCTCAGCGTCCCTAAAAATATGTCCAACACTTTATATTTATGTGTATGCGAATATGTGTACTTTTCATCTCTTTACAGGAAAATAAATTTTTGTAAATAATAAATTTGAAATTAACTTCCTTCGTTCCAAGTTAGATGTTGATAATGTATTTGAAGTAAAAGAAACCAATAAGATGCAGACAAAATGAATGGAGGCGCCGGGCATCGATCCCGGTACCTCTCGCATGCTAAGCGAGCGCTCTACCATCTGAGCTACGCCCCCTTCTGTAATTTATCACCTTAGATATATTTTAACTTCTTAAATCGTGACCTAAATATATTTTTCAACGATACGTGTTAACTGCTTTTCTAAAAATAAATAATAGTGGTGACACTAAATTTAGAAAGTGCAAAATATTTAAATACTCTCACACGTTAATGTATACCAACATATATATATATATACATATATATATATATATATACATATATATATATATATACATATATATATATATATATACATATATATATATATAAATATATATATATATATACATATATATATATATATATATATATATATTCTTATAATAATTTATGAAAATATAACAATTTACAATTTTTCTTCGTTATTTAATTATAATAACGGATGAAGGTCAAAATATCTTTTATAACTTGGTGTTTAAAAATGATATTTTTTATAACTAAGCTTTTTTTATAATTTAAAAACTTTGTGTATTAAACAATTAAATTCAGTATTATATGCCAAATCAAACAAGACATGCTGGATAATTAAAATAAATGATAGTTTTTATATTTTTTTACATATAAAATTAAAAAGTTTTTTTTCATACCCGTGTGTACCATTTATTGAAATCTATTCCATTCATATCTACTGGGCTCTTTGTTAGGTTATTTGTATCAATTTCTTCATTTGTGCCATCTTCATATACGAGGGTCAGTCAAATATAAACCGAACTTTTTTTCCTACTGCTGAAGGAGCGAATGTCCACGGCTGAAACCGAGTGGAGATATAAGTGACGGTATCTAGAGATTCATTCCTTGTCGTGCACATGATTTCGCATTCGTTTCTTTAGTAGCTAGAACGATGAGCGAGCAAACAGTACCTACTACCGTTGCGAAACGCATTATAATTAAGTTTTTAACGAACTAAAACGTGAAATCGAACAAGATTTTTTGATGATTACGTAAGTTTTGGAATGAAACATTATCGAATACAGAAGTGTTTACATGGCGTAAGGCGTTCACTGGTGAACTTTATGATGTACAAGTCTGGACGCATCTGTGACGTCTCAAGACCAGCATCACGCCAGTTCGAGCAGTCCGAGATCTTATTGAAGGCGATGGACAGTTAAAAGTAGACGTGATTTGTAAAAAAATGGGATAAGCCATGGTAAAATGCAGTTCATCATTCGGAATGAATTCGAGTTCCGAAAAATTCTGTCCTGATCCTTCAAAACAATGCTAGACCTCACACTGCAGTCTTAAGTCAAGAGAAATTAGCGAAAATGCACTGAACTACTGTCAAATTACCCTACATCTCCGAATCATCAACATGCGATTAATATTTGTTTGGACTACTTAAGGAGGCGTTGAATGGAAAATGATGAAGAGGTGAAACATTTCTTGTGCAATTGGCTTCATACACACCTCAATACTTTCTACAATACAGAAATCAAAAAACTGCCAATACTATGGAAAAAGTGTTTAAATGTTAGTGGAAACTATGTAGAACAATAACTTGTGTGTACATTTGAAAAATATTCATTTAATAAAAGTACAGAAAAAAGTTCGATTTATATTTGATTGACCCTAGTAACTTGCAATTGACTGCAAAACAGTTTTTAGTCCTTGACATATGATTCATGTATAATGTATATAATGTTAAGCATTCCAGCTCGGGTTATATACAATCTATGGATTAAAGTAAAGAATAGTGTGTTGTTTTCATATGCACGTATTTTATATTGTGAAAAAAAAATATTTTAGTTCTAAAAACTGAAGTAAGCGGTTCACAAATGAATTCGGTTAAGATTCAAATTGTCGCAATAGTTCGTAAAATGACTTAAGTAGTTGATGAAAATAAGGTGATGAGAGAGTGCGAAGCGTTTAACATTTATAAACAAGAATAGTAGTATAGATAGAAAGCAACGGCATAAGTTAAATTAAAAATAATTTAAAGTTGACATATATTTGAATGGAATAAGATTAAATAATATTTATTTTATTTGCCTGTATAAAATAAAGAAATTAATATGTCCAAGTAGATTCAACAAAATCCAATTAGATTTTTCAAAAAAAAACTTGTTAGATGAAATATTTACAAAATTTCTAATTCAATAATAGGTGATTTTTTTCTTTGCTATTTATATTATATTTTATTTGATTATTCTACATACTAGAAGATTATCGAAACAAGTTTTACAATAGATACTATGTATTCATTTACAACTAAGTTATTTTTATAAAATTTGAAACTAAAGATAATTTAAAATAGATTTACTGGTTAATTTCTAGAACTAATTATGGTTGTTATGAACTTTAGAATCTGACCTGTTGATTGAAAAGTAAAAAAATGTTTGAAGGAAAAGCTAGTGTTCTTCCAATCATAAAACGTAAAATCCATTACGTTTCTTGCATATTTAATTTTATGTCTTAATGTTATATACCTTTCAATTAATAAAATATAATTTGATACATGACTAGGTTGTATTTAAAATTTATAATCACAACTGATTCAAGCTCTTACAAAATACTAAAAATGATTATACTTGATGATGTGTGATTGACTTGCAAATTAATTCACTTTAATTAAAAACATAAAACTAGAGATTGGAAATAATAAAATATTACTGTTGTTCATTATATTTTTACATAGTGGTCTATTTCTTCAACTATAAATATAAAAGTGATTGATCACAGTCCAGTGACTAGAAACTGGTATCAACCCATAATGTTGAATGTAAAAAATACCGTATTTAATTTAATGAACATACGAAATTATTTTCTAATTTATTTACATTCCGTACGTAACTAGTTTGCTGAGTAGGAATGAGTGCGAGTTTGCGAATTCAATATGAACTATTCATGAACCAAGTTTAAGTTTCCGAACCGAGCTTTCTGTTCACTTTGCTTACTTGTGAAAACATAGTCATTAATAAAGTAAATTTTGTGCAATTGAGATAATTTATGAATAAAAATAATATTAAATCGATAGAAAATAATTACTTTTTTGTTTTTATGGCACGATGTCGAAACAGGCAGAAACAAGTTTACTGAAATTAGTATAATTTAGTATTATTTTTTTTATTATTAGTTAACTTGAAACTCTATACATAATCTATTTTAAATAAAAACTCGTAGTGAAAATCTAATTATATTCTGTATCACGTGATAAAATATTCAATATTAATTTAAAGGAAACCAATAGGTGAGCTATTCACAAACTTCTCCCGAATTTATATACTATTTTTGGTATGAACAGATTGTTTGCAAACAATTTATGAACATTTCGCGAATATGAACATGATTCATTGTAGTACACTTACTAATTTTTCTTAATATGTTACATAAAGGATTTTTAAATTGATGCTGTTTATTTAGCTTCTTTCAATAAAATAAAAAATTAGTTGTTTATACAAACGAATCAAATTATATGGTATAATATAATTCAGTTACAAAGAAATATATAACCGTAAAATACAAGAGTATTTTTGGTACATTTCGAAATGTTAATTTATAAAAATAAACATTAACATTATTAACCCCCATGATGTACAAAGACGTCTCTGATACGTTATATGTTTCTTATGCCGTCGTGAACATTAACGTTTATGAGACGCACGCAGATTTAATTCGGGCACTCCCGAATGGCGCTCTTGGCCCAGCATCTCACTAGCCCTGACTCGACCCACTGGTCGAGTCAGAACACTCAGAATGGTGGCTAAAGATTGACGGTTGCCGTCAATCCAGGGTACTCTTAGGTCAGACTCCAAACAAGGACTGGATCAAGAGAATGTATACAAGTGGTAAATCCTTCTCTCGGCTCCTGGTGCGAATTGTCACAGGACACGGGAGACTAAGCTACCACGAACATATATAAGGCCGAAGGATGGACGGGAAGTGTAGATGGTGTGTGGGGGGGGGGCGCAAAGAGACCCCCATTCACATCCTCGCGGAATGTCCGGCATGGGTCAATTTAAGGTGACGATGGTTTGGAGAGTTTCTCCTCACTGCGTCCGAACTAGGGTCTATAAACTCGAGCAGGCTGATAGGCTTCTGGAAGGAAGCGAGACTTCCCGAGTAGTTTTGATCAGCCGAGAGAATGCATAATGGACTTCGAGTCTAAGTGCCGGAAGACAATATAGATTATGTTTGAGGGGGGAGGAAGCTATCTATCTATCTATCTATCTACACTACTATAGATTATTAATATGATAGTTTAGGAAAAAATGACAATGAAACCAGATATTGTCTTAGGAGTCGCACAGAGTAGCTTTGGGAGCCGCATGTAGCTTGCGAGACGCAGATTACCAACCGTTGATACATAATTTGTCTCTGCCTTACTATTCAGCGCGCGGTAGATTTTCGCAAAGTGAGTGCGTAACTGTGTTACAAGCAAAAAATTGGGCACATTTTCTTGAAAATGTGCCTTCCATCGGTAAAAAGCAATCTCCTGCAAAGAGATGTCACGTGTACACAAAAAATAATTTAAGAAGCGAAACGCAGTGTAAATAATGTCAAATACCTTTACAATTACCAGAATGTTTCGAAAAGTTTCATACTCTACAGGAGTAATGAATTATTGTTCAATTTGTTATTTAATTATTCTTTATTAATTTTGGTTATTGGTATCGAATTATAATATTTAGCAGTATATAAATATTCTTTTCTTTGTTAAGCTTACACAAATTTTAAGTATTTTTTGACAATAATATTTTTTGATCAAATCGAATTTCAATTAATTTGTATGTCAAGGGTTAACCTTTAAATAAATTTAGATTTTGATTTTTAATATTTTTTTGATACTTAAAAATACACATATTTAAGAGATAATTATTAAAAAAAATTAATATTATAAGAAATGATAATCGATAATTTAGCATAATAAATATAACTTGTTATAATAAATAATATGATAATAAACATTAAATTAATTTAATACTCTTATTTAAACTACTTTAATAAATGAAATTGCACACGCAATTTTTTTTATTTTCTGCCGTATGTATATATATATACATCTATACATATATATATATATATATACATATATATATATATATATATATATATATATATATATATATATGAATGTATAATTATATTTCTATTTGATCAATGTTTTTAAAAGGAGCCATTCAAATAATTTAATTATCATATAAATCACCATATATCCGTACATGGAAATGGATACGATACTTTCTGTGTACATTGTTACTGAGTGATATAAATTATGTTTTTAATGGAAATAATATATGATTTTAGATTATGTCATGTGAACGAATAAATTAGCATAACCTATAATCCAAGATTAAAATTGTCACTGCTGTCGTGTATGCCGGAACTCTTTTAAAATTGATTGATATTTTATAACACAGTTCTCTAGTTTTTGCAATGTTAAATTGTTGTTATCAAAATGTTCGTGAAACAAGTAAGTTTCACCTGCCATCATGAGTTCAATAAAAGTATGTGGTTGTGTGCAGTGATAAACCTCGTCATTTCTATGCATCCTGGACGTGTTATCTGCAATAAATAAAGGCGTCGGGGTGGAATCACCGTCGTCACGTTCACAACGTCACGCGAAATGTGTTAAAGTCACGCACTCTTAGGTTCACGTTTATGTTTTAGCCTGTTCAGTCCCCCGTGTTACTCATTTTCAATAATTAAATAAAGCGAAAATTTTAGATTGACTTTACATGTCATTTTTGTTTCGTTGAATCCATTATCGAAATTTAATACGCAATTATGAAAGTGAACGCTACGGTTTAAAAGTAGATTCGACTAGTTAATAAATTATGAATTTTTCAAGTATTATTTCTGACTGTTCAGTAATATTTTATATTAAGTTAGTTTGAGTTTGAATTTCATAGATCTGTGTTAAAGAAAACACTTTCATTTATTCTTCTTAAGAAGAAAATAACAACCATTCATTTTTTATATTTGATTATAAATTATTTTTTGATAAAAAAATATTGACAACAAAAATTTACTATCAATTTCTTCTATTCTTATCATGTTTCCTTTTAAATCTCTAACTTAAATTTATGATTACGACTTTTCTGGTTTTATGATTTTTTCTTATTTGCTAATGCAGTATTTAATATAACAGTTTATGTAAAAAGTAAACGCCGTTATTATTTGTCTTCACATTATTAAAATGTTCAGTAGGGGAGAGTGCCCTTGGTTGAAGTAATCTAAATAATTTCTATAGATTCATCTGTAAAAATTTGAAAAAAATATGCAAGTTTTATACAGTTATAATGCATAAACGGCTGAAGTGAGAATTCATACAGATGATTTTTCTCCAGAATAAAAAACAGTCACTTTTTAGATATCAAAAGAAAAATTTTACATTTTTTGAGAGCGAGTTTTTTCTATCACAGATCAGTTTTCTTTTTAATTAATAAATATTAATTTGTAGGGAATGTTATGCTGAAACTGAATATGTTTAGGATTTTGTGAAATATTTAAAGCACATAGCGTAGAACATTAATTTTCGCAAGCTTGCATTATTCCTTGGTTGAGGCATTTCTGCACATGCACGTTTCACTCGAAATATTTGTCAGTTCCCAGTTTGTTTTAATGCGCTCCATTTTGGAGTGAAACTCTGTTACAAATACCGGAAATTTCAAAAAGAAGTAATTTTAATAATCTATTTCATAATAATTGATTATAAATTTAGTAGCTTCGTAGCTATAAACATGTAATTTTTACTAGTGTATGTAAAAAGTTGAAAGTATAACCTAATAAATGATGTTTTATGCAGTTGTACGTCGCTGAATACGTAAGATGAACTTATCTCAAATCATTTACTCCACAAAATAATGACACGGGATTCAAAAGGAGCAGGATATCGCCGTTTGACCCAGATATTTTTCTGAAGATAATTTTTAATTGCAAATGTAACTGACAGGCCATTGAAAATGGATTAAACTCCAAAACCTTAAGCTATGACTGCTGTGGAAAGTTAACATTTTAATGCCACTGAATAAAGAAACATGAACCAAGCAAAGAATTTTCGCGACATTTCAAACGCAGAACATACATCGATGAGCGCTTTTGTTCCTCCAGACGTATTTCAAGGGTTTTCAAAGATACAACTAAGGATAAAAGCAACAGGGTAGAAAGAAGGACGAAGCATAATTTTGACGGATGAGACGGAAAAAAATATGCAAAAAAGAAAAGAAGAGCAAGAAGAGAAAGTAAAAAAGTAAATTAAGTAAAAAAAGCAAAATAGAAAAAGTAGAAACAGAAAACCAAACTGCTAAAAGAAGACAGACCACTGTTCTTGAAGTTCAAAAAAACAGAAAGTCAACAGATAAAAAAGTTCTTAGTGTGAATTCAATAAAATTCATTAGGTGATTACAAAAAATTATTTAAAGAATAAAAACAGTTTTCTTTTCTTTTTAAAGATCTCTTGAATTACTTAAGTCCTGGTTACATTAATCCCTCTGTAGCGGCATTTTTGTGCCTTGATTTTGTTTTGTTTTCTAATGTTTTTTTCTCTTTCCTTTGGGGTGTGCCAGAGCCCTATTTCCTCCTACCTATGCGCACCACTATATATATATATATGTGTGTGTGTGTGTGTATATATAGTATGTCTGTGGATGCAATTAAACAGTCATGCTTGATAATTGAAGGTTCACAATGAATATATTTTTGAAAAAGTTATGAGTTCGTTTGCAAAATATTTAACCTCGTCTTATTGCTCATGTTTTGAAACTATAATCTTATTTTTATTTATATTATGTTCTTTTGGACACCATTCTTTTTATTTGCTGTAGCGGCTTTTCAATATTCAGTTCTCTTCAAATAATCTTATTTGAATTAATTGATTATATGCATTTAAAGAGATTTTCTCTTCAATTTAATTTAAATGCAGTTGCCCCTCGCTAAACGACGGTAATTGGTGCAGGTCTAACGGTCATTACTTGAAACTGTTGTTGTGTAAGGCACTTAAAATATATAAGCCTTCTAAATGGTGCAAATCCGCTAAAATCCTAACCGTACATTAGGTAAAATTAAATTTTAAAGGTACGTATAAGAAATGAAAATAAATTATTTTGCCTTACCTTTTGTTGCTAATAATCTGTTATTATTCGATGGGTGCCTATGTCAGAAAATCTTCAATGATGGTCTTTAGAGGAAAAATCACTCTCTCTGAACATTTATTTCATTTCACTACTAGAAAGGGAAGGTTAGTTCATTACTAGCGCCACTGCCTTTTTTAACATTAGCACTAGATTAGGAGGAAGATGAGGCTTTGGTGAAAAATCTATCCAGAGTCTAATACCTCTGCTTATTTCTTTTCAATTTGTCAAAGTAGGCAATTACATTGTCGTCCAATAGGTACGTATGAACTTCAGTCTTTCCAATTTCCGGATGGAATTTCATTTTAAGTTTAATAGTTACTCATGCACTTAACAATCTTATTAATTTATCACTACTCATAACATGTAGGTCTTTTTCAACTTACTCCTCACCAATATCATTATGTTCCTCAATTGATTCTTCCATCTAATGAAGTTACTTGTACCCCAGTGTACTTTTTATCACTTTTTTGTGAATAAAAACATGTGGAGTATGTGAATAATACACGAGAAGAAGCTTTAATTTGAAATCACCAGATACATTAGCCTCTAGCAACAATGTTGACCTACCTTTCTTTGGCTTATGTCCGGGAAAACCGGAATTTTCCTTTTTTACCTCCAAGCTTCATGAATTCTGGTCATTGTGCGATCAGTCGTTCGGATAGGGTCTGCTGCATATGCAAAAAATCGACTCAAACTTAAAAAATCTTAAAATGGTTAAGAATTTAAATTAAAATTTATTAAATAACACTAATAGTGTGATTAATTAAATATAGAGAACAATTACAAAATGTATTTTTAAAATAATAATAATTAAGTTCTTTTTATTAAAAATTCGATTTTACAAAAAAATAAATAAACGATAACAGAAAAGTCTGATATTTAATGAGTACGAAGCTTAAAAAAAATTTCATACCTGAGAATTTATTTTTTTTTTGTTCATTATTCATTACATCATACAATGTAAATTAATCTTAATAAAAGATTAAACTATTCAACAAATATTTGTGTTTAATTTGTAGGGTTTTATTTTATATTCAATTATTCTATCTGTTCAAATATTCATTTAATTCATTATAATGGTGTGTGCTTCATAGCATACAGAAATGGCCTTAATAAGTATGATATAGTGTGAAGACTTGCCTCGATGGAGTCCAAGACTATGATTAGATATGCGTGTAAATAAAACAAAGTCTTAGGATAAAATAAAAACAAAAATATTCAAACCAATTTCAAACCTAAAAACATTGTGTGGAAAAGGCCTTTCGCGATGTCATCGCCACTCGCTACTCAGGCTTATTCGCTGCTGATATAAATAAACTACCTTTAAGATACATCTGTCGTATTCATCAGACCTTGCATCAACTGACCACCATTTCTTCCATGCTTTAGACTACTTCTTGCATGGAAAAATATTCAATTCTCAACAAGCTGTGTAAAATACCTTTCGTGATTTCATCGTCACTCTTTCTCAAGGATTCTTCGCTGCTGGCATAAACAAGCTACCTTTAAGATGGCAAAAATGTGTCAATATTTTAGGCGCATACTTTGCTTACTTGTACTGCTTCTTATGTTATGAATTTTGATATTTTATAACATAAATGCTGCAGGTTTAGAATAAAACAACAAATATTGTTTACTATTATTATTTAATTGTTGTTACTATGATGAATATAACCACACGGGTTCTGTAACTTGACTGTAACTTGACTGTAACTTGACTGTAACTTGACTGTAACTTGACTGTAACTTGACTGTAACTTGACTGTAACTTGACTGTAACTTGACTGTAACTTGACTGTAACTTGACTGTAACTTGACTGTAACTTGACTGTAACTTGACTGTTACTTGACTGTTACTTGACTGTTACTTGACTGTTACTTGACTGTTACTTGACTGTTACTTGACTGTTACTTGACTGTTACTTGACTGTTACTTGACTGTTACTTGACTGTTACTTGACTGTTACTTGACTGTTACTTGACTGTTACTTGACTGTTACTTGACTGTTACTTGACTGTTACTTGACTGTTACTTGACTGTTACTTGACTGTTACTTGACTGTTACTTGACTGTTACTTGACTGTTACTTGACTGTTACTTGACTGTTACTTGACTGTTACTTGACTGTTACTTGACTGTTACTTGACTGTTACTTGACTGTTACTTGACTGTTACTTGACTGTTACTTGACTGTTACTTGACTGTTACTTGACTGTTACTTGACTGTTACTTGACTGTTACTTGACTGTTACTTGACTGTTACTTGATTGTTACATGAATTATGAACCCGAATAGCAGCGCAGGCCTGAAGGGCCCTTGCTTTCCATGAGTACCGAGCATGTACGCTCACGACTCGGGATACTGACTTATGAGATCTCAACTACCGTTTATATACTGTTCTCGATGATGAAATTGCATTTTATTTAAGCGTGTGAACACATGGATCACGACAGGAACGTGACAAACTTTTATTAAGACGGATACATAACTTAGATATTGAGATATTGAAATTCATTAGTCAGACCGTGACACATTTATAAATAAGTACAGCAGTAAGGATGGACACATAACACTCATTTGAGATATAATAAACTAAACTTTTGATTCTAAATCAGAGATTTTATTTTTGATGATCTAATACTTGAAAGATAAAAAAAATCATACTTTTTCAAATGTAATTTATTTTTGTTGTAATCGTGTTATTGTTCAACAGATTTCATTTACCTATATATTTAGTGAATATATTTCATATGCGTATATATATATATATATATATATATATATATATATATATATATATATATATATATATATATATATATATGGTCTCTTTGTTTGCAATAATTAACAAGTATTCACAGTCTTTGATGAGCACCAATATTATTACAGAGAGTAACATGACAGCTGATGCGGCACAACATACACTCGTCTTGTTTGACAGCATAAAACAAGTAAACCGCAACGTAATAAGAGCGTCATATGACACATAAAGCTTAAGTAGTTTCGACTCATGACATAGTAAAGTGTTATTTGCAAATTTAACGTGATAGTAAATAAAATTATATGTGCAGTCAAATTTTCGTTGAAACTAATTAAGGAAATTGTGCATCGATCCGAAATGAAGCGAAACGTTCGCAATTAATTTATACGTCAGTTGACTGAATTAAACAATTTATCGGCACACTTACGTTCAGTTAGAGATGAATGCTCTCGTTTATGCATCTCTCTATGTATATGTATGTATGTATACATACACACACACACACACACATATATATATATATATATATATATATATATATATATATATAAACGTCTTAAAAACGAATTATTTTTTTTTAATTGATATATTTCATTTAAAAAATATTTGTTAATAAGAAAAATTTAGTTTCATTGCTAAATATGAAAAAAGAATGCATACCATACATACCTAAAATATAATTTGGCACATAAAAACATTTTCAGATAATTCTAGGCATGATATGAAACACGGAAATTAATATATTTATTTCCGTCGTTTATCAGGAGACTCGTAAATTTTTCTGAAATGTTTATTTTATTTTCGAATTTTGTACGTACAAAAAAAACAACGAAAAACACATAACTTACAATTTACAATTTAAATATTTTCGTTGTGTCAAAGTTTGCCTGCACGTTGGATGCTTGTATCGTTATAAATTAGAATTTGTTTTCAACAGTGCGCAACTTAATAATGAATTGTCCAACTTTGAAATTCTCCACTGAGTTCAGCTTACACATTATCTCTCGAACGCTCTCTCTCTCCACGCTGGACTGTACGTAAAGTTTAATTTACGTGGCCATCCTTTCAAGATTTAATCCTCGCCGGTATCGGGTTCTAACACATTAGTTACATTAACGCTTCAGTTATCAGTTTTAATAGCGTGTAATGCGTGTTTATGTGTTCTCAAATTTCATTTACATTATATATATATATATATACTCGTATATACATATACACATATATATATATATATATATATATATGCATATATATATATATATATATATATATATATATATATATAATACAGAAATAATCCTTGTCCGGTATAGTTTTTAGATTATTGAACTACGAGTATTGATCGCTTGGAAA
Organism: Acanthacorydalis orientalis; assembly: GCA_034766995.1. Classification (NCBI taxonomy): domain Eukaryota; kingdom Metazoa; phylum Arthropoda; class Insecta; order Megaloptera; family Corydalidae; genus Acanthacorydalis; species Acanthacorydalis orientalis. The sequence goes on along the minus strand of CM068320.1, from coordinate 3,855,700 downwards.
AAGTTTTGTGAGTAATATTATTTGATTGGTAGAAAAATAGTTGCTGTATATGACCTTCAAATTTATATACATTTTTCCATTTGTGGTCGAGAACTGTTGAATGACTAATTTTTGCGTAAGCTCTCGAATTGTTGTGAGTGGTTCTGATTCAACTAACGCCTTCAGTTGATCGTTTGGAACTGAAGAAGGACATCCGTAGCCTTTTTCATCTTCAACGCTCTCGTCCCCAGCACGAAATTTTTGGACCCACCATTGTACCATACATTTCTCAACAGTATCCACATCAAAAGTATCATTTAGTTTTCGAGCAGTTTCTGCTCTCTTACCACCCGTTTAGAACTGATACAAAAAATGATCTTATTTGATTTTTCATCTTTAATTCAATAGTCTAATTTGTAACCCAATATATAGCACAAAAATGTTTTTATGTGCTTCTTTTCTATCTTTTATTCGATAGCCTAATTTGAAACAAAATTAATAATAAAATCAAAGTCGATGTTACCAAAATACAGACCAAAAAATGCATATTAAAATGATATTAACATGAATATGATGAATTGACACTTGCATTGATCAAAGTTAAGGCTAGAATTCAGAAAACAAAAAGCGAAATTATTTTCCTACCAGCTTAATATTTCATATAAATATTATTTTCATTTATTTTAATTTTTGTTCTAACTATAAGAAAAAAATATTTTAATTTCATTGATTGTCTGCTGACAATTATTTTCCTTTTTATGTGATTTAAATATATATATATATATATATATATATATATATATATATATATATATATATATATATATATATATAAGTACAGTGGATTTGTACTTTATTAGCTGTGATACAAACAGATATGAGTGGGAAATTAAAATCGATAGATAAATAACATTTATATCATCCAAAGTAGATACTTAAACAATTTTCAAATAGTATCATGCATACGGGTTACTTTTGATGACATCTGTCCAATATGGTATATCAGAGAGTGATTTGTATACAGTGTTTTGACGAGTTCCAATTTGTAGTTACAATGTGAAGATACCAGTTTGGAAAACGGTGGCAGCCGACGATACCGTCGCGCGAGGAGTGGTCCGATAAGAGGGACAGCCTACCTGACCATGGGGACGTCTGGTATACAGATGGATTCAGGAAGGGGGGAGGTGTGGAGCGGGATATTACTTCCGCAGGGACGGGAGGGGTACATTTATCTCTTTGGGACTGTATGCTACAGTGTTCCAATCCGAGGTCACTGCTATTCTGGAATGCGTCCAGAGGCAAGAAGAACTCGTAGTCAGGGGTAGACGGATCACCATCTGCTCGGATAGTCAGGCAGCACTGAGAGCACTTGCTTCCCATGCCACCACTTCAAGGTTGGTTTTGGAATGCAAAATAGCTCTCTGCATACTGATTTTCCAGAACGAAGTTCACCTTCTGTGGGTGCCGGGTCATTCGGGCATACGGGGGACCGAATTGCGGACAGACTGGCCTCATTAGGAGCCAGGTCCGCAGTGGAGGGGCCAGATCCCCTTCATAGGGCTAGCGAGATGCAGGGGCAAGGACGCCATTCGGGAGTGGGTCGAGTCAGAACACTCAGAATGGTGGCTAAAGATTGACGGTTGCCATCAATCCAGGGTACTCTTAGACCAGGCTCCAAATAAGGACTGGACCAAGAGAATTTACACAAGTGGCAGATCCTTCTCTCGGTTCCTGGTGCGAATTTGTCACAGGACACGGGAGACTAAGCTACCACGAACATATACAATGCCGAAGGACGGACGGAAAGTGTATATGGTGGGAGGGGGGTTACGAGGTCCCCATTCACCTCTTCGCGGAATGTCCGGCATGGGTCAATTTAAGGCGACGATGGTTGGGGAGTTTCTTCTCACCGCGGCCGGACTAGGGTCTATAAACACGGGCAGGCTGATAGGCTTCTGGAAGGAAACGAGACTTCCCGAGTAGTTTTGATCAGCCGAGAGAATGCATAATGGACTTCGAGTCTAAGTGCCGGAAAACGAGATAGCTTCCTCCCCTCTCAAACATAATCTATCTATCTATCTATCTATACAGTGTAAAGATGATATCATCAAGAATATTATAACGAGGCTCCTACAAGTAAGTCTATTAAACGAACCTGTTAGTGTTCAGTATACATACTTTAGAGGATTTACGTTAAGTGTCGATAATGTTTTCAGTCTATGTAATCGAGCGACCCTTGAGTCCTCCTACATTGTGGCTATCGAACACTGTTACTTACGTCTTTTTTCTCTAAAATATCATTATTATTTATTTAGTCGAGGATTTTTGTTAAGAAGAGGAGTAGTTTTGTGGTTTTCTTCGACTGGGTTGCATCTTCCAATTCAGTCAGTGATTTTCAGAATGTTTACAAAGACTACTTAATTTATCGTTCTTGAAAAGAATTTTATATTCCAATAGTAACTTTATAACCGTTTCAAACCGTACGTATTCAATATCCAACTTGCGAAGACATTGAAATCAATAGATCGATCACGTTGGTAAATGTTTGTTTTGGAGACGCACAACGGGATTGGCAACGAGCATTATTTTTAACATTTTTTTTTTTAAATGAAAGTTTTCTCTCCACTTATCTGATAAAATAAACTTCCAAAATTACAGGCTGTTAGATAGGATATTGTAGGTGGGAAATCGTGAATATTTTAATTTGCTACAATATGTTTTGACGCTGTACCTAAATTCATTTTCATAAAGAACATTTTCACTCACTCTATAAACAATCAAAAATGTTGAATAATTGATAATTAATATCTTTGATTATTTTATTTATGACATTTTTAATAAAAGTGCTCTTATTCTCATAGAGCTAAAGAAAAATATGTTTGGAAACATGAACAAAAGTCACAGCGTACACGACAAGATCCGTTATAGAACTTTTACAGGACATTTTTGACAAAGACATAATTTTAAGGAACAGCGATTTTAATTGACGTACGCGTTCGCCTAATTTGAACCATTCCAATTTTTTTTTGGAGCTACTTAAAAGAACATGTATACGTCATTAAGCCAAAAACCATTCTGCAGCTAAAGAACAACATACCAGAAGAAATTCCAGCGTTATGTCCACAAATCCTGAGAGAAGTAATGGAAAATTGCTCGATTTTTTGAAGTCAAAAATGGAAATAACTTACACAATCTCATTTTTTATGTATAATCAGAAAAAAATCCTATCCTTATATTATATCTTAGGAAATAAAAAAAGTTAAAAATATTACAAAACAAAAAAATATTTTTGTTTTAAACCTCCTCATTCTTTTTGCGCCACCTGTATACACATACATTTTTATAAAAATTACTATATTTATACGAAATTTATTTATAAACGACAATTATTGATTTCTCTATTTTTCTTATTGCTTTTGTGGTTGGCAGTATTTTATTTTAATTACATATTTGCATACAGCTATGGGATAGTAGTTAAGTAATACAGATCATACATTTATTTTCATGTAGTCTAATGCAGTTTTGGTGACCTGATTCACATTTAATCACTTTGTAAATAAATATATTACATCTGTTTAGTTTTTTATTCTGTATGAGTCCAGTAGACCATGTGCGAGTTTCTTTCTTTTAAGACAGGTTTTGACTTACGTCATATTTTAGTTCGGATGTAAAGTCAACAATGTTTTATTTTTTGTACATTTTTTACATACCGTAATATGTATGCTTTATAAAAAAACAAGTGTCTCAAGTATTTTTTTCGTTATATAATCAGAAAAGAGGTACAACGCAGAAATAACATTCAATTGAAATTTTTTTTTCTTTTTTTTGACAGTTTTTAGTTTTTGTCTGATATTGGTTCATTTCTCTGTAAACCTGTAGTGAGTTGTCGAGCCTTGGGATTAAATCCCTATTATCTAGACTTTAACTTGAATTTTTAGCAATCTTGCTATTTAACTGTGTCATATCTTGACTTTCTCTCTAGAAAAATTCAATTGAAATGAAACCGAAGTCATATATATTGATTGTGTTCATTAATCTTTATTCTTAATGCTCTGCATATATTTCTATTTCTCTTTAATCTCACTATCGATGATGATAGATAAATTATATTTTATTTTTTTATGAGAACTAACGACAAAAGATGCATGTTCATTCGTTGTTGACTTAGTCTATCTTATATGTTTCAATTAGTATTGGATACAGTTCTGCACTCTTTAATGAGTATAACAACAAATATTTGAAATAGACGATTAACTATTTTATCTTTTGGTTCACAACCTAATTTAAATAAGATATTATTAGGTTGTTAGAAAAATAATTGCAGTTTATGATCATCAAAATCATATACATTTTCTTTTTTTTGATTTTCCTAGCTGCTTTAAGTGATCCAGAACTGTTGGATGACTAACGCCTAACTTTTATGCAAGCTTTAAAATCATTGTGCTTGGTTCTGATTCAACTAACGTCTTCAGTTGATCGTTATGAACTGAAGAAGGACGCACGCGATCTTCTTCATCTTCAAGGCTCTCGTTCCTAACTTGACATTTTTGGAATCACTATTGCACCGTATGTTCCATAACAGTACCCATACCAAAAGCATCGTTTAATTTTCGAGTAATTTCTGCTGATTTGCCACCAGTTTTGACTCATACAATAAAAATGCTCTTATTTCCTTCTTTTCTATCTTTAATTAAGTATCTCAATTTGAAGCAAAATTAATAATAAAAGCAAATTCAATGTTACTAAAATATAGACCGAAATATGCACTTTAAAATGATAGTGACATGAATAGAATGGAATGACATTTTCATTCAAAAAAAATAAGGTTAGAATTCAGAAAACAAAACACGCAATTACTTTCCTACCAACATAATACATTTTTATGTGATTTTGATTTTAATTTATCAAATTGAATATTAAATAATAACATTAATAAATATGTACATATTCGATCTAAAGTTTTAAAAGATATTTATTGAACATTTTTACATTTTATGTAATGACTATGTTAATAACCATCATTATATATATATATATATATATATATATATATATATATATATATATATATATATATATATACTCGTATGAACAAGTATACCCTCAAACATTTATTTATATTTGTGTGTCATATTGTTTACATAAATAAATATTTTTATTTTTTTTATAACTTTCAAAAATTGTTATGAATGTGTGTTTTTTATATAAGCATACGTTTGGTCACGTTTATGTTGGAGTCGATGCGTAGACGTGACAAAAATTTGAACCTCTTGCAAATACACCGACGCTAAAGAATTCTGTGTATATAAGCGGATTTTAATTTAAATCTTGAAAGTATTGTATGTTTGTTATTGAAATGTGTATTTCATAGACCATAGATCAATCCGCATAAATAAATTTAATTTATTCAATTTAAATTTAAGTGCATCTGTCAATCGTGCTTATTTCAACTTGCTACATTTCAAACAATCTATCGAAAAATGATGATTATAATTACTAAATCAATAAACTATATCGACCTAAATGTAAATCGGGTTGAATATTTCGAACGTCAAATTCGATGTCATTGGCAAAAGTCCAATGTAGTAAAATAGACATGAGCATCTTAAAAAAATATTTATGTATAACATAACTTGCAGTGAGGTAGTTATAAGACAGGTGTGTTACTTCTCAGTACATTTTAATTTTTCGTATTACTATTTTTAATTCGACTAGTTATTCTTAGTACATAACTTATACTTTGTTTCATACATAAATATATACTTTTGTAAATATAACCTTCCATTTAGTTGTAATTATATGACTGTTTTGAATTTAATCGTGTTTTTAAAAAAAGTGTGCACTCTTTAAACATTTACATCATCAGTAATGAGTCATGATTATTTATTTTGGAAATTACTGATTCTAATAATAAATCTTTGACCATATTTTAGACATATATAATTAAACAAGATTAAAATAAAATTTACATAAATGAAACATCACCGCCATATCATAAAAATAGTATTTCTTGTTTACTTTGATACACTAATTCGCATTTCACCGTCAATACCATCTTTAGAAGACAAAGCAAATACCGTTTTTTAAAGAAAAATAAAATAATTATATTATTTTTAAATAATTTTAAGAATTGTCATATACTAAACATTCTTATCTTTCAGAAAAAATATTCGTTCTCCCAAGATACAATTTATAAAGGAGTGAAAAATTCATATGTTACAATGATTTTTTTCACAATACTAAAAACATAATTTTAAATAATTAAATTAAGAATTTTATAAATAAAAAATAATTAATTATTAATAACTTGAATAAAAAACTAAAAGGTTTGTAGGAAAATGATTTCAGTTTTTGTTTTCTGAAGTCCAGCCTTAATTTTTTTCAGTGAAAGTGTCATTTCATCGTGTTCATATTAATATCATCTTAAAGTGCATTTTCGTTCTGTATTTTGGTGACATCGACTTGGTTTTATTATTAATTTTGCTTCAAATTGGGGTTTAAATTAAAAATGGAAACGAATGAAATAAGAGGAATTTTATTGTATGAGTCAAAACGGGTGGTAAAGCAGCAGGAACTGTTCGTAAACTAAACGATGCTTTTAGTGTAGGTACTGTTAATGAATTTACAATGCAATGGTGGTTTCAAAAATGTCGTGCTGGGGACGAGAGCTTTGAAGATGAAGAAAGTCGCCGGCGTCCTTCTTCAACTCATAACGACCAACTGAGGGCGTTAGTTGAATCGGAATCACGTATAACAGTCCGAGAGCTTGTTCAAAATTTAGGCGTTAGTTGTCCAATAGTTCTGGATCACTTAAAATAACTAGGAAAATCAAAAAAGAGAAAAATGCATTTGAATTTGAATGTCATAAACCGCAATTATTTTTCTACCAACCTAATAGTTTTTTTATGTTTCGTAGTTGTTCAGTCTGTTTAGATAGAAAAAAATTATGTATGGTCTTCTAATATAATTTCTGTCATCAAAAACACACTTCTTTTCGTTTTACTACTTCACTTTTTTATGAAACAACAATCCTAAGCCTCAATTCTTAATGTAAACTCTCCGGAATAAAAATTTTCAGAATATAAAATTATCTTCTCGAAGATGATGTCATTATTATTAAATTGTGCACAACAAATAATCAAAAAACGATCAATAATCATTTATTATACATTTTTGATGATAAACTTTATTATTGTTTTTGAGGTGAGAGAAAAACTCATATTTTTAAGTAAATTTAGTTACATTACCAGTACCATATAGTTATAAAAAATTTTAATTATAGGTATACTATTTTATACTTATAATTCCGTTCGTATGTTGTTCTGTGGATCTTCTTCGTTTATGATCAGCTGAATGTTTACTTTTCACCACCAGTTTCTGCACGAGTACCCCCTTCAGAGGATTTTGAAGACTAGTTTTAAATACAGGATTTTCATATAAGGACACAACTGTTTAATTTGAAATAAAATACAGAAGTTGCGATGAAATTTCAAGTTTCTTTATTGTAAATAATAGATGGGTGTATTTCGTTAATAAAAGAAAAATAATATCGTGTAAGTGACCGCCGTGTACTTTCTCATAAATAACCATTCTTTTGTTAAAATTTTCAATAATATCGTTATACAACTATGACACTACCTCACTAATTACTCTTCAGATTTCATCTTTTGAAAATTGTTTTAAGATTATTGCCGTGCAACTGTCTTTTAACGTGACGCTAAAAAAAGTAGTCCAACGGTGTTAAATCGAAGGATTTCGGTATCCAATTAATGTTTCCATTTTTAGAAATAAAGCGACCAGGAATATTTGTCCTCAATAAACCAGCTGTATGGCTTTTTACACCGTCTTGCTGAAACCACATATCATTCAGATCAATATCATCCAATTCTGTCCACAAAAAATTGGTAATCATGTTTCAGTATCTTTTTCCTATTCACAGTAATCGCTTACAAAAAAGTAATAAATAATGACTCCACCGGATCAAACTCCACACCAAACAGTCACTTTTTCTGTATGCAGTGTCTTCTCAACGATAATCTTGATTCTTCACCCCAGATTCGGTAGTTTTGCTTTTTAACGTAACCAGAGAGTTTCAAATTAGTCTCATCTCTAAAGTTGGCTTTTTCAGAAAAATAGTGTTGCTGTTTCAATATACAATTAACAAATCTCTGATGCAGTGAATGGTTTGCTGGACTGTCGTAGAATTGACATTCCTAGTATACTTTACTCCAGTATACTTTCACGAACTAAGTCAGTGTTTTTTTCTAGAACAAGCGCTACGAATACGTTTTGGTGTTTCTTTATCTTTAATAGATCCAGTCTCTTCAATTTAACTCGCTAATCGAAGAATTGTTGATTCAGATGGTCGAGTATGTCGAGAATAAATATCGCGTAATTTACAAAATGTATTTTTTATAGACCGACCATTTTGCTAATACAATTGTATTACTTCAATGCGTTGTCTTGTTGTATACGAAGCCATAACTAAAAATGACAATGTCAAAACTTAGCAAATGTTAAAAAAATATAGCTGTCAGTTTCACATATGTGAACAATTACCTCTTAAAAAATTATGTCCCTATTGGAAAACCCCTTATCAGCAAATTTAAAGGGGATATCTAGAGTATATTAACAACTTCAAATACAATAAAGTGAACTTAATATACACTAAACATATTTTAGAAATGTGATCTAATATTAATGATTTGAATAATGTAATGGAAATAATAAAAATAAAAAATAAAGAAATAAAATTAAACATTCCCGATAACCTTGAAATATATATGAAAATATATATAAATATATTAAACGAGCAAATAAATGCCAATAAAGCCGCATTATTTTATAACGTAATACTAAAAATACAAACCACACCTCATAATATATATATATATATATATATATATATATATATATATATATATATACATTTATATATGAGTTATGGTTTACAAATTTATAATCTTACGTTATAAAATAACGCATTTCTATTTATTGTTATCTCTCTCTCTCCTTCTGCCCTCTCTCTCTCTCTCTCTCTCTCTCTCTCTCTATATATATATATACATATATATATATATATATATATATATATATATATATAGTGTTACAACGTTTAGTTCTAAAGAATTTGAATAAAAAATATATCCAGTTTATTGATAACTATACATTGATGATTTCAGAAATATCATTTGCATTTGTTTTAAAAAAAGTATTTTAGCCTACATTAACAAAACTAGCCATCTGAAGGTCATCCACATATGCCCTTCTTTTGTTTTCTACAATTTTCAATATGTGTTTGTCCTTTTTTTTCTAATCGCCTCTGTGAAAAACGCTTAGATTTACCATACTCGCTTGTATACATACACATACACACATGCACATATATATATATATATATATATATTATATGTACTTAGAGGCTTATATACTCGTAAGTAACATATATGATGTTTTTGCAATAGTGAATCATGGATACCTAATCTATTCCCCTAAAGAATCCATGCAGATTTTCATCAATGTTTTATAATTTTCAGTCTAACATTAGATAAGATGAACTTCTATTATTCTCCCATTTGCACCCAACTTGAAATAACACAATGCAGCCACCTGTTAAACCTTATTCATAATAATGATTTCGCTCCACTTAAACTTTCTACTAAATAAGTAAATTAGGTTTATATTAATGTGTACGTGTCTGTAAAGGTTTTATAATGATTTCAGTGTTGATTTATTTGTTATCTGAAAGGAAATTTAGAGATTTATTTTAATCACAGCGGTAGTTTAAGCGAATTAATAAACATTTCTAAACAAAATATGAGTATATAATAAATATGATAGATTTAAAATATTTCTTTGTATTAATACTTTTCTGTTTATATTTGATTTTATTTCAGTATTTAATAATTTAAACGATTGTTATACACACACACACACACACACACACACATATATATATATATATATATATATATATATATATATATATATATATACATATTCAGTAAAAACGAAACTTATTTCATAGTTTAATACGGGGTCTTTATATTTTTGTTATGGATATCATAATATCTTCTGATGCAAAAAGAGACGCATACTATAGATCGAAATTTAATTAGTCATCTGCTTTAAATTTTAAAAGTGGGAGTAAATCTTTAAATATTTTCAACGCATCAATATATTTACCAATATAGTGCATTTAAAGCAACGAACTTTTGAACGAATTCCAGGAAGGAAATAGTGGCGTAGGCAGTAGGAATAGTGGCGTGATCGTAGCTAAAATTTATTCGAAGTGTTTGCAAGAGATACTGTAAGTAAATGCATGCCTCAAAATTTGTTTAAAAATTTTCTTTGTGATAAATTTTATTTGAAAGATCGGTTTAGATATCGGAGACCATCAGAAATAGATGGCAATGTACTACAAGACTTATTAATCCCCTGCTCACATCAGTAGATGTAGGATTTAAACTCGGCATTTATCAAACAAATGCGCTAAGACACATAAAACAATTAAGTTTTGTCTCAACTATGTGTTTAAGTGCCTCACGAACTGCGTGAAAAAAAGTTGATGAATTTAATATCAGTGTGCCTTTCTCACCTCACTCCTCAGAAGAGACAACCATTTTGGATTGTTTAATAAGAGATGATGAAAAGTGGAAATGTTACAAAAACGTAATGAGCCACTGAGCTTATACTCACCCATTAAAATCAGCATCTTCGACTTCAAAACCAGGTATGCACTAATAAAAGGTAACGTTGTGTTGTTAGTGTAATTGCAAAGGAATCCTGTATACGAATTTCTGGAATAGAATGAAACTGTGAATGTTGATCGGATTGCTTACCAGTTGAGGCACTAAATTCAGAAATCATAGAAAAAGATATTTGTTGGCAAATAGTAAAAGAGTAACTATTCACCACCTAATTCGCGACGGAATGCAGCATGGAAAACAATCTAGAAATCCAGTGGTAAATTTTATCTCATCTTCTATATTCACCGGATCTTGCACAATACGAATTTCACTTGTTCAGGTACCTGCAAAATTTCTCAAATGAGATTGAATTTGTTAATTTCGAAGGTGTAAAAATGGCTGTGGAATAACTCTTCCCTCGAAGATAACCTTATACGGTAATGGAATAGATACACTACCACATTGATGGTAGACTTACTCAAGTAGTGGTGAAATTTATATTATAGATAATATTGTGAAAAATTAAAATTTACTCTTTATAAAAAAACGAAAGAATTTTTGCTTACACTTTCTCTCTCTCTCTCCCTCTCTTTCTATATATATATATATATATATATTTATAACTGATCAAATTTTATTTTGGTGTTTCAGTGTTTTATTTACATAAATATAAGAATTCAATCACTATTTCTGTTTGAAATCGTTTTGTTATTATAATAATTTACAATTTAAGCAAGAAATGCTTCTAATGAGATAACTGAACTAATCATGTTTTATACTACTTGCCATTGATGTATAGTCTTTTGTAATTTAATCATTTGTAGTTTATATTTCTGAACAGAATTTATAATATAAATATTTCTTTCATATACGATTTTTATCAATCAACTGTTCGTAAACAATTTAGTTGAGTTCTTTTATGTTTTTAAGACTTAAATATTTGATCGAGGCTTCATAAAACCAATGTGTTTTATAAATAAATATTAAAACGCTTTATCTTTCAATTACAGTAGATGTTTATAAAAAAAACATGTATATGAGGAAATATGTTCAAAATTTTGCTTGATGTTTGAAATATTATATTAATTTAATTAGATTAATTTAATTTATCCGATAAAAATTCTTCTCTTCTTAACATTACGTAATATTTATAAACATACATACATACATATATATATATATATATATATATATATATATATATGTATATGTATATATATATATATATATATATATATACATATATGTATACATATATACACACAATATATATATATATACATATATAAATATCTATATATATATATATACATATATAAATATATATATATATATATATATATATATGTCGCAAGAAGAGAAGACAACCGATGGACAAGAGAAATTATTGACTGGGAACCAAGGAATATGAAAAGACCGAGAAAGAGACCAATGAACAGATGGGATAAGGATATTAAAAACTTTATTGGAAAACTGTGGAAAAGAGAGGCACTGAATCGAACAAAATGGAAAGTCATGGAAGAGGCCTTTATCCAGCAGTGGATTGACAGGGGCTGAAGATGATGATGATGATGATGATACATATATATATTATACATATACATATATATATATATATATATATATATATAATTATATATATATATATATATATATATATATATATATATATATATAAATATATATATATATATATACATATATAAATATATATATATATATATATATATATATATATATATATACATATATATATATATATATATATATATATATATATATATATATATATATGTATATTTATATAAATATATATATATATATATATATGTATATTTATATATATATGTATATTTATATATATATATATATATATATATATATATATATGTTTATATATATATATATATATATATATATATATATATATAAACATATATATATATATATAAATATATATATATATAAATATAAACATATATATATATATATATATATATATAAATATATACATATATATATATATATAAATATATACATATATAAATATATATATATATATATATATACATATATAATTATATATATATATATATATATATATACATATACATATATAAATATATACATATCCATATATAATTATATATATATATATATATATATATATATATATATATATATATATATATATATATACATATATATACGAGGTCAGACAATTAAGTAATACGACAAAATTCAAAAATCGAGTATATTTAAAAATTAAGGTACATCGCTGCGATCCCCTTCAAAGTAGTCCCCTCCCGCATCTATACACTTATTCCAGCGAGTTTTCCAGTTCTCGTAACAATTCTGGAACACTTCTTGTGGGACCTCTCCGAGTACCCTCGTCACAGATTCTTGGATATCTTCAACGGAGTCAAAATGTCGACCTTTGACGAATTTTTTCATATGGGGGAATAGGAAAAAGTCGCAGGGTGACATGTCCGGTGAATAGGGCGGTTGTGGTAACGTTGCGATGGCTTTAGAC
>CM068320.1:3800000-3832500 GCA_034766995.1 Acanthacorydalis orientalis | reverse complement strand
AGCAGAAACTGCTCTTAAACTAAAAGATACTTTTGGTGTGGGTACTATTAAGGAACGTACGGTGCAATGGTGGTTTCAAAAATTTCATGCTGGAGCCGAGAGCTTTAAAGATGGAGAAGGTCGAGGACGTCCTTCTTTAGTTCATAATGACCAACTGAATGCGTTAGTTGAATCACAACAACACACAACTATTCTAAAACTTGTACAAAAGTTAAGCATTAGTCATCCAACAGTTCTGGATTAATTAAAACAGCTAGGGAAATCAAAAAAGTGAAAAATATATATGAATTTGAAGGTCATAAACCGCAATTATTTTTCTACCAACCTTATATGTATATGTATATATATATATATATATATATATATATATATATTTATAAAAGTTTTGTTTGGAGATAATATTTTATGAAATAATATTAAATATTTATTTGTTTTTGTTTTATTATGATTATGTAAAAATCAATAAGTATATTTCAATGCATTATCAAATTAATTTTAATTGTAAATAATTGATTTTTGTAGTTTTTTATTACATGTATACATATATATATATATATATATATATATATATATATATATATGTATATATGTATATATGTATGTATATATATATGTGTGTATATATATATATATATATATATATTTGTATGTATTTCTCTGCTCGATATTTCAGTTGAGTTACATTTACAATTTTTTCATTCACTGACAGCCAACAAAATAACCTATTCCGTAGTGAGCGAGCACCTTCTTTGTGCCACTCCTTCTACGAAACGATTCTTCCGCAGACTGTGCGTACCTACTCTGGCCACAGAATTACTCCTCGCAACTCCTTTCAGTTATCGATTAGTTAGTAGTCGCTCTGCAGCCACCGGTCCTAGCACCACGCGCCACAGCTCTACGTTCGTTGCGAATGGATAATAACGACCGTTATACGAACACAACACACGCATACAAACACACATACAACAGTTGATACATTCATACACAATACACGTATAATAGATATACACATTCGAAGAAGCAGAATAAGACATTTACCAAACTCGGTGACATAAATAAGACAATGTATACGTTTAACCCTAAAATGCGCATATGCTTGCTATCTCGAGTTCACTGAATGTTGTAAAGTAACTTGAATATTTAAATTAAAGAACGAGACTGTTACGTTATTTTTATTTCGGGGGTTTTGTCATAATTCTAAGTGTTACATTCAATTTTCTTTCGTGTGTTTTCCTCACGTCCTTTTTTATTTTTTTTTGTTATGTATTTCTTTTTGTATAAAATCATTACGTTTTCATAATTTTGTATTTTGAAGTCGAGTTATTACTTATTTAAACTAAACATACTGCAGTAAGAAAGTAATTTATTAAAAAAAATATGTTCCATATTTTTCAATAAATTCTTGCTCAGCGTATAAAATAAAACCAATAATATTACATTTTCATTTGTAATGAAGAATTTAAATTCCTTTCTAATACATTACTCAAAATTGATAATTGTGTTTTAACCTCGGCGTATACATATGGCACTATAATATTTCATCATGAAATCAGTTGTGCCGAGGTGTTATTAGCATAAAAATACTACCATATTATAAAAAAAAATGTTTATTGACATTTTACAATAGATAAATAATATTTTCCATATATAATCAACAAATATATTAATCACATATTTCACACACCTCTTCTTTTCTCTTAATAATAAAAACCAATATTTCTTATCAGTTTGTTTGCAGAGAAAGAGATGAGAAAAATTTGCTTTGTCTATTCATAGGGTTCAAGTTTAATTCATTAAGTTTCGTTCTTAGGTATTTTTTTATGTTTAAATATATTATGTGCTAGAAACCATTAAACAATTTATTCTTTCTATGTTTCTTTCTATTTTCCTATTAATTTTGACGGGTTATATACTAGTTGATTAATTATAAGGTAACTGCAAAAATCATTTAATAATATTTTGCTGTTTTAAATGTACCTATATTTGCGTCAGTAAATCTAGTCGGCTTGTTTTATAAATTTATTTGTGTTTAGAGAATCTGTCCGCCGTATGCTATGGAATCATATATGTTTAATGAAAATTGATATCTTTACTGTCGACACATATGTTTAGTCAAAAAAATATTGGTTTTGTTTGAATTAAAACTGAAGATTGCTGTTTTGGAATATAAAGTTTCTAATTTGAATAAAGCATGAGATATATTGATAGTCTGCAAATCTGCATAAATAAAAATTGTCCATTCTATGAGATAAAGATGAATAATAATTTTGATTGGTTGATATCGATCATGTGGTTTCTATTCTGATTGTTTGATATCAGTACATGATCATTGCTCTGTTTGGTGGTGTACAACGAACGAGAGTATACGATTTCAGTGTAAGACTGATAAGAAATTTATGCAAAATATTGTTATCACTGAAGCTTTAGAATAGAAAAATGTTACATATTTTAACATTGTATTTTATTGTTAATTTTTATAAACTTTTTCAATAAATTATTTAAGATTGACGTTTTACGCGAATTATTTATGTATATAATTTGTTAATTATTGTTATTTGTTAGGAAGGATCGTGAATTTGTGAGCAAGAGCGAAACCCCCTCCCCATGGTTTAGCGAGTGCAACGAGTAGGAAGCGGAGCCTTCTAGTTTTAATAATATAAATATTTTATTTCATTTTCACTTATGCATTACTACTTCCCGCAAACCAAACACTTTTTTGACTAACCAAAATGTAAAATAATCAGTTATTGATCATTCTGATTGTTGCTTATACACATTTATATGGCGTTGCAATCATCTTCTGATAGTTAAGTTACTGAAAAATTGGATTTTTTCAACATTTTGGATAGAAAAATATTAACTTACAGACAAATAATTAAGTGCTGTTTTAGATACAGATAATTCAACATTATAACTGAAACATATTTATCGTCTGAAACGTAATTGATAATATATTGTTAGTTTTTATAAATAACATTTTTCTTCACAATGACTTTATATACTTTATACACTATAAATATTGTTTTAATATTGTATCTATTTTCTCTTTTTTGTTTCTTGCACATCATCTGCATAGTTTATTATAAGGTGATAGGAAAATAATTGAGGTTTTTGTTTTCTGAATTCTAACCTTATTTTTTTTTCAATGAAAGTGTCTTTCCATCGTATTCATGTTAATATCATTTTAAACTCAATTTTTCGATTTGTATTTTGGTAGCATCGCCTTTGGTTTTATAATTAATTTTGCTTCAGATTGGGCTATTGAATTAAAGATGGAAGAGAAGGAAATAAGAGCATTTTTTTGTATGTGTCAAAACGGGTGATAAAGCAACAGAAACTGTTAGTAAATTAAACGATGCTTTTGATGTGTGCACTGTTAAGGAACGTGCGGTGCAATGGTGGTTTAAATCCTGATGAAACAATAAAAGTAGAAAAATATTTTCAAGAAATTGAAAAAATGCATAAGAAGTTGCATTATTTCAGGAAAATTTAAGTCAGTTAAAAAGAACCAATTCTTCTTCATGAAAACGCCTGACCACACGTCTCACAAATGACGTTAAGAAAATAAATTGAACACGGTTATGGATTCTTACTTCACCCACCTTATTCTCCGGATATTTCTCCGACACATTATCATTTTTTTAAACATTTGAGTAACTTCATACGAGAGAACGTTTTCAAAGATCAGGCATCAGATCAAAGCACTTTCGATGAATTCATTAACTCTATGATTCCAGAATTCTATCTTGTAGTAATAGACAAACTTGCTCTCGTTGTGAGAAATGTGTGCAGGCGAATGGTCTTTATATTAATTAATAAATATAATTTTTAACTGATATATACATCTTTGTACTCGATATGTAAAAACTGCAAATATTTTTACACCAATCTAATACTTATTTTTATAGAAATCACTCCAAAAATTTATAAAAATATTTATAGATTCTATATTTTGTAAAAGTGGTCGTAAATTGTTGTTTCTACTTTGTAAAATGACGTATTTTTAATAAACATAATTTTATTTTATTTATGAAAAAGTTTCGTTTCTAATTATCAAAATATGTTTTTATTTTTTAATTGTTTTACTCTGTTAAATAAATTTGTAACGTTAATTCTGTATATCATCTCACATACACGATGTATTTGTGTATGTATTATGAAATATGTAATTTTAATTTTATTTCATAAAACGAGTTTTTAACAGTTCTGATTTTCCGATTAAACTTTTTTTTGTTGAACATTCCATCTGAATTTATTTTTTTTTTAAAAAATGTACTTTATAAGAGAATTAATTTTTTATCGCTTCCATTTAACGTTAACATTCAACATGTTATCAGAACTGAATTTCACATCCGACAAAATATCTGACCACTCGCCGCGCATAAATGGCGCTGTAAATCATCATTCTAAGTTAATTTGAAAACGTTAACTGAATACAAAACGAGTCGTTCATTCCAAACAATAATAATTTCGTTACACAATAATGTAAATATTACGGAAATATTTACACATATTACATGACATGACCGTTTTGAATTCCATTCAACATTCTCGAGCATGACATTCATTTCATTTTTGAACATAAATCCTCGTGAAATAATTACTTGGAACCGGTACCAAATGCAAGAGTCAAGTTCAACTTTGGGTGAGCAAGTACGGAAGGATCCCGCCATTCCTGCCATCATCTACAACGGACTTCTCCGGTTTCACGTACGTCTGCCCACCCAGAATATGATTAATGATCGTCCTAGAAACAGCGACGAAGGTACATTACCAGAAACGGGAATGGGAGGTTCGTACGCCCTACAGTTGTGTGTATTTCAATCCATGCATTATTACGGTTCTGTTCCTTTCATATTTTTCTACGCATTTTTTATAATTAACTTTTTATATAAGTAGTTACTTATTACTTTTATTATTTTTGTGAAACATTTTTACTAATGGTTTTGTTTACATTTTTTAAATTAAATTAAATATTGTTATATAGTGTTATGAGATAAACTACTTAATTATTATTTGTATTTATCATTATGAGAATAAATTTGAATACTACATAAGTAGATGCATTGAGATTTTACTGATATTTTAAATTACAAAAATGAAACTAAATAATCTGCTTCTGTTATATTTTCAATATTTCTATACTTCAGCCTCTTTTTTGTTCTTTTACTTACTAATAATATTTGAAATCATTAAGTCGGACATTTTTTTGATTACTTATATATTAATTATAAAGAAGTTATGTCAAATTTCATCCAAAAAAAAATATTTACAGGTCAATTGTATATTGACATGTGAACATCGTAATAATAAAGTATAGCAAAGAACAAAAAATTCTTACCCCTTTATCTTAGTCATTTTTAAGAAATAATTGCTACTTAAAACGAGTTAAAAATTGAACCTAATGTACAAGATTTTCTTATAATATAGTTAAATTTTAGTTCTATATATATGTATATATATATACATATACATATATATATATATATATATATATATATATGTATATATATCAAAATATACCCTAACTATATTAATTAATGAATGGTAATTTTGATACAAATAATATAAGACATATTGGTCGAAGGGCAAAAATATGGAATTTAATTTATCGAAATACATGGATCGATTCATATGTATGGTAAAAAGCAAGTTAAACATTGTTTTTTTTTTTTTTTTGAAAAAATCGATTTTATTTCTCTACATAGTCTCAATTGAGGGCTATGTACTTGGTCCAGCGAGTCTACAAAATGCTCATTAACGGTGGTGATTGTATTCGACGAGAATTTCTTCCCACTGAACCAAATTTTCAAGTTTGGGAAGAGGAAGAAGTCGCAAAGGGCATAGTCCAGAGAATAGGATGGATAAGTAATTAATTTGAAGCCTAATTCGTACAATTTTGCCATAACGATGGTGTTGATTTGTGGAACGGCTCGCTCTCCTAGTGAAAGAGAACTCTTTTGTCCGCCAATCTTGGACGTTTTTGATTCAGCTCTTCCTTCAAACGGTTCAATAATGTTGCATAATAGGATCCTGTTATCGTTTTTTCCTTCATGAAGTAGACGGTTAGGTTGCTCCCTCGGGAATCACTACAAATAATGGCCACCACCTTTAGGGCGACAAAACGGTCTTCGCCTTTTTTGGTTCACTTTCACCAATCGTTGTCCACTGCTTTGACTGCTACTTCGACTCAGGTGTGTAGTGATAGATCCCTGTTTCATCCACGGTGACGAATCGACGCAAAAACGCCTGTTCGTTTTTTTTTCCATTTTTACGGCAACCGCTACAATTCTCGCTTCAAACATCTGTAGAAAGTGAACAACGCGTCGCTTCTAGCAGAAATTTCAACTATACTAGTTTGAAAAGTGATACTTGATAGCCATGGCGTTACCAAATGAATGGCGGCGCCATCTCATAGAAATATACTGAACTTATCAAACAATCCACGTATAAAATCTACAAAATGTGACTTTTTTGATCTACTTTATCAATTGTGTAAAAATACTGATTACTGATTCGGTACTTAAATAATTTTAAGAGCATGTTAACGATGAAAAGGATTTATGTATTTTAATATACAGTTTTGTATTTTATAATGTAGTAAACATTATTTTGTATTTACTCCTTTTTTTGACCAAATATAAAATGTAAAAATAATGGACAAACGTTACGCAAAGATGTTAATAATTTTGGAGAATTTTAAGTGTTTTCACTGGTATATAATAATATAATTATTTAGAAATATATCTTTGAAATTAGTTTTAAAAAGAAAATTGCACACAGTTTGTTAAGTACGTATATAGATATTGATTTTAGATAAAAACAAAATTTCAACTCATTCAAAAGCACATTTTGAACTAAAATGTGAATATTTCAAAACATACAATTTCTAAATGTAAATGTTGTAACATAAAAATTTCTAAGTTATTAAAATGAAATACATTAAAAAAGTAAAATAAAATATCTAATATATTTTCTCTTTTTCAGGTAAGAAAGTTTGAGCAGTTTACAATGTAAGTTGTCACAATTTCGTTCTCTCATTTATATAATTAATATCTAGCGCAAGACATAAAAATATGGTCGATATTTTACTATTCATGTTAATAATGGATTTAATTGAATAAGTATTAATAATAAAACAAAATATTTTTGTGAAACAAATTCTATTAGAATCAAAAATTGTTTTATTACAAATAATTGTGTTGTGTGCTGATAGATGTCAGCATGAAAGGTTGAAAAATACTAAAGGTTAATAAATGAAATAGTTTTGTATTAATAATGAAAATTGTTTTAACAAACTTTTTATTATGAATGTAA
This sequence comes from Acanthacorydalis orientalis, assembly GCA_034766995.1. NCBI lineage: Eukaryota > Metazoa > Arthropoda > Insecta > Megaloptera > Corydalidae > Acanthacorydalis > Acanthacorydalis orientalis. Next base: position 3,825,183 of record CM068320.1, on the reverse strand, counting down.
AATAGTTTTTTAAAAAAAATTTTAGAAAACGATTATTTTACGTTTGAAATATTATTTTTTTATTGAAAATATTTATTTCAACTATTTTGCTTAAAATATGCATTCTTATCGTAAAATTGTATAAATATGCTCTTTATAAATCGTTTCTATATTTTTTATGAATCTATGCAGATATTATGTTATTATTTGACATTTCTTGTGTTTTTTATTTGTTGATAAATGATTCAATACTTTCAAGATTATTTTATTTTGTGATACTTTCCACTCAAGGTACAATACTAATAACTTTGATCAACTGTTTAAAATCTTTCTCATTATAAGTCTGCATCAAATATCATAAAATATAAATCATTAAATTGCGTCATGGGAGATACACTTGTAATTGATCTAGTTTCATTAATTTTTTAATATTAAAATTATTAGATATAAAAGAGATTTTAATTGCATTCAAAAAATATAATTTTGGCACTGCAGCTAAGTCGTTCAACAAAACGCAGAATTTTTTCAATAAACTACTTTTTCAGTACTAATAATTTCTTTATTACATACGAGTATATGTATTTCGATGATGATGCTGTCATTCTTCTAATGCTAAGGTATAGAACACCTGTACTTTAGAGATAAGGTTTTTCTGCGACTTAAGACTTTTTTTCTGATTTGTGGGATGAGTGAACAATTCGTATGAAAAAAAAAATAATTTTTAAAATTAATAATCGAGAAAAAAGAATAAATTGCAACATTAACATAAAAAATAGGGCTCCAACGCGGTAAATTTCAAATGTATACTTCAATTAAACTTAAAAAGAGGGACATATGTTTTCATTGTAGATTTCATGCTTATTTGTAAATTTCCTCTCTCTTATATATGTTAATAAATATATTATAAATTCTATTATATGATTTAGAAAAGTTGTAACATGCTGCATTATTGCATGAATTTAAGAAAATAGATTTAAGAAGTTTTTAAATTAATAGACATTAAAAAAATTAATATTACATGAAAATAAATCCACATATATCTTATGTTGGGAGTAAACATTATATGAAGTTTATTATTTAGATTTAATATATATATATATATATATATATAGAAAGAGAGAGAGAGAGTAATCCTTCGATATATGCCTTCTCGATTAGCGATTTTTCTGTTTGCAATGGAGTAAAATTTTAGATTGTGACCCGATTTAAGTTCTTAATGTTTTTTTTATATTCTGAGATTTCCAGAAATTAAAATATGATATATGTGTACATATGCTGCTTAGAGATGCTTTCTCATGTTTCAATTCAAAACTTGTTATCGGTGTGTAAAGTTATCATATAATTACGAAAGAAACTACCTTTTGTCGTTTTCGTTTTAAGAACTTTAATCCAGTTATCAACAATCAAGCTAGGTAAACAAATAAATTATTTAAAATTATTTTCAGTATGTATTAATTTAAGGAAAATGTAATTTAATGAAAGATGAGTGAAAAGTGGAAGAATAAATACATTGATGATTCTCGTATAAAAAAGCTGAGGTATGCCATATCATTGAAAAGTAAATGGATGTTACTTGACGTTTTGAAAAGGAAAAAATGAATTTAATATTTCCAGTTCAATGGAATTACTACAAACAACGGTAAGAACAATTTTAAAAAAATCAGAAAAAATACATGCGAGTGCTGTCGTAAGACCGGTAAAACCCATTGAAGTGACAACTAATTCTAGCTCAGCGTTATTAGAGAAAATGGAAAATGCGTCAAGTACATGGATAGGTGACTTAAATAAAAAAATAGTTCTAACCACATTTATTATCCAGAAAAAATCAATGAGTTTATTTAATGACCTTAAGGAAATGACTGATGAAAACGGTAAGAACCTCAGTTTCAGCACTAGTTTCGGATGACTAGAAATATTTAAAAAGGGAGCACAACTTCACAATATAAAAATACATAAAAGTAAATGTTTAAAATATATAAATAGAAAACAGAGTTTTTTTCTTTATTACATATTTTGATTTTGTAGCTTTTATTTTTGTGCTATTTGATTTACGTTTTTTCGTTTTATGTCGCCATTTTTTGGAACGTTTCTCAACGTATATCGAGGGATTACTGTATATATATATATATATATATATATATATATATGTATATATATGTATATATATGTATATATGTGTATATATGTGTATATATATGTATATATATATGTATATGTATATTTATATATGTATATATATGTATATATATATATGTATAATATATATATACATATATAGCTACTATTATAAAGTTGAGAATTAATAAAGTGACTCCATATGTAATGATATTAATTTTTCGTTATATAAATACTTTTGTTGTACGTAATAATTTAAGATATCAGGAGATCAGTAGTGGTTTTTTTTTATTCTGTTCTGTTTTTTGTTAACTTCATAACTGTCTGTAGCGATATAAAATCTTCAATTAGCTTCAAGTTTGAAGTTGATATATTTTAATATAAGGTAGCAATAGAGTATAACATAATAGACTACTGATTATTTAATTTCGTGCTTATATAAAAAGTTTGTTTTTAATGATTCTAAAAATTGTAATTCTACTTTACCAATGTAACTTCTGTATTAAACAGTATATCTGATTCAAACAATAGTAAATCTTTATTTTATATTTTGTCATTTTAATTGACAATAATATGAAAGTTAAAATTACATTATTAAAGTTTTTTTAAATTGCTTTCATTGGTTATGAAATTAATTTAAAAAAGTTTGGTTATATTGGAAATATCATATTTATTTGAGTATTTATTATAGAAACTAGTTATTAAAACAAAATAATTTTTTATTGGGTGTTGGAATTAATTCGCAGCGTTTTCTTCATGAAAAAATATAGTTTATTTTAAATGAAATTGAAAAAACATATCATTTAAAGTACTATCCATCGTTAGCAACTACTTTTTCCCATCTTTCGTGCAGGAGACGAATACCAAGTCGGAAGAACGCCTCGTCTTTAGATGCAATCCACGAATCGACCCATTTTTCGCAATTTTCATAAGAAGTGAGCTTCTGCTCACACAGGCCATGACTCATCTATCGAAACAATTGGTAATCAGAAGGAGCAATATTTGGAGAATACGGCGGGTGTGATAGAACTTCTCATTTGAGCGTTTTCAAGTATGTTTTGACCGGTATTGCGACGTGCGGACGAGCATTGTCGTGCTGCAAAATCACTTTGTCGTGTCTTTTAAAGTATTCCGGCCGTTTTTCCTTCAATGCACGGCTCGAGCGCATCAGTTGTAGTCGGTAGCGATCCCCAGTGATGGTTTCATTCGGTTTGAGTAGCTCATAGTAGATCACACCCTTATGATCCCACCAAATACAGAGCATGAGCTTGGATCCATGGATATTTGGCTTCGCCGCTGGTGTCGATGGTTGGTCGGGCTTAACCCATGACTTTCGGCGCTTGGGATTGTTGTAATTGATCTACTTTTCATCGCCCATGACAATTCGATGCAAAAATCTCTTCCTTTTCTCCCGTTGAAGCAGCAGTTCACAGGTAGAAAAACGCCTTTCAACGTCCCTCGGTTTCAATTCGTATGGGACCCGATTTCCTTGCTTTTGGATCATTCCCATGGCTTTAAAGCGTTTTCCTACCGTGAACAACAACAACAACCTTGTATTCCAAATCGAAATCAGGACTTTCCAAACATGCAAACCACTTCCGACACGTTTAATCAGCTAGAGCATGGTCACCATACACTTCCACTAAAATACGATGCCTTTGGCAGCACTTTTTTCATGTTAAAGTAATGAAGTAAAACTCCTCGCAAAAACAATTTATCCGGCACGAAATTCAACATATTCAATAAAGTACAAAGTGTTGTTATTTACACTTCAACCAAATGACATATACTGAAACTGACGCCTAAGGACAGCTGTTTTACGGGGAATATTTGGTTAAAGGGAACAATGGAAGAATTTATTACCTACGCCATCTCTTGTAAAACTACGAATTAATTCCAATACCTAATATTTTCAGACAATCTGTTTTTCATTAATTAATATTACTAAACATACACACACAAATATATATATATATATATATATATATATATATATATATATATGTGTGTGTGTGTGTGTATGTATGTAAATTTAAAATCCGACCTTTATTGAAATAAATCATAAGAATTGAATTGGAGTAAATATTGTATTTAATATTCACATTGTTGTCGTAAATACAAATTTAATATCAATTTAATTCCGAATCACTTTCATATTAGTGTAAATTTCTGAAAACAGATTATAAAACGAAGAACATAGATGGATTTAAATACTGTTTCCTTTTGTAATGTGAACGAACTTTAATGATCTTTTGCCACAAAGTTACAATTTACAATACTTGGATGCATGTGCCATCTGTTACTAGAGTGTTCTCCTAATTGAGTTCTAATGGGACTTTATTTATAAAATAGACATATACCCACACATACAGATTCACGTTTAGTTATAACTACAAACACGTACCTCCCAAATATGATCAAATATCAACTCATACAATCGTATCTACTAACGCTTCCACAGATATCAACCATCTCGTAGTCGTACATTTGTTAACATACGTTTTGGTATAAATATGTATGTATATAAATACATCTATGTAAGCATCCATTGATGATTTATAAAAGTCGATATATATATATATATATATATATATATATATATATATATATATATATATATATATATAAACGTTATGAACGCTCTTTAGCTCAGCTGAATTAATATTGTTGTTGGATGAGTAAGTTAAGTGATCAATATCTAAATAATCCCATTTGTTTTATTAGCTAGTTTTCAATATATTTTATTTATGATTTAAAGCACTTCTGAGAAATACCGATGATTTAATTTGCTAAGTATTTTCTGTAAAATTACCCAACAAATAATAACATATTTATATATAATTATTTATGAAAAACTATACACATTGTTAAGTTTAACAAAAACTGTTTTATTTGAGTACCATTCATGAATCAATATTTATGATTAAATTGGAATGTAAGTTTACTTTTTTAAATACTATATATTTTTACATACATGTATTTACTAATTCAAATTAAGCAATTCAAATAAAAAAATGAATCATTTGTCCTTTATACGGTAATATAAACATAGAAATAGAATTCAAAAGTAATTACTTATATCTATTTCTCAATTTCTTAATAATACTCTATGTTTGAACATTTCCCGCATAATCGTAATGAACATGACAAGTCTATTTTTTTGACATTCTTAATAGGTAAATATAAAAAAAAAAACTTTAGAATAACTGTTTTAAGTTTTTCCTTTTTTGGTTAACGCGGTTTTAGATCAATGTCATACGAAGCATCTGCAGTACCACAAAATTCAGCACACAGATGGAAACACATTGCTTAATACACACGTTCTTAACGATTTTGTATGAACGTTCCTAATAAAATCCGTCTGTTTCCATCAGTCAACTGCATTTTATAGCTCTGAAGACGCTCCCTATGAACTGACTCTTTTCATGCTGATTTCATAAGATTGTATGTATTGATCAATAGGTTTTTCATTCGGTGTTACCATTTATGCATTACAAAGACTATGAAACCGTTCTCATTATTGAAAATGCTTTTCACTTTTTTGTTCGCAATTTACTGACAAAATTTGAATTTTCATAACTTTATTGGTAAATGATGTAATATTTTAGCTGAAATTGATATCAAGTTTATAACACTGCTTTTAGGTAAGCATTATTTTTTATTACTAATTATATATATATATATATATATATATATACACTTATTACTTAAATACGGTGTAGATATGAATAAATGAATAAGTGATTTTTATAGACTTTGCTCTTAGTTAACCAATTTCATAACTTTATAAACATGTTAATACTTTCTGTGCTTAATTATATACATAATATTTTCAGCTAAAATCATACATCACATATAGAGACTATATTTAACTTTATAAAACGGTTTGCGACTGATGAAAAAGAATAAATAAAAATTACTTTAAAATTGCAAATACTGTGCAGGAACATACACACACACACACAAACATATATATATATATATAAATACATATATATTCTTACGAAATTCTTAGTGACAAGACAAACCAATTGAAAAGTGTCACCCTGTGTTTGAAAAAAATGTATGTGACAGATAGAGTGGCAATAAATAGTGTAGTAATCACACACTTGAAATACATTAATTTATTACATACAAGACAGAATATAAGACCATTTAAAAACTAAACATAAAGGATCATATTTCTGTCGGTATCATCCCACAGGTCACATACCTAAATAAAGGACTGTTTTTAGAACGCAGCAGTATGTAGTTAGGTGCTAGTCGTGTAACAGTGCACCACGGCTGATCAACAACAATAACAAATCTTCAAATATAGTCCACTAGTTATTATTGTTATTAAGAATTCGTTACATATATATATATATATATATATATATATATATGTTAATAATGAATCAAGTAAGGAAAACCACTCAATATCAAAAGAAATTAGTTATCAATGAATGGTCAATTGTTCTCTGTAGAAGAATTGAAAGATTTAATCACAAACGGGCCAAGTTACAATTGTAAATTATATTATAAAAGAAATATATAGTTCAATAAAAATAAGCAGTTTGCAAAAAACAGGAAAACATTGAGGCATCGTACAACATGATTGTGAAAAAAACAGAAAATTCACAAGAAATCAAAAAAATATAAATTCAAAAATACGAATTCAAAAATATGCATTAAAGTACAAATTTTAATTCAAAAAACTAAAAAATCCTAACATTGATCTTATTAACCATATTATTTAATATTATTAAAAATTTGTCAATCTAGATACATGCTCAATTCGTAAAATAATAAAGAACGAAATGATCTATGTAAACGAAACTTGGACAATAGAAACTTTTTCAAAAAATCTGGTTTTCATCAAAAATTTACTAAATATATAATAGTGTGCTACTATGAAAAAAAACAGTCTACATTATAAATAATAGAAAAAATAATAGACTAGTGCAATCAATGGATTATCATAAAAACTTAATTAAATTTTTCATCAGTATGTGGTAGGTAGTGTTATCTAAATGGTAAAGTTTTTTTTTAATAATAGATTAATAGGTTTACATAATATTTTGATAAAAATAGTGAAAATAAACGGATATAATAAAATAATTCCATCAGAAGACTGTAATGCACTAATCAGAAGTCAAAATCAGAGTCTAGAAAATAACGAAAGATACAAAATTATACAACAGAAGGAATTCAAGTGATAAAATAAAAAAATAAAAACGGAGAAGCTTCATATGATGCGTTAGAACAGAATGGCTTTGTGGTTCTACTCGGAAGAACATCATGTGCTATTAACGGAAGTTATACTTATGCTGGTCTAAGGAGTGAAATGTAATTTACTTTACATTGTTTAATGTATAAACGTATTCAAAGATTTCAAACTAGAAAACTGTTAGGTGTATGGCCACATAGAGGATAAATTATTATTAAAAGAATATGACTCTATGAAAGACACATTAAAGGAAAAGGTAAGCTCTGTAAATAAAATCTAATAGCATAAAAGAAAATGTAGTGAATTAAAGGATAAAATGTATACAAAATCATTCAAAAATACAATAGATAGTGACATGGAAGAAATCAGATACATAGTAAATAAAATAATTTATGACACGTGTGAAGAACTAGAGTTGAAAACAGTGAAAAATATAGAAAAAATGTTGAATACGGATACGAAAACGAAATTTGGTACGATAAACAATGCAAGAATGCAGGAAAACCGAAACAAAGAAATGTTAGAGGAAGTCAATGAAAGACTAATGAAGAAAACAGAAGAAAACACGTGAAACGAGAAACAATTACAAGGATGTAAGAAACAAAAGAAAAAAGAATATCTTAAAATAATTCGGGAAAATATAAGCTAAGTAGTATATGTTTAACATTCGTAAAATTAATTTATTTACAAAGAAAAGACAAATCAATAATAATCTTCTCTTCTTTATGTTATTACATATATATATATATATATATATATATATATATATATATATATATATATATATGTATGTATATATATATATTTATATGTATACATATGTATATATGTATGTGTATATATATATATATATATGTACATATATATTTATATACATATATATATATATATATATATATATATATATATATATATATATATATATGTATATATGTATATATATATATATATATATATATATATATATATATATGTATATATATATATATATATATATATATATATATATATATATGTATATATATATGTATATATATATATATATATGTATATATATATATATATATGTATAATACATATATATATATATATATATATATACACGAGGTCAGACAATTAAGTAATGCGACAAAATTCAAAAATCGAGTATATTTAAAATTTAAGGTACATCGCTGCGATCCCCTTCAAAGTAGTCCCCTCCCGCATCTATACACTTATTCCAGCGAGTTTTCCAGTTTTCGTAACAATTCTGGAACACTTCTTGTGGGACCTCTCCGAGTACCCTCGTCACAGATTCTTGGATATCTTCAACGGAGTCAAAATGTCGACCTTTGACGAATTTTTTCATATGGGGGAATAGGAAAAAGTCACAGGGTGACATGTCCGGCGAATAGGGCGGTTGTGGTAACGTTGTGATGCCTTTAGACGCCAAAAACTGAGAGACACTGAACGCACTGTGACAGGGAGCATTGTCGTGATGCAGAACCCAAGTCTTCGCGATCTCTGGACGCACTCTGAGCACCCTTTTTCGTAATTTTTCGAGCACATTGCGGTAGAATACTTGATTTACGGTTTGTCCAGGTGGTACGAACTCTTTGTGAACTACCCCTTTGCTGTCGAAGAAGCAATTCAACATGGTTTTCACTTTGGACTTGCTCATTCTCGCCTTCTTTGGCCTTGGTGCTCCAGGGGACAGCCACTGTTGGCTTTGTCGTTTAGTTTCGGGGTCATATTGAAAGAACCAACTTTCATCACCAGTAATAACTCGATCGAGAAGATTAGGATCACTTTCAACCTGCTCGAGACAATCTTGAGCGATGTTCATTCGGTGGGCTTCGTGACATGCACTACTCGCGCGTTGTTACAAAACACTAAACAGCTGGCGAAGAAATGATCGTACGAGGGTGGTCAAGGTCTCAATCGAGAGAGTAGGGATCTGCTATTACGGTGGCGGAGTTACAGGTTCGCAGTGTTACCACAGGCCGAAAAAAAATTGGTCGCATTACTTAATTGTTTGACCTCGTGTATATATATATAGTATATGTATATATATATATATATATATATATATATATGTATATATATATATATATATATGTATATATATATATATGTATATATATGTATATATACGTATATATATACATATATATATATATATATACATATACATATATATATATATATATATATATATATATATATATATATATATATATATAAATATATATATATATGTATGTATGTATATATATATGTAATGTGTCATTATATAAATAGAATAATTATTAATTAGCGAACAGGATTTATAAGTTCTGAACTCATTAATGATAATATAAAAATATTGTTTATTTTCAGAAATCCGTATTACGATTAGAGAAACCGTATTAATTATCTAATTAGTAATTTGAAAGATAATAATAGATTTTTAGGGTACATTTTTTTTAAAAAAAGTAGTACAAAAAAGTATATTCAAATATAAGGTCACCGTAGTTGAATATTTGAACCGAGTGCGGATTTCATTTTTAAAATGCTTAAATTAAATCTATTATGTAGTAATAGGAAACAAATATTTGAACTTTTTTTTAATGAAAGTTAAGAAGCGCTGCAGATTTATTTATCTAAGAAAAAATGAACAGAGACAATAAGAAGAAAGTATTTTTTCCAATAGGTGAAATTGTATATTACATATGTATAGATTATTGATTTAGATATTTTAATCATAATAGAAGAGATCTATTATTTGAAAATATTAAAGCAATAATAAACTAAATAAAAAGGAACTAAAGTCATTTCGTGATATGCAACACAGCAAGAGGTCACCTTAACAAGTTGAAGGTTGTCTACATGCAATGCGTTTGAAATGATTCATTGTGAGTACATCGGAGTATTTGTGGTCACGTACATGGAACGTATATGTATTACTGAACGCATGATAAATTCATATTCCTTTGTATAATAGACAATTATATACTGTACTATGGACAACTATTTACATGTAACATACGAACAGATGATAGCTTTTCTATATATTGATATTATGAACTCACATTTATCCTCTAAATCGATTTTCAATTCTCAATATTAATAGTTAGACGTACTTGGTAACTTTCTTGTTATTCTGTTCCTTTTATTTCTGCTTTTTCCCAGACAGACAAACAGATTTAATGTTACTTTGTCGCATATTTGGCCGACTGTCTAATTTTATGGGTTTTAAATTTTTTATTTTTATAGGAGAGTTTAGGAGAATAACAATAAAATTTGAAAAAGAAAGTACTTTAAACAGTTAATTTTAATTTTATTTCTTTATCTCTCCAGTTAACTTATTTGAACTAAGAATTAATACCAAAAATATTTTTTTAAATTCAACGTTAATACTCAATGTTTTTTAGATTAATAGTTTCAGTAAATTAAAATTGATTAGTACAAACTGTACACTTATATGAAATTTTCTCTTTCTATATCAAGCTACAAATTTGCACATTATTTGTAACGTACACAGTTAAAGAAAAATATTACTACTTTTATTTTAATAAAATAGAAGCAATTATTATATTTCACACATTACATCAAAATAATTCAAGAACGTTTCTGTGTTAAGCATTTCATTTATTTTTTTTTATGTTTAAAAGAGCCTTCAAGATATTACTTCAATTAAAATAGTATTATCTAATTAATTAAAATTATTATTGAATAAACTGTCTAGTGTACAGGTATATTTTTCATAAAAAAATGTAGTTTAATAACAATCATGTATTGTTTGGTTTACAATAGAAAATTCAGAAATGTTTAGTCAAGATAGAATATAAAGACTATATTTTATGCATAAAATTTCAACGTTTAGGGGTTTGATATATTTTTTCTTGTTGTAGAAAATGATCCGAAAACAGGCGATTGAATTATTTCTAACTTATTGGAATAATGAAACTTCCATACTTTTGTTACATGTAGAAGGTTGTATGAATAAAATATAGTTTTACTTTTAAAGATTCCATTTTTATCTATCTATATATATATATATATATATACTCGTATATATAAATATATTATATACATATATATATATATATATATATATATATATATATATATATATATATATATATATATATATACATATATATATATATATATATATATATATATATATTAGTATATATATATAAATATATATATATATACATATATATATATACATAAATACATACATATACGTGGGTCGATAAGTATGAAAAAAGCAATTTCAACATCGTTTTTTTTTTGAAAAAAATGGATTTTATTTCTAAACGTAGTCTCCATTGTGAGTTATACACTTGGTCCAGCGAGCTGCAAAATACGCATGATGACATCTTGATTCGACGAGAATTTCTTCCTATCGAGCTAAAATTTCATATTTGGAAAAAGAAAGAAGTCGTACAGAGTCAAGTCCGGAGAGAAGGGTTGATGAGGAATCAATTCGAAGCTTAATTCGTACAATTTTGGTATTGCGATGGTCGATTTGTAGGATGGGTGTTGTGGAACAACGCGTTGTCCTGGTGAAAGAACACTTTTTTGTGCGCCAATCTTGGCCGTTTTTATTTCAGTTCTTCTTTCAAATGGTCCGATAATGTTACAGATTTGTATCCTGTTATCGTGTTTCCTTCGTTAAGAAGTCGAACAAGATAATTACTTAGAGATCTCAAAAAACAGTTGTCATATCTTTCTAGCCAACAAAATGCCTTCTTCGACTCAGGTGTGTAGTCTTCTATGTTTCACCCACGGTGACGAATTGACGCAAAAGGCCTACTCGCTTTTTTCATTTTTTGTAGCAACTGCTACAATGCTTGCTTCAAATATCTGTAGAACGTAAACAACATGTCATTTCTGGCGGAAATTTCCCCTAAGCTAGTTTGAAAAGTGACACTTGATAGACGTGACGTTACCAAATGAATGTGGTACTAGATTATAGAATTTTACCAAACTTATAAAACTACCTACGTATGTATATATATATATATATATATATATATATATATATATATATATATATATATATATATGTTTTATTGTAAAATAATAGATAATTTTTGTAAAGATTGGTTTTCTTGAAAACAGTAAATTTTGTTTTTAGTAAATCATTAATCTTTTTTTATAAAGACTATTTGTTAATTTTCTGAGGTTAATAAGTGTAAGACCCTACTTTCTTGATACGAAAATTGATGACTTCAGTAAAGATCATAATTATAACTTTTTATAATTGTGATCCCGTTGATGACGATTTGATAGTCTACCATTTTGAATCATCGAAGTGGATGTTTTCAACAATATTTAGTTACTTATGTAATCTTCAGGTATATATTAGAATCTATAACGTCTACCTGAAGATGTCGCATTTGCCAAAACTAGTAACAGGCATTCAGATTTTCCAGAAGGACGAAGCCGTGTTCAGAACAACGCACCATAAACACATTTTTATGCTTTCCTTATTTTTTTTATCTATTTCTCATTGCAAAATTTATTAACAATTGACTTTGGAATCTGCATATCTAGGAATTTATTAATATTTTAAAATATTTAAATAAAGAATAACATTTTATTGAATTCGCCTTATGTTAATATGGTTGAAAATAATTTCATTATAGAATGCTTTTATAATTTGAATAATATTTATATTAGATACACATTTTTTGCTTTTAAAGAGACTTATACAATGAATGTATTGGATTACTGATTGTTGATAAATTTTGATTGTTATTTATAATGACTGTGCATTAATTTAGAATTCTCAAGCATTTATTCAAGAATATTCTATATCTGTTTGTTGATACATTTGGATTGTTATTTATATTGACTGTTAGTGTATGTGTATATATACGTATTCTTGTATATGTGAGTATCGTTGTGTGTGAGAGAGTGTCATTATTGAAGTATGTTTAACAGACAATCGAATGTTAATTGTTGTATATTTTTATTTTAAATATTGTTTATTGTACGAATGAAAAATATGTTTGTTACGTGAATTTAGACTGACAATTATATTAGTGTCGAACTGTATTGAAAAGTAACTATTTTACTTGGTTCTTCCATCATTCATATAGTCTTAATACGCCGTTTATATGCAGTGACGTATATAGTTTTTTGTATCGTTTTTATATTTTTTTTCTGTGGTTAGTCTCTGCGTGACCAGTGAGAGTAATCGCTTTTACATTTACTAAATTGTAGTTTTTGGTCACAAAAAATCTTCTTTTAATTATTTTATATTTTATAATAATTCTTGAGCTTTTATGAACATAAATTGTACATCCTCAATATTTCAGCCGTTCCTTAATATAACAGAATGAATGAAGAAATAGTTCACCAAATATTAGAAGAAAACATTACTATCTTACTTTTTATTAGTTTTATTTTTAAGTGTAATTTAAATTTTATTTCAGACTAATTATATATGTATATATATATATATTTATATAAATGTATATATATATATATATATTTATATATATGTATATATATATATATATGTATATGTATATATATATAAATATATATATATATAACTTCTATAACATATATTGACGTTACATATACATTTCTTCAATAAAACCTCTAGTATCGCAGGGAAATGTAAAATGTAAAAAAGTAATAAAAATTAATTTTAACTTTTCATATTATTTTCAAATCACATGTACAAATGTATATATCAATCATTAATCACTTGTTTATATGTAATAATATTACTTAAAACGTACTCTCAAATAATCGATTGTACCTCCATCTTCAATATCATATTTATGAAAACTTGTTAACACTTAACACATCATTTCTCACCATCGCCGTGTATTCTCGGGACTTTATTCTCAAGAAATTTTTATACGCCAAGAGGAATTTACTGCTTCTCTTTCCGTTATCAAAAGCAACCTGGGAGTCGTTATCGAGACGCGTGTGACGCAATAGCTCCTTACGTTATACTCCCAGAAGGCCACTATAAGTAACTCTACTGTTAAAATTGACTGTGCTTTATTGTTTGATGAATTCGTGCTGTGTGTCTCTGATGTCAAAACATTACTGAATATACACCCACGCGTCTGGAACGAAAAATAAAAAATAAGATTCGATATATTGTCATCATTAAGTTTCATGTTTTTTGTCATTCCTGTAATATTTCACACTCACTGAATATTTTTAATACGAAGCAATGGCATTATTTTATGTATAAGTTACATCTTGAAATACTTTAGAAATAAACAAGACGTAATGTTTCAATTACGTTTACAAATAAATTGTAATAATCATACTTTTCTTTGAAATTACTAAAATTTCAACATTATAGATAATATTTAAGGATAGTGAACTGTAAAACGTTTAATCATTAATATTAGTAATCTTTCGTCAATAATTATTAAAAACTGTTAACTAGTTATTAATGCTAATAATTTTCTTATCACTAATCTATATGATAATTCGTCGCTTTTATTATAATACTTAGAACACTTTGTAATGTAATTAGTGACTTCTTCATTAGACCCGAAAATGGACACTTCATATTCAGACAAAGAACAACTTTTAATTAATTTAGGTACGCATATATGCAAATTTGCATATAAACTGAACATCAGCAATACATATTCGTGTACATAATTCAGTTTAGCCCACAGTTTGACGTTGTTTGATAAGACTGAAATAAGTGACGTATGATCATGATACGTTTATAAAATAATCATTTGATAATGTCGATGTTCAGTAACATACTTTCATTAAAATTATGTATTTAAAATATATACTGGGTGTTAGATTCAAATCAATCGAAATTTCATCACATAATAATTATAATATGCTGATTTTTATAAATGAGAATGGCGTAATAAAAAAAAGAAAGTGCTGAACATTTATTCTAAAATTGATTTAAATTTATTTAGAATAGTTTCTTATATGTCGCAAATCGCACATGAAAAATTTATGAAAAATACACTTTTTTGATATTTTTGTATGTATGTATAATTAATTCTGATCTGGTAAGGTCAAGTGTGCCTATATTTGGCCAGATTAAGTTTTGGCCAAACGGAGGAGGTAAGGAGGGGAAGTACCCTGTACGATTTTTTTAATAATTAAACTATAAGAGTAAGTTTAATATTTTCTACTAATTTGAAAACCATTTTGTTAATGTTAAAAAAATCAAAGTTAGATATCAGAAAAGACGAAAACTAAATAGCGAATAAAATGTATGTGTAGGGGAAACCGGGGCTAAGTAAACCGTTTTTTAATCGTTTTTCATTAACAAAATAAATCTGTTTTTCAAAATAAATTATGCTATTTCAAATACCAAACTCGTAACTATAAAAATGTGTAGGCTGTTTTTATATTCATTTTTTATTTTTCTCGTTATTTAAAAAAAGTATATACGTGTAAAACTTGGCATATCGAAATTTACAGGCTAAGTGAATCTCTATTTAAAAATTAGTTAAAAATAAAAATAAAGCGTTATTATCATGAAAAATATTTAATACATTTTATTTACCTTTTTTTCATTATCTATATGTATTGAATGAAACCTTTTTCTAAATTAAGTCATGAAAAAGGTACTTCCATTGGATTACTGTAAACTACTGTTTTTTTCGTACGAGCTCCTTTTTCATTTGTTTAGCCCTCTTCTGATCCCCTGCCAGTTCTTTCGTCCATGTTTCATATACACTGAATTGGTAAATGATATTTATCCTGTACATTTTTCAATAATCTAAAGAATCGGTTAAAGTTTTCCTTGTTGAAGTTCCTTTCACGGGCAAAATTGTAACTTCTGGCTTCTATATAGAAACTGTTGTATTCCTCTTGAGAAATGCTGTTAATTAATATTATCCGGCTATGTACACTTCTTTGCAAGACTCTGGTACTACCAAATATAATTTCATAACGTATTCATACACTAAGATCTTGTCCACTTAACCCCCATCGAATCAGATTCACTTAGCTCCGTATACATATTTTACCTTTAATTATAAAAATATATATTAATACTCTAATTTGACAAAAAAGTAACGGTAATGTGTTCAGAAGGCTTTAAAATTTCATAATCACTTACATTCAGAATTGTTCACGACAAATAGTTGTAAATAATTAAAAATTTCCACGAGAACAAACATTCATTTCTTCATTGCTGAAACACTGAAAACATAATAAAACCGAAACCGTTACACCGAAATCAATTAAATTCTGCTAGCCACATGGGGACATTTATAGTAACTCACAGCACTAAAGGCGAGTTCATAAAACATTTTTACCTGGACCAAAAATCAAAAGTTTACTTAGCCCCGGTCTCCCCTATATATTTTTTATATCTATTACTCTTCTCCTGAGCTAACTGTTTGAATGCATTTTGGAAATCGGGTCAAAATATGATTAGTCTTGTCAAGTCCGATTTGGTCCTTAGCTGGAAAGTCCTTTGAATACAATTTTTTCGAAAGACAATTATTCAGTAGAGATTACATTTGATTAGATCAGAACGGTGAAATGGTGGTTCCAAAAATTTCGTACTGTGGACGAGAGTCTTGAAGACGAAGAAGGTTGCAGGCGTCGTCATTCAGTTCATAACAACCAACTGAATGCGATATTTGAATCAGAATCAGGCGCAACAATCAGAGAGCTTGTACAAAAGTTAGACGTAAGTCATCCAACAGCTGCTTCTTCTAATCAATAAATGATTGCATTAATTGTATTTTATCATTTACTTCTTTTAATTATGCCTGTGATTAATTTTGAGACCTTCAATTAATTGAAATATTATTATTCTTAAGTTCAATTTGGTGGTCCAAATCATTACTAGTATTTTGTATATATTGTACATTTTTTTCAATTTCTATATGGACTTTCAGATTTCTTTTATACACAGCTAGAACTTTTAATTAGAAAACAATACCAGTATTGGTTTCACATATGAATTATTCTTGTTTCTCACAGTCAAGAATTTTTTCTGTACAATGGAAGATTATTAATCTCCTTTAATTGGGTCTTTTACGTATTTCGATGGCAATTCCAAAGTGTTAGAGTACAGAAAACTTAAAACATAATTCTGTATCGTAGTGTAATAAAGATGATGAAATCGCCGTAGAATTATATATAAACAATACTCAAGGATAATCAATAAGAAATTATTCAACATTTTTGAGTATAAATTGTATTTTATGAGATCAAATAATAATTCGCATGTAAAAGTAAATTTATCCACGTTACATATTTGATTAGTAGAACTGTACTGTGATGATATTTTTTTACAGTGATAGAAATATTAATAAACATTCGGTCATCTCGTGTATCTGTAGGGGAAACCGGGGCTAAGTAAACCATTTTTTAATCGTTTTTCATTAACAAAATAAATTTCGTTTTTCAAAATAAATTATGCTATTTTAAATGTCAAACTCATAACTATAAAAATGTGTAGTCCGTTTTTATATTCATTTTTTATTTTTCTCGTTATTTAAAAAAAAGTATAGACGTGTAAAACTCGGCATGTCGAAATTTCCGGGTCTAAGTGAATCCATATATAAAAATTGGTTAAAAATAAAAATCAAGCGTTTTTATCATGAAAAATATTTAATACATTTTATTTACCCTTTTTCATTACTTACTTGTATTGAATGAAACTTTTTTTCTAAATTAAGTCATGAAAAAGGTACTTTAGTCGGATTACTGTAAACTACTGTTTTTTCATAAAAGCCCCTTTTTCCTTTGTTTAGCCCTCTCCTGATCCCCTGTCAGTTCTTTCGTCCATGTCCTTTTATACACAGTTAGAACTTTTAATTAGAAAACAATGCCAATATTGGTTTCATAAATGAATTATTCTTGTTTCTCACGGGCAAGAATTTTTTTCTGTAGAATGTATAATTATTCATCTCTTTTAATTATGTCTTTTACGTATTTCTATGGCAATTCCAAAGTGTTAGAGTACAGAAAACTTAGAATATAATTCTGTACCATAGTGTTATAAAGATGATGGAATCGCCATAGAATGACATATAAACAGTACTCAAAGATAATCAAAAAAAATTTATCTAACATTTTTGAGTATAAAAATTGTGTTTTGTGAGGTCAAATAATAATTCACATGTAAAAGTAAATTTATCCACGTTATATAATTGATAAGTAGAACAGTATTGTGATATTTCTTTACAGTGATAGAAATATTAATAAACATTCGGTCATCTCGTGTATGTGTAGGGGAAACCGGGGCTAAGTAAACCATTTTTTAATCGTTTTTCATTAACAAAATAAATTTCGTTTTTCAAAATATGCTATTTCAAATGCTAAACTCATAACTATAAAAATGTGTAGTCCGTTTTTATATTCATTTTTTTATTTTTCTCGTTATTTAAAAAAAGTATAGACGTGTAAAACTTGGCATGTCGAAATTTCCGGGCCTAAGTGAATCCCTGTATAAAAATTGGTTAAAAATAAAAATAAAGTGTTTTTATCATGAAAAATATTTAATACATTTTATTTACCCTTTTTCATTATCTACATGTATTGAATGAAACTTTTTTTCTAAATTAAGTCATGAAAAAGGTCCTTTAATCGGGTTACTGTAAACTACTGTTTTTTCATAAAAGCCCTTTTTTCCTTAGTTTAGCCCTCTCCTGATCCCCTGCCAGTTCTTTCGTCCATGTCCTTTTATACACAGTTAGAACTTTATTAATCTCTTTTAATTATGTCTTACGTATTTCTATGGCAATTCCAAAGTGTTAGAGTACAGAAAAATTAAAATATAATTCTGTACCGTAGTGTTATAAAGATGATGGAATCGCCATAGAATGACATATAAACAATACTCAAAGATAATCAATAAAAATTTATTCAACATTTTTGAGTATAAAAATTGTGTTTTATGAGGTCAAATAATATAATACGCATGTAAAAGTAAATTCATCCACGTTATATAATTGATTAGTAGAACTGTATTGTGATGATATAGCTTTACAGTGATAGAAATATTAATAAACATTTGGTCATCTCTTCCTAAAAGGTTAGTTTTATTTCTACTGTACAAACATGAGAGACGTTGGAAGCAATAACCAGAAACTTCTTATAATTAATAAATGTTAATAATTAATATAATTTAATATTACCATCCTAATATCAATGCAAAAGTTATGAAATAAATTATGAAACGATTATCTGAATTTCTGAAATAAAATAATGATTAAAATATTTGGTATGTTATTGTTATAAAAATATTTATATTATTATATGTGAGAAATAGTTATGTTTAATATTCAATGATTTAACTGTCTTCACATATAATTTTTTATATTTTGTAATTACTGTTGTTATCAAATATAATATTTGAATCTACAAACATTCGATTATCTTTCATTACATGGAATCTCTCTTGAATTCTTCCTATTGTTTTTTGACCAAAAACGACCAATTTGAAGAGGTAAGAGATATAAAATAAATATGTATAATTCAAATTCGACGTTTTATATACTCTTCTTGCGTTTTTTTTTTGAGTAAACGTTGTATATTAACATATTATGAGGATCAATTTAATGATTGATGATATTTGAGGATCAATATAAACTAAATAATAATTAAAAATTCACAGTTACTGTTTTTTACATCATTTATCTGAATCTAATTAGATACATTTGATACTTACATGCAATACCAAGACCAATTTTTAAACTCGTGCTTTTTCTTTAAAAAAAAACAGCTCAGTGAAAAATCGTAATCTAACAAATAACTAAGGGAAAGAGACATGGGAAATCGTGTTGTGTATATCTATATCCATATTGTGTGTGTGTGTGTGTATTTTAGTCGTCTCTTGACGATACATAAGCATATGCAAGGCTACTATAACCCAGCTTAAGTGGGTCATCCCTTATCTTATTGCGTCTTATTTACGTATATTCTTTGTGATTTTTGTTCGTCCTCTCTAGTGAAAAGTATCACGAAACGAGTATATTTGATTCCGGAGGCTGTTTTCTATCGGATTGATCGTCAGCGTTTTGGTGCGGGTTTTTGTCTATAGATACAAATATTTTATCTACTGATTTAACTAGAGCGTTTGTTTTCATCGTAAGGGTTTGTTTCTTATTATTGTTTTTTTTTTACAAATTATTCATGTTATATAATTTTTTATTTTATTAAATACAATGAGGTAGTTCGTGAAAAAGTATTTACATTTTATTACAAGTTCATACCTATTTAAAATTCAAAAAATGTGTTCTAATTATATTTATTTACTAATCTAAAACTCACAGGTATGTTATTTTATTCGTTATTCCTGCAATGCAATTATATTACTTCATCAATAAATGGAGAATCTTGAAGTATAAAAAAAACATTTATTAAAAATTAATTTATCAAATCAATTATATATTTTTCATTTTTATCTAAAACCAAAGAATTATACCCTCTACTCGCTACGCTCGCCGACCCCCAGCGGGATTCACCCCCGTTCGTTTTGCTCGCTTCCCCAACTCGCTTCGATCATATCGCATATATTCGCTCAATATCGTAATACATATATATATATATATATATATATATATATATATATATATATATATATATATATATATATATATATATTTATATATATTAGTCCAAGAAAAACACCATTGAACAGATGGAATAAGAAAATTACAAAATATTATCGGAAATCAGTGGAGAAGAGCCATTAATCGTACAAAATAGAAAATCATGGAAGAGGCCTTTCTCCAGCAGTGGATTGACAGATGATGATGGTGATATACATATATATATATATATACATATATATGTATAAATATATATATATATATATATATATATATATATATATATATGAGTGTGTGTGTGTTAGTATGACTATATAATCATTCTTGCTGTTGACTATTAGTGTGTTCGTGTCGCAGATATATTGCAACGTAGTTGTTTTATAAAGTCGCACATTTTATAGTAGTTATACAGGGGCATGGGATGGATGATGCTCCAGAAGGGGACGTAATTTGATAATTATTGTTATGTGGGTTTTGTGAAAGTTTTCCTCCATATTCCATGAATTAGGCTCCGCATTCATAAACTGACAACACACAATATGTGGACAGAGATTGATTTCGGGGAAAATCTATCCCCGAGGGACGATCGAACACATGAAGACACTAACACGATTCACACTTCCTTAAAATTCGCGGAAAAAAATTGTAGTTATACAGTTACAGATGTATAGCGGGAATGGGGAGGGTAATAGCAAATGACAAATCGTCTAGGGTTTTTTTGAAATATTTCCTAGAAAACATAACCAAGATATGACAGAAAGTATCTCAAGATGCAAACACAACAAGAAAAAAGTTAAATGTCAAAGGGAAATTCCCAAGACACAACAAAAACACATCAAGATTACGAAGAATCTAACCACTGTCAGTAATAAATCAAAACCGTTAAAAAATTGTAGTTATTATCATACCAGTATAATAATTATTTGTGAAAAATTCGTGTAACTTCACATGCCATCGTTAATAACAATTTAATACAAAATCTCTACACTTTTTATATAGTAATATTTTTGTATTAGTATAAAAATTAAATCGATATATCCTGTTCCTCCATTCGAAATAATTATACTCGCATAATTAAACAGTTTTTTTATGAATTTTAGTATTTATTACTAATATTTATCTTACTATCTAATTTATTACTTATATCTAGATCTTAGTTTTAATATAATTTCATATTTTTTTAAATCAATATTTTGTTTAGTATATATTTGATTTATTATTTGGTTGTAAATCGCTCAATTTTGTTGTATTTTCGAATTATGGCTAGTATTTAGTACACCTATTTGATTTTTATTTTTTAATTTTTCTTTAAGTGTTCTTGTATATTATTTTAGTATTTTGTGCTTCCATCGTTAGGTCCATTTTTTTAGATCATTTTTATTGACAGAATATATTTCGCACGTACTAGTAGCTTATATTTAATATTTCTTTTACAACATGCTTCGGTTTTATTAAGAAGTGTATAATTCGTTTTGTAATGAAAGCACTGGAAGAAAATATGCATGTTGTTTTATTTTTTAATGTTGCAATTTTTTTATTCTGTGCTTATATCAAATTATTGTGTGCATTTTTATATTTAAATATACTTTTAGGTTTTCCTTCGATCTTAGTTATGTAGCTATTTATTTAAATATAATTTCTGTTTTGATTTAATTCATATAACATCGTATATATTACTTTTTTAAATATCTTTTTATAATTTCGAAACAGAACAGTTTTTTAACTTTCTGTCGCTTATTTGAAATGATTATTCTTTGTAGGTTTCCACTATTACTTATTAGATTAAATGATACTTATTAAGTTTGTAGAGCTCATTTTTAACCCCAGTGGACATTGATTATCTCAATGATTATCTATTTTATTTAATGTTGTTGTTTATTTTGATAAAAAAATTCCTATTTGTGCAAGAAAACTAATTGTATATTACATTTATATATTTTCATTTGTCATTTACCTTCATCAAGAGTTACTGGACATATTTAAAGGTTATATGTTTTGGTAATCTTGATAGACTAAGTCAATACTTTTCTTGTTTTGAATACCTCAAGATTTGAAATTTACAGTCTAGATTCTAAATCAGTGATCTCAATCTTATCAAGCCAAACATTCCATTCTTATATCAGAATTTATACTCCCTTTTATTCACATAAAGTTAATTTCATTTTTTAATACATACCTACATTTTGTAAAAAAATATTTTTTTGGTTGTAATAAAGTATTATTTTGATTCATACAAGATACTGTTCCGGAAATTATTATAAAAAGCAGAAAATTAAGTAAAGTAATTTAATATTTGTTACGAAGTATTCCTTTTCTAACAATTACATATAATAAGAGCTTTTCCGTTTTGTACAATTCACCAGTTTAATTATATTTGGTTCTAATTTGTTAGAATTAAGATTCAGTAGTGTCTGCTTCATAAAAATAGTATCTAATTGATAGAAGATGTGTCCCTTACATAATACTAGCACTTTCCTTAAAAAACAATGTGCTAGGTTACACTCTTCAAAATTTTTCAAATCATTCCTTGCGGACAGGTATCTGAACGGATCATGTATCTGGATGCTTGTCGAGCTAGGTACAATACCTTTTTTAAGAAGTGTTCTTTACGATTTCTCAGTTTATTATACATACATGCATACACACACACATACATACAAACACACACACGCACACATATATATATATATATATATATATATATATATATATATATGTATATATATATATATATATGTATATATATATGTATATATATATATATGTATATATATGTATATATATATATATATATATATATATGCATATATATATATATATATGTATATATATATATATATATATATATATATGTATATATATATATATATATATATATATATGTATATATATATATATATATATATGTATATATATATATATATAAATATACAATCATCAGCAGCAACAGCAGCCTCTGACAATTCACTGCTGGATAAAGGTCTCTTCCATGATTTTCCATTTTCTACGATTGGATGCCACTCTTTATATATATATATATATATATATATATATATATATATATATATAAATATTTATATACTTACTTGCCTCGTTTTTTTATATTTACATAACACTGAGGTCGAGTGAATTAACACTTTCAATAATTTTATAGTTGTTTCCTAATTGTTTATTTTATTTTTTATAAATATATTTCACAAGTCAGCTAATGCAGTATTTTTTTTAGATATCGTGTTCTTGTGCTTCCATGAAAATTCTTCTTGTTTGAACCGGTTTATCTGAATATATGTATATATATATATACATATTAACAATTTCTCTTGACTATTATATTAAATTTTTATAATCTTCTTCAGTAGTAATTTGAAAACTCCATTCCTACGAAAATTTCAGTTTTGTGATAAAAATGTTTAAAGTACTGCCAAGTTGATTTTAGAATGGTAATTTTTATATCTAACTAATGAGATATATTTTTACCAATAAGTCTATAAAAATAAGATATTTTTAATAAAAAATAATACAACGGAAACTCCATAGATTTCCTTTTTTAAGAAGAATTTAATTACAATATAAATCTTTTTCATTTTATATGCAATAATTGTTCTCGAGCCTAAACTACTTCCAGTGTTCTAAGAGCATAATCGTTATCGATAAACAACGATACCATTAGAACTTTTGTATCTATTAATTTGAATCTCTTATGTACGAAAACTTGACTGCATACTCTTCTCATCTGGACAAGTTACTTCGTCGAAATATTCATATTGCATCGAGATTTGTTATTGTAGACGATCGACGAGATTATCCGCAAAGAAGCTCGTGATTTGTACGACTGTTTGTAGTCAAGCAAGAACTGTCGGAAAGAACGAAAACTACTCTGTGATTATAATGCGGCTTTTGTGGTAGGATTGTGACCCGCTTTATAAGACAACTGTGGCGTATAAACGTATACAATTATGTTGTCCAATAGCTAGGAGAAGGCTGTTGTGGTAAATCCAAATCTGTGCTACCACCGACAGCTTTATAACCAAATTCATATATATATATATATATATATATATATATATATATATATATATATATACTAGTATAATTATTAATCACTTCTTAGTACATTAAATACTTTAATAATTTATTTTAGAGTGTTTTAATCATTTATATTAGTCAATATATGAAATAATTCAATAAATTTAAGTTTAAAAAGTATGTTATCGAAAAATATTTTTATCTAAAATCAGAATATTCTCACTTTCTTAATATTTTAATTTTTTTAATAAATTATTAATTTTTTAGTGAAAGATAATTTTATATACAATCCGTGATGCATTTATTAAAACTTTCGATACGGCTATATCTTTTGCCACTATACTTCCAC
>CM068320.1:3785000-3792500 GCA_034766995.1 Acanthacorydalis orientalis | reverse complement strand
CTGAATATCCTGTATGATAAGCTTAGCGACTATAAAAGTAAATATTAGGCAGGTAGAAAAATAATTACGGTTTTTATTTTCTGAATATATGTGTGTGTGTGTGTGTGGTATTTGATTTTAGTTTAAAGATGTAGGAATAAATTGTAATTATATTGTATAAAATATTTTATTTCTTATTATATCAGCGTTTCTCTCGTGATGGTTCAAAAATGAATAAAAAGTTAATTGTTTTTTACATTGTGTTTATTTCTTTTTTTAAAAAAATATGATGTATGTCTAGCTAATAGAAGTTAAACAAGAAAATGTTGTATCTTACGGAAAAAATTCTTAATTTTTCCTTTTTCAATATTATCACTTTTCTTTTTTTTGATATACCTATACATATTTTATAGTCGGGTAATTAAGTAAAAATAAATGATTAATTACTTTCAATGAATGTAAGTATCAATTGATATTTTAACACAGAGACAAAAAGGCAAACTTAAGGTTGACCTTCGTTTTTCCAGTTTGTGAGAATATATATATATATATATATATATATATATATATATATATATATATATATATATAGTGTGAGAGAGAGAGATATCTATAGGAAAAGTTTATCTTAATCGAATTATAAATTTAATTTAATTAAATTTCATTTAATTTTATTATAAATTGAATTATATTCACTCTGTATTTATTATAAAGTAATTCGAAGGATTTAAGCTTAATTTCATAATAAAATTTAAAGTGTAAAAATAGAAAATATTCCATTAAATAGAATCCATCAGAGTAGTATAGTTGATTGTCTTTCAGATAAAGATATTCTTTTTATTCGGTTGGTAGGAAAATTATTTTTGTTTTTGTTTTCTGATTTTTAACCTTAATTTTTTTCAATGAAAGTGTCATTTTATCATATTCATGTTAATATCATTTTGAAGTGTATTTTCGGTCTGTTATTTGGTAATATCGAAATTGATTATATTATTAATTTTGCTTGAAATTGGGTTATTGAATTAAAGATGAATAAAAAGCAAATAAGCTCACTTTTGTGTAGGTGTTTGAAACGGGTGTTAAAACAGCAGAAACTGCTCGTAAACTAAACGATGCTTTTGGTGTGGATATTTTTAAGAAACGTACGGTACAATAGCAGTTACAAAAAATTCGTGCTGAAGACGAGAGATTTGAAGATAAAGAAAGTCGTGGGCGTCCTTCTTTTGTTCATAACGACCAACTGAAGGCGTTGGTTGAATCAGACCCACGCACAACAATTTGAGAGCCTGCACAAAAGTTAGGCATCAGTCATCAAACAGTTCTAGATCACTTAAAATAATACATGTGAACAAATATATATATATATATATATATATATATATATATATAAAAAAATTTAAAAGTCATAAACCGCAATTAATTTTTTACCAACCTAATAATATTTGCATTTTTCTTTCTGGAAATTTTTAATGTTCCCGAATAGAATTCTAAGTAATATTCTATCAAAAGTTCCAGAAACGTTGAGTGATCCTAGGGTGATAATTTTACATGGCTTTATCTTTAATGTGCCTTACAAAATCTAACATTTTTTAACATATATCGATCTGGAGATAACAATAAATTATATGCCAAAAATTACATGTAAATCATTCCAGTAGTTCTTGAATTTTTACATTTCATATATACTAACGGCTGTAGCGAATTGTACATTTATTTTCGTAATATTAAATTACCAAACTACAAAATATGATTGTATCAAAATGTTCTAAAAGGGATTAAAGTTTATTTACGATATGAACATCAGTTTAGAAGATAATTGTAATCGTCAACAAGAACAAGCAGTTTATTATTTCAATTTTGGCACATTTTTATAAAATAAAATTACCTGATATAAATTCATGTGCGTAAAAGATAATGGAGTTGATTTAATTTCTCTTTTTACCGACCTTTTTAAAATCACCTGGTAATAAATTTCTTATATAATACAACATCTGGTAAGAAATATTCGTTTGACAAAATTTAATCATATTTTTGGATTTTAAAACGACGTTACCTTATTAATATAATGAATAAATATAAAAGTATACATATATATATACATAATATTTGTATATACACACATGTATAAAACTCATATGGTTATCATTCTGTATTGTATATGAAACGTAAGAGTATGATTAATTTCATATTTCTGCCAGTTCGATATCAATGATCAACCATGATTGTAATCTGGTGTATTCAGGTGCCATATCTTCGAATGAACCAAATAGTGTATTACGTTCAAGTTGAAAACACGTTTCTTCGCGGCACAATGCGTCATCCCGCACAACTGTACCGCTATCCACCCACGCGCCACCGTCTGACCTACCGTCCCATCCCGTCAGCGCCGTCCTCTTCAGCCCCCGGCCGTATTAATCGATACGCACTGGCAACAGTGTAATAACGAAGTCGCGTTACGAGAGTTGCAGAACGTAACGCGTTCGGGACGTGTGCCAAATTTTCGACTGTATCCCGTTTCTTTTCTTCCAATTGATGGGTTCGAATGAGGTGAACGCATTCTATCATTATGTCATGATACACGCTAGTTCGATGCCCCGGAGTAGAACTTACGTTGCTTACCCGATTGTTTGTTTTTATCGAAACGATATTGTTCAAAAATGTAAACAGACGAAAAAATAATATTAAATGTAAACATACAAAAAGTAAACTCATCAAATTTAATAATACGTTATTTTTTTGATACAAGATTCTTCTTTACATACATTAATAACGTACAATCTCTTCTTGATTTAAATTACAAATGTACGTATTTTGTGGTATTACAATATTCGAATTAATGAGATACATGTTATTAATCTTAGAATGAATAACCTGAAATCTATTTTACGATTCTATGAGTGGAACTTGAATATGTCCACAGAAACCTTATAATGATTTCTTAAGTTTTTGGTAAATATATTTTTTAATTACAAGACAACTATATATTTGAACAAAATTTTATTTTTAAGAAAGAAATAAAATTCTTTCATAATAATATTTCTCCAAAAAATATTTCTTGTGCTCCATTTTGCAAGTCAACTTCGGTATTATGTTACACAAATTTACAATTTTTTACTGAAAGCACACTTTACTCTCTAGTTTTTTTGAAAGTACAATAATTCTCTATGAACCTTAAACTTTGCATGTAGTTTCATATTGCTTGTATAGAGCGATTCAATTTAGGCTCTTACATGAAAGTACTTATAATCCCTCCATTTACACGAGTAATTGGTTTCACGAAAACAGTCTGTAAATAAAAACCTCGAAAATGGAGCCATAGAAAACTGTTTAAAATAGAAGTCTGTTCCATATTCTCAAATATTTTACTTTTACTGTAGAAGAAAAGTTTTAACTGAAGTTTTTTTTTAAAAAATTTACATCTATATAAGAGGTTATTGATAAAAAAACACACTTTTTGATGTAGTTATCATTTATTTCCATAAACTATCGCAAAGCTTACTACTTTATAGTTCCCTATTCAAAATCACACACACTAGATGAATCTTCTACTGTTACGGCTGTCGTTATTACGGTTGTAGTTTCTATGGTTGTCGATGTTGATGGCATAAAGAATCTATTCAGTCTGCTGCTTGCCCGCTCGTTTCTTTTTCTCTAGAATGAGTTCGTACGGTGCGATCTGAACCTTTAATCTCCTGCTGATTGAACCACTTCTTGCGCTATCAGGATTTATGTTTTCAATAAAATCAATAGCTTTTTCAATCATAGGTATGGCATCTTTAATGTTCTATACTGTAAACAGGTGTTAGGTGCTTCTTTTTTATTATCTTCTTGCTCTTCTTATTCGTTGTTCTCTTTTTGGTTTAATTCAATAATATCATAAGTTGTCAATACAGAATCATGTGATTTTAAAATTTTCAATATCAGAAACATTAAAATCATTATACTCTTCACTTTCTAATTGTTGTCCTAGTGACACTACCTCGGTAACGTCGTTGTCAACAGTTTCTAATAAACTGTAATTGTCTATTAAGCTGGAAACACAATCTGTCCGCAGATTTTTCCAGACAGCATTCATGGTTGTGCTCTTTAAATCTTTCTATACTTTTTTTAATGTTTTCGATGACATCAGTGGTATTATAATTGCGCCAAAAGTCGTGTAATGTTACTTTTTATTCATCTCCAGCTTATCGAAAATTTGTTTAAAAGTATATTTCAGGTAATATTTTTTAAAACTTCCAATAACTCCCTGGTCTATAGGTTGTATTAATGCTGTTTTATTAGGTGCCATGAACATTACTTTTACATTAGGATTTAGCTGAACAAGATTTACTGGATGGCTAGGTGCATTATCTATTGTCAATAGGATTTTAAATGGAATTTTCTGAAGACGACAATCTTCCTTAACTTCTGGACAGAAGATGTTGGTGAACCAATCTTTAAAGAAGCATGCTGTCATCCATGATTTTTAATTAGATTTCCAGTGAATTCAAGATTTATCAACATATTTGAGAACTCGTGAATAAGCAGAGTGGTAAATTAAAAGTGGTATGCATTTGTAATTACCACTGGCATTGCCCCAGAATAGCAGTGTGGGGATGTTTTTAGCAAACTTAAAACCGGAATCTGCTTTTTATTCTTTCGATATTTATGTACGACTTGGAACACGCTTCCAAAACAACCGGTTTCGTTGGAATTAAACATTTGCTGAGCACTGTAATCGTTATTTTCAATGAAAATTTTAAAAGATTTCATAAATTCAGTAGCTGCTACCCTATCAGCGCTAGCAGCTTCGCTCACAAACTTGATGTTGTGTAGATTGTATCTTTTCTTGATTTTGTCAAACCAGTCTTTGCTAATAACGACTGGAATGACTTTTCTCATCTCCAATATATGAGAAAATATGATAAATTTAAGCATTGTGGTGACATCTGCTGTCTAGTAACTTATTTAAAATTTTAAATATTTTCAACCGCGTTATAGAGAATTCACATTAATAGAGACCGCATAAATGGGCGGATTTTTTTAATACTTTCATGTGGAAGCCTGAATTGAATCGCTCTACACATTTTTTTATTGCCGTGTTATTTGTTGCATAAATCATGTTTATGTATCGATTTCCGATTAGAGTTCATTGTAAATATTTTTTACCAGGCAAGAAATATTGGTTTAATGCAATTGAGATAGAACTATTATAAGTACATTAGTATTCCTAAAGAATTCTCGTATTTGTTTTTTTATACGCTATTATGTCATCATCATCTTCAGCCTCTGTTAATCCACTGCTGGATAAAGGCCTCTTCCATGATTTTCCATTTTGTTCGATTCAGTACCTCTCTTTACCACAGATTTCCAAGAAAGTTTTTAATATCCTTATCCCATCTGTTCATTGGTCTCTTTCTGGGTCTTTTCATATTCCTTGGTTCCCAGTCAATAATTTCTCTTGTCCATCGGTTGTTGATAAACTGGCCTAGATAGACATATTTCTTAATTTCTTCTATTTACGTTCCTTTTATTTCAATTTTCTTCGGACAGACAAACGCATTGAACAGTATTTTTGTCTTTGTATGATTCATGTTGACGCCGATTTTTTGACTGGCATCGTTTAGTTCTTCTATCCTTTTTTGCAACTCTTCCGGAGTATTTGCGAAAAAAACTATATCATCAGCAAACCGGAGATGGCTTAATCTTTCGCCCTTTATTTCGATTGTCCTCGCAGTCGAGCGTTTTGAATACTTCTTCCAAGGCCACAGTAAACAAGTTCGGAGAAATTGCATCTCCCTATCTTACACCTTTCTCGATTTTTATCTTTCTTGTTTCTTCATGTAGCTTCACCGACATCGTTGATTTTTTTATATATGTTATCGAGCATCTCGATACATGTGCCCTCTATGACTTGGTTCTTCAATGCAGATATTACCGACAAGGTAGTGATGGAGTCGAAAGCCTTCTCGTAGTCTATAAATCCAAGACATACTGGTATTTGGTATTCATTTGACCGGCTTATTACTTCTGTCACTACTGGAATGTGTTACACCATTATATATATATATATATATATATAATGTTGTAAATTTTATACATATATATATATATATATATATATATATATATATATGTATAAAATACATACTAAATATTAAGAATGCTGATTCTATTTTTTTTACTTTTTTAATACATCTGTAAAAAAAATATTTCAGGTATTTGAAATGAATATTTTTATAGTTTTAGTATTTTTCCTCGATATCAAAATTGACAATTATGAATTAATATCTTGACATCAATTTTAAGAACAATTTAGTCATGATTTAAGTAGTTTCGAATATATTCTAAGTTAAAAACTATATGTCGTTGAATCAAGAATATAATGGCAAAAGTATCTTTCATATAAATCATTTAAAAAGAGTAACGTTTTTTTTAAAAAAATAGATAAATAAAATGTTCAACTTAATTGAATAAAAATATAGTTAATAATTCATGTATCATAATGAAATTTTAAACTCATGGTGTATTTGACACGTCGTCTGATATAAACTATTAAGTATTCATTTTGTTCTCTCGTCTGGTAAGAAAAAAAAACTCGTTAGAGATGAGATCTTTACAGCGTATCCGTTTTTGAATTTATGATTGATTAATAAGCGACTGCTTTGATGATGGTTTAACTGAAAAGATGATTCTGGGTGACTTAGAATGGAAATTATGTACTTGAATCATAGGTATACACAAATAAAAACTATTCAATAAATAAATCATATTAAGTGTTGTGAATATGAATATTTGAGTAGCGTTTTAAGTGTGTGTGATAAATTTATTCAAACACATGCTAATTAGTAAATTGAAAGTTGATTACATACAATATTACTTTTGAATTAAAAACATATTTTTTGATATTTTTACACACTAAAAAACACTAGTTAGTCTATATTCTACTTGTATCGGTTATGATTTTTTCCATATTGAGTATAATACTACTAACGAACATTCAGAGACTTCCTAATTGTCCTCTCTTTTATTTACAATTTGATAAATTTGTTTTCTGTTCTTTTTGTGAAAAGTACTGTAAAGTTACAAATAATTGTATAATTTATTTTTGAATAGTTATCCAACGCAAAATTATTTAGAAAAATGTTCTATAAATTTTGCAATAAATGTAGTTTTATTTAAAATTTTTGAAGATTCAAAAAAAAAACAAAATGGTAATAGTAAAGTATTTTTAGTTAGAGCTGAAATTTTTCTGTTGTTAAAATTTTTAGATATATTGACGTCGCAACTAGCTCATTTATTTGTGATTCTTGTTTGGTATGATTCTTGTTGATTATGGAATATTCGTTGAATCAAAAGTTCTATTAAGAAATCCAATAAGTGGATCTCTAATCAATAAGTCAATTGTTATCTAAAACACAATGTTATTTCTGAAGATGAGTAGAAAATCTATGAAATTTTTAAATAAAATTCTAGTACAAAATATAAAACTAAAAATATCAGGCAGAATTTTAAACCTTTGCTTAAACGAATGTGTGTTTT
>CM068320.1:3755000-3775000 GCA_034766995.1 Acanthacorydalis orientalis | reverse complement strand
TTTAGATAAAGTTTATAATGGGTTTTATTATCTTATATATATATATATATATATATATATATATATATATATATATTTATGCGTTTATACAAAAAATCTTATAATTTTCTTTTAATTATAAGAGTGAATCTTTCGATTACTCTTCCATATTTATTATTACATATGAAAGAATGGACATTCTTACTGTAAAAAGAAGTTGTTAAAGCTATTATAACATTAAACTGTATGACCATATGTGATAAAAGTAATAAATATGGATGTAACAATATAAAAATGATAATTTTAACCTAAAACTTCCAAAGAGAAGACTAAGAGAAATAAAAATATATTTTCTTACCAATCATTCCTTCAGAGTGTTACCAAGTAAAACAAAATGAAAAATATGAAATGTGATATTAATGAATAATTAACTATCTTTGTCAAAATTTTGTAGAAATGTTTAGTATACAGTATAGGTAAGGACAAATTAAATCTCTTCGTATGTTAAAGTAATTACAAAATACAACTATATAAGAGAAAAAACAATATTTAGTTTATGTGTGAGAGAGATTTCATGTTTCGGTGAAAATCAGTCTCTGTTTATTACATTTATGCTATATGCAAGAAGACAGCTGAAAAGAATATATAAAAAGGACATTAAAACTTTTTTATTTCTTAATTTAATTTTTTTTATTGTAGTGGTATCGAAAGCTAGTTCAAATTTGTTAATTAGGTAATAGTACATGGAGGCACTTATATCTTGAATGAATCGTTAACATATAAGTATTATTTGATATCCAGCGAAACATAAAAACTGACACAACTTACTAAATATATATATATATATATATATATATATATATATATATATATATATATACTTCTAAAGAAAATAAAACATTTCATTAAAAAGACTACAAAAACCTATTAAGTGCTTTATTTAGTAAATTACCTTCATCACAAATATATCAGCTGACAAGTATGATTAATTGGTGGAAATGAATTAACATGGCATATTGCCGTTCTCTAATACGTAATCCCTATACAGAGTGCACTTTGTAATTGTCCCTAATAGCATGTTCATTTGGATAATTATATTGATTAAAAGGTAAATGTTATAAATTAATATGTCAATGAGTGGTTTTTTTAAACACATACACGGTACGCATATAGTCATAATATATTTATACAAGTATATATATATATACATACATATATATATATATATATATATATATATATATATATATATATATATATATATATATACGAGTATATATAACATATATATATATATATATATATATATATGTATATATATATACATATATAAATAAATCATTGAAACAATAATAAATTGAAATATTCGTCTAATAAAGACATGTCCGTAAATCAACATGACCATAAGATTATATGGAAAAAATATTTTGTTCTTTCATTCGTTTTGTTTACAACAGGAACAATCTCAAACAATATCATTCAGCTAGTGAAATTGTAATGAAAGCAAAGAAAATAAAATAATTTCTTTTAAAGAAGGTTTATTTTATTTATGATGAGGGTAGAACTTTAATTACTTTTCTGAACAATATAAAAACTTGCGATTAATTAAAATTTTTAAAGTTCGTTATCTTAATAACAGTGTTTTTTTAAAAAAATTATTAATATTACACATTGCTCAAGTCAATGACATCATGAAGGAGACAATGTTACATCTGATAGAAATTTAAAGACTCATGATAAGATTGAATCCTTAAGATGGTAGACTCTGGTTCATCTTTCATATCTCAGTGATGTTTTACCAAAAAATTGACAGATTTTTATTTCTAAACAACCATATATGCAATAGAAATTTCCGAAAGTAAGAAAAGTTCAAATCGTAAATAAATGAAACGATAGTCATTTTTTAGAAATAGCATATATTAGGTGTACAAATTAATTCGATGCCATTGTTATAGACAAAGAATATTTATTTACGGAAAATGAAATACATTTCACACTTCAAAATATCCCCCCTACTATTTTGTAACTTGGCTCCATCTGTTAAGTAACTGACGAATCTCTTGTCGAAAAAAAGATGGCGGCTTTGAGTCGATGAATTCGTAATGCAATTTAGGACATCCACCATATTAGCATTTTTCGTGTATTTCATGAATCATAACACCTTCATCCAAAGTTGAATAAATCATTCGAGCGGCTTTGGTAGCATTTTATCAATTAGGATACGAAAAGTACGCAATGCCTAATATGACGCTTTTCTGACGTCATCATGTTCATTACAGTTTTGTGAGGTTATGTCAACTGCTTGGACAAGATATATAATGTTTTGACATTTTAAGGTTGGGACATCAAAATCCTAAAACGATGAGTGAATATTTTAATTTAAAAAAGAGTAATGATTGATTCAATTTAAATGAAGAAAAATATTTTTACACTTAAATATATATATATATATATATATATATATATATATATACTAATGTGTATGGTAGACGAATTATTTTATAAACAAAAAACAGAACCTTTGAAATAACACAAAGAATTTATTGTGCTTATATAGAACATATATTCTATTTTTCAATAAAGGAACTTAAATTCTGGTATATAACATAAATTTATTCAATATTCAATTCAAATAAAAAAATTTAAAAATAAAACACAACCATAGCCTTCTAGATACAAGCCGTGCACGATTTTTTAGTGCAAAGTATGCCAAAACAAGGTCATTCGCTGAACTTCATTCGTGAAATTTTACTTCAAAAAATGTAATTCCCCTAAGTTTAATTTTGGACATATAATTGTATTATAACATGTGAAAGAGGTTTTTATTTAGAATCGTCTTATACGACCGATATACGATAAATGTATACATTTTATCTTACACTTTCGACCTTGTCCTATACGTAGGACATATTACACGGCGTGTATACGGTATATATATATATATATATATATATATACAATATATATATATATATATAATATATATATATATATATATAATAATATATAATATATATATATATATATATATATATATATATATATATATATATATGTATATTTTCATATTGTACAAATTGTTGGAAACCGCATTTATATATTTGTTTTAATATTTATAGTAATCAAAAAAGTGGCAGTATATCAATTTCTATATAAAAAAATGTAAAACCAAAATGACAATAAAAATAAACAATCCAATATATAATGGCCAGAAATATAAATAATGTTAAGTTTATAATAAAAAATGAGTAACTGTTAAACTGTTTTTTGAATTTCTAACACACAGTGAATAATTCAAATATGTGAGTAGTTTAGGCCATGTTTTAAATACGTGAAAATAAATTTCGAGAAAATAAAAACAATTTGTTACATCAATTTCAATCTGTTTATATATATATATATATAAAGCATATTTATTTTATAAATGTATTACAAATTGTTTCGCTTGTTGGTAAATCCGAAGTGACCAACAGTATTTCAATTAACTTTTTTCGAGTACTAATGCCTTTAGCTGTCGATGCGGCCCTCAATCCCAAATTGCTGTCTATTTATCAATTACCTTTTTAATATTGTATAACCGAACAATATGAAAGAGTGTATTTATTTTTTCATATTCACAAGCAATTTTTAAAATTCCATAAATATTTTTAATTAATTGCTTCATTGTTTTAAAAATACTACAGTATCGCCGAATAAATTAAAAAATAAAATAACATTGATTATATACAAATAAAATTCCGTTCGTTTATCTAAAGGGTTTTATAATAACCAATTTAAAATGTTATATTTCACAAATGTCAAACTGAAAGCTTTATTTTTTTGACATTTATTAAGTTTTGACATTGTCATTTCTAGTTATAGCTTCGTACACAACAAAACAATGCATTGAAATAATACAATTATGTTATGAAAATGGTAGTTCTATGAGAAATACATTCCGTAAATTAGGGTCTATTTATGTTCGACATCTGAATCAACAATTTTTTGGTTAGTAAGTAAACTTGAAGATACCGGGTCAGTTAAAGATAAAAAAAAAACACCAACACGTATTCGTAGTGCTCGTTCTGAAGAAAACATAGACTTGGTTCGTGGAAGTGTATTGGAAGAGCCATGAATGTCAATTCCACGATGTTCACAGCAATTGATCCCTTCACAGACGACCATATACCATATTTTATATATGGATTTATTACTGAACGCTTATAAGTTAATTAAAACAAGAATTAAAGCCATCAGACAGTTCGCTACGTCGATGATTTGTTAATTGGATACCGAAACAACAACTCAGATTTTCTGAAAATGTCTTAATGAGGAGGCTCATTTCGAACTCTATGGCTACTTTTTTTAGGGCCACTTTAAAGGAAAGATGTACTCCAATATTTATAAAACAATTTCTAACCTAAATGATGATATCCGAAGAGCAATTAGTGAGATAGAGTCCCAGTTATGTAGGGATGTTATTGAAAATTTTAATAAAGGAATGTTTATTTGTAAGAAAGCACACGGCGGTTACTTGCACGATATTAATTTTCATTTATAAATGACACACTCACAATAATTATTTATAATAAAGAAACTTGAAATTTCAACGCAAATTCTGTTTTATTTCAAATTAAAAAAAGTGTCTTTATAGGAGAACCCTGCATAAAGTATACTCTAATACTTTCAATATTTATAAAAATAGTAATTATGAACCATGACTTAACGTTATAAACAATGTTGACGTCAATTTTGAATTTGCTTCCATTATTTTATTCGAATGTTTAACATCATTATGCAAATATATTAAACAAAATTCCAATTTTAAAATCTATCTTTTAATTAAAAACATTCTGCATTCATAATTGAACAAAAAACAACCCATACATTTATTCTTTTATTTCTCTGGCAGATAAAACAACCAGAGCTCTAGCTAGCTCATAATTCCTCTCGTCAAATAAATCCACGTTGACAACAAAATATTGTCATATGTATTTTACCTCCCTGGACTTCAATGTGGATATAAAACTTTTTTATACTACATTTTTTGTTATAAAAACATGCATTGAAACTGTAGCGAAAAATGTATTAACATGCGTTTTCTCTCAGTGCAAACATTTAATTTGAACTAAATTGTACTTTCTTGCTGTATATTAACAAGAAAAGGTAATTCGATATACCTTTTTAAAAATGTTTATAGCGTTAAATATTTTAAATTGACTTGAAAATTAATCTATTTATTTTTGTACACACACACATGCACACATATATGTATATATATATATATATATATGCATACACACACACACACACATATATATGTATATATATATATATATATATATATATATATATATATATATATATATATATCATCAGTTTGATAAGACTTAAACGATTAAGTATCATTCGTATTTTAAGAAAAATTATTTATATTAATTATAAAACTTACTGTTTATAGTACGTGTAAATATTTATTAATCTATTATTTAAAAAATGATAATAATACTAAATTAAAAATATTTCTCTAAGTCGTTATTTGTTTTGCATTACTACTTACCAAAATATGTTTATTTTTAAAATCCTTTGACAAGAATGTATAATTTTTCTGCAAATAAATCATAAAAAATAGTTGAAAATTTAATAAATGACAACTGATTCTTGAATATTAAATATAATTTTTATTCAAATATTAATATAAATTCTGAGAACTAGCAATTTATATTAGTGTTTGATAAAAAAGTGCTGTTTATCAATTCGCTTTTGACAATGTTAATAAGGCTGATTTTAAATTTATAATGTTAACGAAAGTAGTAAATAACATAATATTAATACCAGTGGCGCACTCAGGATTTAATCTTGGAGGGTAGGCTAAATGAATGGATAATTTTAAAGTAAATTCAATAAAAATTCATTAGGTGATTATAAAACATTATTTAATGTATAAAATCCAATTTTCTTTTCTTTCTACAAATCTCTTGAATTACTTCAGCCGTGGTAACATTAATTTCTATATGTATATAGGAGCATTTTCACTCGATGATTTTGTTTTGTTTTCTAGTATTTTCCTTTATTATTTTTTTTGGGAGGGGGAGTATCAACGCAGCTTTCCTTCTCCTGGGTGCACCACTAATTAATACAATATCTAGTATTGATGCATGTTTCAATACTGCTGTTAAAGTACTACTGAGATAAAATTTACATTCACAAATGATCCTCAGAACCTCATTCCACAAACCATAAAATGTTTTTGATCAAAAATGTGAAACAAAGTATTATTAATTATTTTTGATTAGTATTTATATTCATTTCAATGAATTAATATTATTCATTTTCAGTATATTATATATATATATATATATATATATATATATATATATATATTAGGTGTAAAAATTAACCATATGAAAATGTCAATATTATTTATAAAACAAACTCGCGGTATTTAATTAAATCGATAAAGAAACCGAAAAAAGTAAATGCACGGCTGTAGAAATGCAAATGGAATGAAAAAACTATAAGATTAGACAAATATTGGAATTAATAAAGCAGATATTGAACGATTGTAAATGCTATAGAAGAATAAATAATAATAAATAATTTCAGCACAAAAATATGTGGATTTTTAACCAACGATAATAGAATGAGTCTCTTAAAAATGAATGCGAGTTTTGCCCCCACTTAACAGAAATAACAAAATTATTTCTATAAATCTAATCATAACCTACAAGAAAAAATAATTTCTGTTTGAAAGACAACTTTGGTAAGGAATTAAACGAGAAATATATATTACCTCAGCAAAGGTAATATTTGAGGATGGTTTTCAGAGCTGTCATACATACTGGAAAATTTAAATCTTCCAAGCAGAAAACAAATGTTTTTCTGAATTTGCTACAAATGTAATGATGCGCCTGAAATTGATGTTATTGAAATATATAAAAAATACTATAATATAATGTCAAAATACAGATCTGAACTGTGGTAAAATTAACTTTCTAAAATGATTTATTTTTTCATCCAACAAAATACAATAACATTGTTCGGACCAACAATATTTAATATATTATTATTGCTTTTTGTGATAGATTTTTCTGTATTATTACAGATTCTTCTTTAGCTTGGCACTGTCATCAAAATTTACATAAGAGAAAATTAAAAATAATTAATAATAATATATGAGTGTGGTTTTTGAGGTGCAAAACAAATTCATTTGTGAAAATGATAATACGTGTTTGGGTTTAAATAATCGAATTTGAGTTTTATAAATTTATTCTGCTTTTATTAGATAATGTGTAGTTTACTATAGATCGAAACAAATCAAGTATTTTATAGGAAATGCATTCTCTTTTAAGTAAATTTGTATGAAATAATAAAAAATAATGTAATAATAAAGTATGCGAGGTAAGAAGCTCATAAACAAAGGGAATAATATCAAAACTAATGTACTATTCATTCTATACATTTTAAACAGGATAAAGTAAAACGGATACCACACGAAACTTTAATTAAGCATTTGATAAAGATAGGTTAATATTTGGAAGATGTGATATTGACTTAAATTTTTTATTTGAACTTGTGATTTGTTTCGTACCAGTAATCCTAGGTTTGAATAAATGAAAGTGGAGTAGAAAAGAAAGTAGAAACCTCAAAGAGAAGAAACGAGCAATTTATTTTTTTTTATTTTGTAAGGACTACCTTCAAAAATGAACTAATTAAAAAGTAAAAAATATTCTTTGAAACGTTATAGTTGAATTCGATTTACTTCAAATTGCACAAAAGAAGTTTGACATTTATTATTTCATATTTTTTTTATTTTTTTGATCCACCAGGAAAGTGGAAATTCGAATAAATAGGTTATTGATAAGTTAAAGCTCAGATACAAGGTACAGGTCAATTTGAATATTGCAGTTAATTTCTCTTAAGGAACAAAATAAATATATTTTAACATCTAATCGTTATGTATGATTGAAAATAGGAAATATACAGTAATTTACGTCAAGTTTTTTTACTGTTCTAACTTTGAGGGCTTTGAGGGCGCATCGAAACTAATATCATTAGCGTTATAACTGTGAGAAAGCACTAAATCACAACAAAAAATGAAAAAAATATTAAAATGACTGTCCAATGGAGAACACCTAGTATTATTCACTATTGCTGAAACCAGACCAGATAAATTGGAACAAAGACGCTGAAAAATGTCAAATTATATACAACAAATTAACATCGAACTACTTTCTTTAATAAATCTGATGTTTTACTTTTCTAAAATAAATATTGTTCTCAAATGATTTAGAATATTAATAGTTAAAGAATGATTTTTTTCAGTAATTCTAGAATTAGTTTTATATTGGTATTTTTGTTCATAATAATTAATTATATAAAAAGTCCTTTTTTGTAAATTAATTCAAAACGTATTTATACTAAATAAATCTATTTCTATTCGATAGAAATAATAAATTAGTAATATTTGAATACCCTTTATTCAAACACGATCACTACAAAGCTAACTGATCTTTCATAACTATTATATTATTCAATGTCATAAATTTTTGAATAGATCGAATATCCACCTATAATAGTTTATATATATATATATATATAATGTATATATATATATATATATATATATATATATATATATATGTATATATGTATATATATATAGAGAGAGAGAGAGCAAGTAAAGTAAAATTTAAGGTTAACTGATAATATTTCCTTAAATCCCATTTTTACAATGCACGCTAAAAGCCGAAATATAGCATATAAAATTTTAAGATATCATAAAAAATATACGATGCTATGCTTTTCGTATACTCTAATGCAATGTTGTTTATGGCTACATAACGTGAAAAGAAAGTATAATCATATCACGAAAATATGAATCAATCGAAGTACACTTAAGTTGCTTAATTTATTCATGACTGAATGTACATATTTAAAGCTGTAATTGTTAAATATTTGAACAGTTGCAATTATTTTAAGGACATTTTAAAATCTTATATGTATATGTGTGTATATATATATATATATATATAAGAAAAGAGACAGAAAAAAGAAGAAAAGTGTAACTCTTAAATTGATGTAACATAATTTGATCTTGTCTTTTTATTTATATTTTTAAATTAAATCTTTCATATTATGGAAGATATATTTATGACGTGCCTTAAAAATCATAGTTACTTTTCAAATTACTCACGATTTATGGCCTTGATAATTTCATTATTATTAAAAACTATGAACTGGTTTCACGTTTGTTTTGGGTGTTCAATAATTGGTATTATTTTTTTCTTAATAAGCTGTTCAGAATTTAGTAAAAATATTTTTCATGTTAAAATAGCATGATAGTGATTGTTGCTAATACGAAAAAGGGTTAACAAAAGAATAGTTTCATTACTCTCAGCATATATATTTTTTCATTAATACTATTTAACATACATTTTATAAATATACTTAAAACTATCCCATTACTTCATGGTTGATTTAATTTGAATTATAGATAATAAAACATATAATAAAAATATATATATATATATATAATGAAATTATAATGTTAATATTTTAAACCTTATTTTCATATTTTTGCTGACAAAACGCTTTATCAGTTTGGAAAAGCACAAATCAATTAATTAACGACTTAACATCAGAGCAGTATTATCATAGTGTCGTATGAAACTTTAAATTAATTTCAATTAAAAACGATAAATGTAATTTAATTATGCAGCACTTTTAGTTAAATATCATATATTATCAATTTAAAAAATTCAAATCTAAAATATAGAGTTGAAATATAGAAATAAACGTACGAGCCTTTATCTTTGATGACTGGCCAACAACTAACTTTTTCTTCGAACATTTGACTTCTAAAATTCATATTAGTCAAAATAAGTTTTCCGCAAGTAATCTGTTATAAATTTTCTTTCATGAAAAATTTTACAGAACTAACTTTTTATGTTCACTGAAAAAACTGATACATAATATTTGTATGTAAATTTGTTTGAAAAATGTAGAATCTAAATGTGTCAAAAAATACAATTACAAATCACTGACATTTTATTACTTATGAGAAATTACTAGAATTTTTGAAAAATATTTTATAACGTAACGGTTATAGAATTTAGTGGTTGACAATTGTCGATAAATTGTTTTGGAATAATTTATTTTTGTTTTTAGTAATTTTAATCGTAAGAACTGAATTTTTTTCGGATATAAATGAGTTTGTTATCCACTATATGGAATGCTTTATATTATTACCAATGCAATGTTGGTACGAATTTTCAATATAAATACAGGGTGTAGCATAAAACCTCCCGAATTTCGATCAGTTATTGGTTCGGCGCTATTGAAGTTGGACGGGGCGTAGTAAGGTCTTTCGATAGCATACGGCTTACTTTTTTTAGTTTATGTCATGGCTTGGACGGGTGTGCACCGTGTGTTCATGATTGAATCATTTATCCAAAACAACTAATCTGGGATCGGCACGCAGAAATCTTTGAAAATTCATTTCGGGCTCGGTCGAAATGCAGGGTGGGTGAGATCTTTATTCCCGTCGAATAAGGTCAACTAGGTTTTTTGAAAATTTTCCTAGGCAGCAAAGTCAAGATTATGACATATGACAGTACTACACGTTGTTAGATAAAACACGTTACAGTCTAGTTTTGAAAGGGAACTAATTCCCAGGAACGACAAAACAACTACTTGTATACAGAGACTCCAGACACTGTCAGCTAAACCAAAAACGCGTTAAAAAAACGATCGAAATGCTGCTGTTTTGAACCGAAAAACCATATTATTATGGGTTGCAAATTTCAGGGCCACAGGTTCAGCGTTAAAACGAAAATTACATGGAAGACCATGGAGCGTTAGGGCGCCAGAAAATGTCAACGCTGTGAGAGAGTTCATTGTACAATCTCATAAACGTTCAGCCCGTAACCATGCTTCTGCTTTCGGTTTATCTGATTGAACTGTCAGGAGAATTTTATACACTGATCTTAAGTTCCATCCTTACAAAATGATGGTTGTTCAGAAATTTAAGGAACGCAACTAGGAGAACCAAATGGCCTGTTGGGAGGATATCCTTCAAAATGTTCCTGCAAGCGCTGTTCTCCTCAGAAGTGACGAAGCTCACTTTCATTTGTCTGGTTACGTCAAAAATCAGAATTTTTCTTACTGGACGAAAAACAATCATCATCAGCTTCATGAAAAACCCCTACACAGCCAACTTGTCACTGTTTGGTGCGCTGTTGCAGATTTTGTTGTTAACGGCGCTCGATTTTTTGAGAAGGAACGCAAAACGGTTATAGTTACTTCCCAACGGTGTGTGGAGATATTACGGAACTTCTTGTATGATTTCAACAGGTTGAGGTCACCGCTCATACGGCGAGAAGATCAATGGAACTTTTGAGAGAAATGTTTCCAGGAATGTTCCACTTGATCTCGATAGACGGTGACCTTGTATGGCCTCCACTTTCACTCGATCTCGTCCTTGTGACTTTTTTCTTCGGGACCATCTGAAAGCTTAGATCTAAAAACATCGACCAACAACCATTAATCGACTGAAAGCTACTATATGCTAAGAAATTGAATCGATAACGCCGAAAATGACCCACCGAGTGACTCAAAACTTCATAAGTCGACTATAAATGTTTATGGCGAATGAAAGCTACCATCTGGATGATATCATAGTCAAAAGTAATCGAAAATAAACTGTATTCCATTCACTTTCAGATTATGTAATGACATTTTAAATAGCATTTACCGTTCCTTTTTTGTTAACCTTTAAAATCTGAGAGGTTTTTTGTGACACTCTGTAAATGAACTGATCGGGTTAAAATTCCAATATTTATTTTCGTCAGCACTATGCAGTATAACATAATCAGTGAGTCATCAAAGAAGTAATACTATAAAAGAAACGTAATAACGTTGCGGACTAAAGCATTTGCATTTGTAATAGTAGTCAGCGCTTTTTAGAATAGGATTCATTGAAAAAAAGATTATATATGTGTATAT
Source organism: Acanthacorydalis orientalis (assembly GCA_034766995.1). Lineage (NCBI taxonomy): Eukaryota > Metazoa > Arthropoda > Insecta > Megaloptera > Corydalidae > Acanthacorydalis > Acanthacorydalis orientalis. Next base: position 3,763,036 of record CM068320.1, on the reverse strand, counting down.
AATATATATAATATATATATAAATGTATATATATATATATATATATATATATATATATATATATATATATATCAAATAATACGCTTCATTATTGATTTTAAATAAAATCATATGAATAAAAAATAGTATACATTTTTACATCTAATTTATCATTGATAAAAACAAAGGCTTTCTACTTCGTCTTCCATTATAATAGCATCTTAACTCTAAACAATTTTTTTCTACCTACTTTATCAATGATGAGAGTACTTTTTATTGTTTATAAAATTAAATTTAAGTTGCGTGTTATAAAAATTGCAATAAAATAACATACTACTCCTCTATTTACAGTTTTAATTTTAATTTTTTTTGAGCAATTAGCCAAGAATTGATCGAATAGTTCAATATCACTTGTTTTCTTTGTATCGACTCACTTTAATTATGTTGTTTATTGTAACATTTGATTCTATTTGATTTAGATAAATTAATAAAAACATTAATTTGATCTTATAGCACACATTTTTTGAACGCTGTAATCTTTTAATTCTTTTTGAATTATCATTATTTTATAAATTGAATTAAATTGTATAAAATTTAGATTATCATTGAACTTTCTTTTAATCAATTAAAAGTTCTAGATTATCGTTATTAATTTTGTACTTAAGCAAGTATCTTAATCTTCCAGTAGAAATAATTTTAATAGTTAAATTTAATATAATTGTAGACTACAGATTAAAATAAATTTGACGGAATTCATTTTTACAAGATCTAGTAGGACTTAGAAATAAAGTGCAATTATTAAAGTTGTACTAAGTCTTATGAGGATAGTTCGCTAAAAGAAAGTCACTTTGTACGAATATATAAATTGATTAGGAGTAGATAGATCAGATATTAAAAATATAAAATATAACATGATTTTTTACTAGAATATTATTTTATTTCGGTTTCAAATGCAATCTGAAGATATTTCTCGATTTTTTAACAAGTGTTGAAGTAATGTCTGAGATTTTATTTTAAAAAATATACGATTATAAATTATGAATGTATTGGTATGCTCTTGAAGCAATGGTAAATTCAAAGGGGATGAATAATAATCATAAATATCAGTTTAACTTTTTTTTGAGATGATTTAAATACACAACTGTAATTTAATTAAACTTTTAACTTTTTAAAACTATTTGTTTTTATACTAGTTAATATCTATTGCTTTTCATTTAAAATCTACATATCTACTTTAAAATCATAATGACTATCTGGTTGGAAAAGTGTCTTTCTTAAATCTATTATCTTCTTAAGCTTACAGACTCGATCTGCTCTTGTATTGCAGACAAATAAAAATAAAAGTAATATTTTCTAGTAAAATAAAATGTTCTAATTAAATCAATAGGAGTCCACCCAAACGCTTTTTAAAATTGACTACAAATAAAAATGAGTACAATTTTTTTATATTCAGATAACGTTATTGGTAAATTTTAATAAATAATGAGGAATAAAAAATAACTGCAAGTGAATTAGTTTCGGTAAAGCAATGTGTAATATTATTGGAAGAATAATACTGGGAATCTGACTGAAAGGTTCCATCATAACAATAAAGTTTCAAATTTCTACCGACCATAGCAAACAATCTGTTAGGAAATGAGATAAATAACTACCTTATAAAAAATGATCTTATTTATGACCTGGATTAATAATTGCGTTTGACTTCCAATTATTTTCTCTTAACATTGTTAAAAGAAATTTGTTTTTTTTTACATAAAATTTACGATAAAATTAACACAATAAAAAGGAGTAGAAATAAATGTAAAACATGAATAGAAATATATATATATATATTTAGTATAGGATATGATTAAAATAAATAAGTGAGATATTATGAAATATTTGGTTTGAAAATTTTCCAAAATAATTTTAAAATATTGAAAATTTTACATATTTAGTAAGATTTCTATAAAAAAAGTTTTATCAAAAATATTTTTAACGAGTTTTGACCTTGATACAGTTATAAAATGATTTCAATACTATATGTAAACATGTAATAGAAGTTCATAATGTAAATTACTGTTGTATATAAATTAGCAATTATATTCATGATTGGCACAATACAATGATTACACAAACAAAATTCCTCTCATGTTGTAAATCGGCCTTTGAATTCTTACGCTGTAATTCCAGAGGTCAATAACCATTCAAATAAACGACTACAATTCCAGCTCTTCTCGCTATTTGTAAATACGCCAATAAGACAGCGCAATTGTAACGAGAAAGAAAAACTGGAGAAATATATTCGACCCTCTTAAGCAAGACATTAGTCAGTCTAATTTCAAGTGTTCTCTTATAATTTCTTTACATTTCATAATGGACATTGTGAAAATATACTTCTGTTTAGGTTGTGATGCGAAAACAGCACCATATTGTTTAGTAAATAAACGAAAAATGTATTTAAAATGTACAATTTTATTGTAGCGATAAAATGTGTTCGGGAATGAAATCTTTTATAATGGGGTTTTTTTAAATATACAGCAAGATACTTTTCTTATTTGTATTCGATTTTTTGTCACTCGTTATTTTATAAATTTGTATGATTTGTTTATATATATATATATATATATATATATATATATATATATATATATATATATATATATATATATAAAGTCATTGTAATATTGCTGCAATAGGTCATTTTAAAACTTTAAGTACCATGTGAGAAGGTCATAATTACAATAATATCCTGTAAAAAGGTTGTTTTTTTTTGGCAATAAAATCAATTGTGAATGTTTAAAGATACGTTCAAGCTTGTGAAAATTGGGAATGCATATTTATGCGTTAGTAGCTGCTATGACTGATTTGTAATTCATCATGAAAATATGAGACCAAACTTGAAAATTCATTAAAGAATCCTTGAATCAGAACGAAATTATTATCTTCATTACAATACAGATCTGATATCATCAAATTTACACTTATTCTTAGCACTAATGAGTTATATTAAATGATGGTAGTTTAACTTTGTCGGCCAAATTAAGGATTGGTTAGAAAAACAATTAATTTCTTCACAGAAATAATGGAAGAGAAGCTTGCTAATTTGGCTTGTAAATGGATGACATTCATGAATTCTGACGATTATATGAAGAAAATAAATTCACCATTTGGAAGGTTATATTCTAGACTTTATTTATTTTTTTGATCATCCCAGTATCACAAACGATTCAAAGTTATAATGAAAAACTTTTCAATCTATATTCGTATTTTCTTTTGAAAAATCAGCACTTTTATTGTTATGTGTCAGTTTTCTATAAAAAAGATAAAATGTATGTCAATGAAAGTACTTTTTTTATATTTCTTCACATTTTATGAAACGCTATTTTACTTAAAGTATAAATACAATTTGATAATTATTATTAAGTAGAAATTCCAAATGTGACAAGTATTCAAATTTTAATAATTTTTCTCTTTTAGACAAGAACATTTATGAAATTTTTGTTTTATATTATTTTTTATTTTTTTAGGAATATTAGGTCATTAAATATGAAATGTAAGATTTCGAATCAAAAGTTTAGTTTGTTATATCTCAAACAAGAAGCTGTAAAATTAATTATAATATCCGCCTAAACTATTGGCAAAGTTTTTCCATCTTAAAGGTAGCTTTTTTATGCCAGCAGCGAAGAAGCTTGGAGACGAGTGGCGATGAAATCGCGAAAGGTGTTTTCCACAGCTTGTTGAGAATTGAATATTTTTTCTTGCAAGAAGTAATCCAAAGCTTGGAATAAGTGGTGGTTAATTGGTGAAAAGTCTGGTGAATTCGGTGAATGACAGAGAGTTTCCAGGTCGAGCTCCTATAGTTTCATCAGTGTTGTTTCTGCGACATGTGGTTGAGCTTTGACTTGCAAGTGGATTGGCCTGTCTCTATTAACCAATATCGACTGGTTAATCGCAAAGATCCTCAACATTTCGTCCAATTGGTTACATTAAACATTCGCTGTAACCGAGTGACTAGGTTTCATGAAGCTTTAGTAGATAAAATCTGCGCTGGATCACCAAACAGACACTATTAGCTTTTTTTGAAGAATATTCAGTTTTTGACTGTATTCGGCTCTTTATCTATATCCAACCATTGTGCCGAACGTTTGCGATTGTTAGGAAGAATCTATTTTTAATCACATATGCCAATACGGTGTAAATGGTTCACCTTTATGTCGTGACAGCAAAGAAAGGCAAGCGTTGAGACGATTTTTCTTCTGACACTCGTTTAATTTATGCGTAACCCATCTATCCAGCTTCTTTACCATGCCGCTTTGTTTACAATGGTCTAATATTGTTGAAATAATAACGTCAAACCTTTCTGATAATTCACGCATAGCTAAGATGGATTCGCTTCCACTGCAGCTTTCAGCTCATCTCTCTTGGTGTCAGGTCGCCCACGTGGATCATTTTCAAGGTTAAAATCACTAGAATGGAACTTATCAAACCATCGACATACTGTGCGTTCATGAGCCACATCCATCCCAAACACTTGGTTTATATTTTGTACTATCTGTGCTACATTCATTCCACAATGGAATCCATATTTGAAAATAACACGAATTTTTGACTTATCCATGGTTTCACTAAAATTGTGCTAGAAATTAATTGTTCATTAAATATAAACCAAAACGTGCGTTTAAACGAATGAGTATGTATACCTTCACAACAAAAAAAAACACAGGAAATGTTATTCAAAGTGAAATGTTAGAGATAGTACTTAAGGTAAGTCAACGTTAGTATTTAAGGTAATCGGACATTTCATACTTAACAACCTAATAGTAAAAAATATATAATTTTTCATCCACGGAATGAACTTAAATGACAAATCACTTTTTAAAAATAACATTTTCATATTTGCAAATTTATTTCAATTACATTATTATTTATGACGTCTTTCTTATTTTTCATTTATGGAAAAATGAAAAAAAAGTCAATAAGAACATGTGTAAATTAATCATATTTTAGAGATGATTTAACGATAAATAATATATCAACTTTTCAATTAGTAACAAATGTTTCAATAAATATTCAAAAAATTTAAATCAGTGGTTTCCCTAAAAAAAATTCAAACATTTAGAAAAATTAAAATCAAAAGGGTTACAGTAAAATATAATAATAATTTCTATCTTATTTAGCTGTTGAATTTGTTTTAAGAGCATATTTACAAAAATGTACAATAGCTTTTTGTTACAATAATGAAAGTACAATGTATTTCTATCTCTCTATAAAATGCATATATATATATATATATATATATATATATATATATATATATATATATATATATATATAGCATTTAAACATGATATGTAACAAGTAAAGAAGACGAGACGACATTTAATAAGAGTAAATATTAACATTTCTATCTAATTATCTATTATATATAAGTGTAGTGTTTGATTTTAGTTTAAAGATGTAGGAATAAATTGTAATTATATTATATAAAATATTTTATTTCTTATTACATAAGCGTTTCTCTCGTGATGGTTCAAAAATGAATAAAAAGCTAGTTGTTTTTTTACATTCTATTTATTTTTTTTAAAAAAAATATGATGTATGTCTAGCTAATAGAAGTGAAACAAGAAAATGTTATATATTACGGACAAAATTCTTAATTTTTTCTCTTTCAACATAATCACTTTTCTTTTTTCGAAATACATATACATAGTCTACATTCAGGTCATTAGGTAATTAGGTAAAAATAAATGATTAATTACTTTCAATGAATGTAAATATCAATTGATATTTTAACACAGAGACAAAAAGGTAAACTTAAGGTTGAATTTCGTTTTTCCAGTTTGTGAGAATATATATATATATATATATATATATATATATATATAAAGAGAGAGAGAGAGAGAGAAAGAGAGAGAGAAAGAGATCTATAAGAAAAGTTTCTCATAATCGAATTATAAATTTAATTTAATTAAATTTCATTTAATTATAAATTGAATTATATTCACTCTGTATTTATTATAAAGTAATTCGAAGGATTGAGTTTAACAAATATTCATAATAAAATTTCAAGTGTAAAAATATAAAATATTCCATTAAATAAAATTCCTGTAATTTTAAGAGTACATCAGAGTAGTATAGTTGATTCTCTTTCAGATAAGAGTATTCTTTTTATTCGGTTAGTAGAAAAATAATTTCTGTTCTTGTTTTCTGATTTTTAACCTTTTTTTTCAATGAAAGTATCATTTTATCGTGTTCATGTTAATATCATTTTAAAGTGTATTTCTCGGTCTGTATTTTGGTAATATCGACTTTGGTTTTATTATCAATTTTTGTTTAAATTGGGCTATTGAATTAAAGATGGAAAAGAAGCAAATAAGATCATTTTTTTATATGAATTCAAAACGTGTAGTAAAGCAACAGAAACTGCTTGTCAACTAAACGATGCTTTTGGTGTGGATAGTGTTAAGGAACGTACGGTGCAATGGTAGTTTCAAAAATTTCTTACTTGGGACGAGAGTGTTGAAGGTGAAAAAGGTTACAGACGTTATTCTTCAGTTCATAACGGCCAAGTGAAAGCGTTAGTTAAATCAGAACCATGCACAACAATTCGAGAGCTTACACAAAAATTAGGATTTAGTCATCCAACAATTCTGGATCAATTGAAACATTTAGAATAGAAAAATGTATATGAATTTGAAGGTCATAAACTGTAATTATTTTTCTACCAACTTAATATTTAAATTTTTCAAGTACAATTAATTAAAAAAATGATTTTTATTAATTACAGATTGTGTGTTTAGGTTAAATATATTTCTATTTATACGGTGATACTAATAATATTTTTGATTGAAAGGAGTTACATATTGCTGAATCAAATGAAGAATATTTTTATACGTTTACTTAAAGATGAAATTTTACTTTTGCATCGTATTATAGGGTTGAGTATAACTAATGTCTAATTATTCATACAAATATATTATGTTAGAGTTCTCTGTATTATGAAAAGAGCATGTTATAATATTAAATGCAATGGTCATCAGAGTTTTAATTTTGTGATGAGAATAATTGAAATGTACAATGTATAATTAAATAAGAAATGTTATTTTGAACGAAAGAAATTGTTACATGGTTACGGTAGAAGCGTATGTAAACTATGTTATATTTCGAAAAAAAAACGTGGTATAGAACCAAGTAGAAGTAAAGAAGCGCGCATAGCTTTAAGAATGAATGAGAAAGATGTAAAAATAATTCGACATTTTTTGAGAACATCCATCTTTTATCTGAAATGTACATTTAAAATTGGAAATAGTTTCTCTGTACTATTTAAAAAAAATGGAACTTAGAATTTCAATCTTTTTGTATATTTTTTTAACAGAAATGGAAATATCACATTATCAATTATAATATCAAGAAAATAATTAAGTAAATTGGAACTTGTTTATATTTTTTGTGTGTACTTTATTAGCACAGAATTTTTTTTTAAATTCTATTAAAATTATTTGAGCACTTTTAGAAAAATTCATTATAATTCATGGACATTTTGTATCACAGTTTGTAAGTTACTACACAGTAAAGATGTGGTTATGTCAAGCAAAGACGATTAGCAAATTATACCAATTTATATAAGAGTGTAACAGTACTTATTTCTCTCACTAATTATATTTTTTGCATTATTTTCTGTTTTTTTCTCTTTACAATGTATAAAACTATCATATTATATATTGGAAGTACTTTATTGTACACTCCGAAAAAGATACTAATTGTTGTAATTAATGAAACCAAATTTTAAAAATTTTCATAAATATAAAATAAAGTTACATTTGTTTCTAATATAAAAACATAAGTTATTAATTTACATTAAATAAATACATCATTTATTTAAAAGAAACCTTACAAGTTAATATCATAGTAATTTTATGGTCGCTTTTACTATCACGATAAGCTATAATATTAATAATTTTAGCCGAAATGACTGTTGAAAAAGGAAAAAAATATTTCCTAGTTCAAGTTTAGAGTTTTGGCTATTATATATATATATATATTTATATGTGTGTGTGTGTGTTTGTATGTATATG
>CM068320.1:3730000-3750000 GCA_034766995.1 Acanthacorydalis orientalis | reverse complement strand
CGCAACGTTACCACAACCGCCCTATTCACCGGACATGTCACCCTGTGACTTTTTCCTATTCCCCCATATGAAAAAATTCGTCAAAGGTCGACATTTTGACTCCGTTGAAGATATCCAAGAATCTGTGACGAGGGTACTCGGAGAGGTCCCACAAGAAGTGTTCCAGAATTGTTACGAAAACTGGAAAACTCGCTGGAATAAGTGTATAGATGCGGGAGGGGACTACTTTGAAGGGGATCGCAGCGATGTACCTTAATTTTTAAATATACTCGATTTTTGAATTTTGTCGCATTACTTAATTGTCTGACCTCGTATATATGTTAGTTTATATTTGACCCCACATATAAATGAAACTAATAAATTATTTTCTGTAGTGTTTTCAAAATTTATTTTAAAAAAGTATTTTCATAAATTCATATATATCAACAATAAAATCGGTAAGATAATGTACCAAAAATGTTTTTCTTTCAATTTGTAGACATAAATGTAATCAAGATTTAATAAAAACTATTATATAAAATATGGTATTTCCCTTTAAGTACTTGTAAAGTTTTATACTTTCAAGTAAGGTGAATAACATTTTTCAAATACATCTGTCTAATTGTTCCTGTGATTCTCGTCCATTTGAATCATTTGAGTTATTGTCTTTCACTACTAGTTTGAGCATGTATGCTATTTTCAGATAGATTTTAGGTAACACTAATTATTTAAAAATTAAATTTGAAGTTGTTTAAAATCTATTTGAAGATGGTACACGTGCTGAAATTAGTAATAGAAGATAGAAACTAAGGTGGTTAAAAAGGATTAAGATCTTAAAAAGAAAGCATTAAGGGAATAACAGGTATATAGTAATTACTATAAGTTTAAAAAAAATATAACCTCTTTAATTGTTTTTATCAGACTTTTGGCAATGAAAATCTTGTTTTATCTATTGATGTATTTATAGTAAGATTTACTCCTTGATAAATAATACATTACTATTCAATATCACGAGTAGATTGTTTGCAAACTGTGTCAGATATCAGATGTTATATTGTTCTTCTTATTTTTCAACGTACTATAATCTCTCATTAAGTTTAGCTAAGTTAAATTTGGATACATAGGAAACGATCATTTTTTCAAATATTTGATAGCCATTTATGTCTTTCTAATCTTAGACTATTTTAACTTCTTTCACTTCATTCTTTTTTAATAAACTGATTTTTCAATGTTGAGTTAATCTAATGTAAATTATTCTATAATTTTGGCACCATGGATAAATTGACTTTTATGAATTAATATGTCACTTTATGCACATGCAATTAAATATTTTTCTAATCGAAAATATTCAATAACTAATTATGAATAATTTTTGATTAATCCTTTTGCGCATTTTAATGCTCATTCCATTGTCATTGGAGCTCTCAAAGACATATCATCTATTCATCATTAAATTAACTCAGTCATTGATACTAAATTTACTTATTATGAGGTTTTAATTTAAACTCTCAATCCATTGTACAACATTTTTGTAAATGATGTTCATTAGGTGATTCAAATGTATGAAATTCAGTCGCATTTCATGGTTACCTCCGTTTTAATATACTTTGTTGAAACTTCTTAATAATTTTATAACAATTAGTTTACTGTATTCTGTGTCGTGCAGTTTCTTAATTAAATACGATCTAAGTAGTTCACAACATTTGTCTTTTTTAATATTAATTTACATCTTACTTCTTTTTTTTATTCAATAAAAACAAAAACTTATCTCTCGTTTAACTAGAGGAATCTTTAATAAGTGGATCCATTAGGTTGGTAGGAAAATAGTTGCAACTTTTGTTTTCTGAATTCTAACTTCAATTTTTTTCAATAAATGTGTAATTTTTCTGGCTGTATGTAGGTAACATCAACTTTGGTTTTATTATTAATTTTGCTTCAAATTGTGTTATTGAATTATAGACGGAAAAAAAGCAAATAAGGGAATTTTGTTTCAAATTTAAAACGGGTGGTAAAGCAGCAGAAACTGTCAGGAAAATAAACGATGCTTTTCGTGTGGGTACTGTTAAGGATCGTACGGTGCAATGGTGGTTCCAAAAATTTCGTGCTAGGGAGAGCCAAGAGCCTTGAAAATGAAGGTCGCGGGCATCTTTCTTCAATTCATAACGACCAATTAGCGTTAGTTTCATCAGAACCACGCACAGCAATTTGAAATCTTCCACAAAAGTTAGTCGTTAGTTACCTAACCGTTCTGGACCATTTAAAACAGCTACGAAAATCAAAAAATAGAGAAATGTTTATGAATTTGAAGGTCATAAACCGCAATTGTTTTTCTATTAACCTAATAGAAATATATGTCAGCATTTTTTCTTATATATTGCTTATTTTACTTGCCACATATATTTTTCAGTAGTGTAGTTAGAATCGTGTTCACTCAGAACGTAAAATATATGTAGTTCTCCTTTTGAACAATTATGCTTTAATTTTTTATATTGTTAACAGTCCTGGATCACTTAAAACAGCTAGAAGTGTCAAAAAAGCTTGACTTATGGATATAACATGAACTGAACGAAAACCAATAAACCGAAATTATTTTTCTACCAATCTAATAAAATTTTGACGACAAATTTTCAGATTATTTTCATTCGTCTATTGTTGTGATTACTGATTACATATATATATATAGAGAGAGAGAGAGAGAGAAAGAGAGAAATAGGCAAAGGTAGAAAGAGAGAGAGAGACATAAAGAGAGAGAGAGAGATGGAAATATTTCAAAAATTAAGAAAAAATTACGATTATTAATTTTTTAAACATTTTTGTGCCCTTTGTATTCAGCATAAGAAAACATACTACTGTTTTTATTAAAAGGAAACGAATCACCTTACTTCGAATTCATTGAATTATCAGCAAAAAAGTTAACATTGAAATACTTAAAAAAGGTTATTACATACGAAAGAAATCTATAAAATTGTGACACATATAAATAGCCATACATTCCATTGAATAAAATATACGGAATGGAAAGTATGAAGTCATGTAACAGCAAAAAATCGTATATAGTATTTCTTTAACAGTATGACCGGAAGATAGATGGCGCAATATCTTCAGATGTGTTTTCAATCAATCTTTCAGACACTGCGCCTGGTGTTGGATTCAAGAATCGTTACTGAAATAAATTCTGAATACGATAGCAATGGATATACTATATTTATTCGTATGCGTTCAGTGAATTTCTAGTTTGAATCAACTGGAATTCGACGAATTGTAAGTAAAGATCTTCTATAGACTCGTGTGCATATAAAACGTTTTATTTTTTTGTTTCTACAAGTTCTGTCGTTTATCTGCATTTAACTAAAATTTTTCGTATTTAAATATATGTATGTACATACAAATATATACATATATATATATATATATATATATATATACATATACACGTTTATATACAAACAATAATTTTTGCTTGACATCATACATCTCACTTTATAACATTTTGTTTATGACGCATAGTTATGAAACGAATAAAAAAATTCAATGGATAAATAAAATTATAACTATTATTCTTCTTTGTTCATTCAGTACAAATATGAAAAATATGTTTGAATATTAGAATAAAATAATAACAAGAAAGCAGAGCTGGTCAAGATAAATATATGTATCCGCTAAGACATTAAAAATGTGAAGGGAGAATTAAGAAATAATATTTCAATAAGAAAATATTAATTCGACATTATATTCTTATTTTAAAATAATATAAATTATTGTATAATCGTCTATATTTTTTAGGAATATTAAAATAGGAATATTAGGAAAAATAAATAGGAATATTAAGGAATAATAAAAATAAACATGTATATATATATATGTATATATGTATATATGTATATATATATATATATATCTGTATATATATATATATATATATATATATATATATATGTATATATATATATATATATATATATATATGTATATATATATATATGTATATATATGTATATATATATTTGTATATATATATATATATATATATATATATACATATATATGTATATATATATATATATATATAATATACACACCCTTAAAGATAATCGAAACTAAACGATATATATGGTTAAATCGTTCAACAAGGGTATTACAAATATCAAAGTTAAAACAATAGGAAAAATTGTAATTCAACCATGATTGTTTGGAAAATTTTGTTTTAGGAAGCTCATAAAAAGACCGGTATAAATATTTGAAACCCTATTGAACGAAGAAGTATTTATTTAGATTTCCTTATATATATATATATATATATATATATATATATATATATATATATATATATATATATATATGTGTATATATATATATATACAAACATATATATATATATATATATATATATATATATATATATATATATATGGTTAAATCGTTCAACAAGGGTATTACAAATATCATAGTTAAAACAACAATTCGAACTGAGTTAATTTTAAAATACCTGGATAAAAAATGCATCACGATTTCCATATGTGTATCAGGTCTAACATATGTAAATAGAAAATTAATCATATCTACTTTTTTATCACTTAAATGCTAAAAACTAAAGTATAAATATGAATGAATAACATTTTATTCTATTTATTCGCATTCCTTTTATTATATTTCTCCTGTTATTGTTCACCAGCTAGCTAATTGAAAATGTTTGACTGCTCGAATAAGATATATTGATTGTAATGCATATATCATTGTTTAAAATGTATTATTAAATAAAATAGTCGGCAATTAAATAATTATTTATTTTAACTGACCATTATGCAAGTCTTTATTTTAACAGGACAATTACCCGCTGGATAAGAACCACACGGACATTAACTTCCAGTAAATACCTTCTTGAAAATTAATCTCCGTGTACCCTCCACCGGACATTAACCTTCCGTGTAAACAACCACCATGACTTTACCCCCTCCCCTGTGTAAAAAATACTTCGGAGATTAACCTCCCGTATAAAAATAAAATCTCTTTAAATAAATTTCTTTTACATAACACAAAATGGATACAAAAATGAAAACTTGTGTATAAATCATTGATTAAATGTATTGTAAATATAATTGTATCCATAATTAGGTGTTTCGTATAATTTTAAAATTATATCCATATTTCGTTTTGTCAAATAAATTTCTGTTAAAATTTTTATTTTGCCAAATTTATTTTAATATATTTATTTTGTCAAATAAATGTTTATCCTTTATTTGTTGTGTCAAGGTAACTTTATTTAGAGTTTTTATTTTTATACGGAGGTTTAATGTCCGGTATTTTTTTATATAAGAGGCTAATATCGGGATTTTTTTTACATGGAGAGTTAATGTCCGAGGGGTTATTGACGGAAATTAATGTCAGTGGGATTTTTGTACAGGAGATAATTGTCCTAGAACCGTGTTTATATATAAGAATTTGACATTGGATAAGTAGTATTTGTATATTAAATCTATTTGTATCCGTATGTATAAGATCATGTATTATATAAATATCAACCTCCTGTCATAAATATTTTATTTGAAATAAAATACTTTACTTTATTATATATATATATATATATATATATATATATATATATATATATATATTCAAACGATCTGATTTAAACAATAAAAAAACACCATTTTCTGTATGTTTACATTCAGTTCTTTATTAATAAAAACTAGAATTAAAAATTAACAAAAACATTTAATTAATTATATTTTCAGAAATGATGAATATTAATCTTATTAAGTACGATATTCAATACTATGTGAAGTGTAAAACATGATAACCAATGTAACCAATATTCCGTCATAATTAATTCATTGATAGTTGGTTGAAGAGCTGAACTCGGAAATATAATCTATCAGTTTAAAAATTAATTTCATATTGATCAAAAATCAATTCGTTCCATAAGTGCATCTTCTGAATTGAGAAAATAGTTAATCTTAATAATTCATCGTGTTGAAATGTCTTGTCTGAGATGAAAATGTCGTTTACTTGAGTTTAATGTTTGATCAGGTGTACATTTAAGGAATAAATTCGTCACCATTAATCTATTAAATTAATACAATTTTGCTAATTTGGCTATTGATTGACTCCATTCGCCCTTGTCAGTTTGTTTGGTGTTTCAGTTTTATCAAGAGATTTTTTCTAAGATGATATATTTATATAAGGGGAATTTGTAATTTGAACTCTCGATAAATTAAACTTTTGTTCAAGGAAGTTTTATACACAGTTCCTTTTATTGACACACTTTGGTTCTTTATCGTGTAAGCTATTTCAAAAGATTTATTTGTGTCAATTAAACTCATTAATACACATGAAGGGTCATATAAAATTACTTCAATGTGTAAAAATTGTTTAAATACTTGCCTAGATAAGCTGTGAATAGAAATTGAGATAATTAAGATTTTTTTGTTCATTAAATTAATAAAATTATATATAATTTATAACACATAATTAATTAATTATAAATAATATATTTTGGTGTTTATTTTATTTTATTGAATTATTATTGAATATTTTTCTTAATTTTTAATTCGAATTTTTATCAATAAAGAAGTCAGTGTAAACATATAGCAAATGGGGTTTTTTGTTATTTAAATCAGATCATTTTATTATATATATATATATATATATATATATATATATAATAATATTTTATTTCGAATAAAATATTCATTACAAGAGGTTGGTATTTATATAATAGATGATCTTATATATACGGATATAAATAGATTTAATATACAAATGCTGCTTATTTATTTTATAGTTTGTAAATACTATAAAAGTCAATACAATCTAATCAATTATTTGTTATGCTTTACCAAAATTTACATTCTTATGAAAAAATTATATATTTTTTATTTTTAATGCATATATATATATATATATATATATATATATATATATATATATGTTAATAATATTTTATTGTTTTTTTCAATCTGTTTATCAGAATCTAAATAAAAATAATAATTCACTTATTATAAGTAATATTTTAAAATTCATTGAATCTATACAAATACTGTACTCCAAAAAAGTTATCCAATAAAATAATAAAAATCGTTTGCGGGACCTGAGTAATAATGCGAGTCGAATGCCCTCTGTTAACAAAATAATGTTCTAATCTTCTCCTTAATTGTATTTTATTAATTTTTCATCATTTTTGTAATTATTTCACATTATGAAATATGAAATATTTGTTTGAGGTAATATAAATCATGTAAATTTATTCTTGTCAATTAAGTTGCCTTGCAACATTGACAAGAATATTGAAATAGACACGAATTAATTAAGAAATTGAACTTAACGTTCACTCAATCGATTTTCATTAAGAAAACGTTATATTCCGTACACAACAAGCGAGCTGGTTTCAAAATTAATCCTGGCATTCATGTTTTGATTGTTGACAGGTTAAGAGAATCTTTCAGTCTTCGCTTATTTGTTACAATATTTATAAAAGTTGCAAGTCTATAATATTAAATGGTTATCAAAAATTTAACTATGGAAAATACTATGAATATTTTATGAATGTCTTTAGGTTAAAATGGTGTTATATATAATTAAATTTTGTAACAGTTTTAATACTCTATTGCACATTATATTTTTTGTATATTTTATATGCTTTATTTCTTATTTTTTCATAATATGATTTTCGTTACAAATAATACTTCATTATATCTTAGAAATATATAATTTAATATTGTAAAATATGCGTATATAAACTATATGTGTTAGTTATTAGATTGATAGCAAAATAATGTCGATTTTTATTTGCTGAAATTTAATCTTATTTTTTTTTAAATAAAAATATCATTTAATCGTGTTTATATTAACATCATTTTGAAGTACTTTTTTTAGTCTATATTTTGGTAACATCAACTTTGGTTTTATTACTAATTTTGCTTCAAATTGGGCTATTGAATTAAAAATGGAAAAGAAATAAATAAAAGCATTTTTTGCATGAGTTCAAAACGGGTGGTGAGACAACAGAAACTGCTCGAAAACTAAACGATTTAGTGTGGGTACTGTTAAGGAACGTACGGTGCAATAGTGGTTCCAAAAATTTCGTCCTAGGGACGAGAGTCTTGAAGATGAAGGTCGCGGGCATTTTTCTTCAATTCATAACGACCAACTGAAAACGTTAGTTGAATCATAACCACGCACAACAATTTAAGATCTACAAAAGTTAGGTCAGCCAACAGTTCTGGATCTCTCAAAACAGCAATGAAAATCAAAAAAGGGAATAATATATATGAATTTTAAGGTCATAAACCGCAATTATTTTTTTGCTAATCCAATAGTTTCTTAATCGAATTTAA
Organism: Acanthacorydalis orientalis; assembly: GCA_034766995.1. NCBI lineage: Eukaryota > Metazoa > Arthropoda > Insecta > Megaloptera > Corydalidae > Acanthacorydalis > Acanthacorydalis orientalis. The sequence continues at coordinate 3,741,688 of CM068320.1, read as the reverse complement.
TATACTTATAGTTTTACACATGTTGTTAAGAACACGTTCATATTTCATAAATCTATAAGCCAATTATTACCAAAGGTTTCATTCTTATCCAAATATTAAGATATTCACAAAATGCTGACAACAACACGGATAGTGTTATGCTCTACCCACAGATAAAATATAATTGGCTTTTGTAATTACTTACTTTCTACGTTATCTTATAAAATGGTATATATATATATATATATATATATATATATATATATATATATATATATTTATATATATATATATAAATACTTATATATATATATATATATATATATATATCAATGTGTGTGTGTGTGTGTGAGTGAGTGTAAATAATCAAATCGTGGTATGGTTTTATTTTATGAAAAACTTTTCCAGTGTTGTACTTTTTTTTTGTATCTGAAAGACAATAAATACATTTCTTCCTAAACATGTTTGTAACTATTTATAATGGGCAATACTTGTGTAAACTAAATTTTTAAATTTAATGTATAATATAAACAAATTATCACTTAAAAGTAATATTTTTGTAATCAATATGAAAATTTAAACTATAATGCATTTTGGTTAAACCATAAGTTACAATACATTGAGTTAACGATTAATTAGAGCAGTGGTTTATAAGGGGTCTGTTTAAAGAACAAACAAGTTTTGAAAATAAGCGAAATTATCTCAAATTATATTTAGAGTAATAAAGTGTTTAATTAGTATAATGAGTGCTAAATAATGTGTGTAGAATAATGTGTATCACCGAGAAAAAAGTCATGATGAACTATGATGGTTCAAGAAAATAGAGTTTAGCAGTAGTAAAAACAATAGATGGCGATAAATATGTAGTAGGTTGTGAAGAAGAGTTTTCTCATTATGGGGTTTAATCATGTAAACTGGATGATGTCAGATACGGCCGTTGGCGAAAATGACATTTTCGTGATATAAAACGTCAGAAACAGTGAAGAGTTTTTGCAAGTATGGAAATGATTTTTAGTATTACAACAAAAATGAAAATATTGACGGTAATTCTAATAAAATATATCAGAAGACGAGAAAAATAGATTACATACCTGAGCTTAAATGATAGATAAATCAGGATACCAGGAAATTTGTTACTAAATTACAATCTCCAATATTATTAACTGTTCAAATATATATATATATATATATATATATATATATATATATATATATATATTTATATGTATATATATATATATATATATATATATATATATATATATATATATATATATATATATATAGGGAGAGAGAGAGATAAATATTTTTTTCAGAAAAAATGTTCGAGATTATGACAATTTTCATTTCTATTTATGTTCTTATATACAAAATATGAAAAACATAAGTAACAAGATATAAATTTAAAAAATAACTTTTTAAGTTTAAAAAATATATTGAAAAATATTATAAAATTGATAGACATTAATGAAAAGTATTTTCGTTCACAAATAGTTCATGACATTTTACTTTTAAAGGAGGATGCTTATTAAAAAATGCAATTAAATAAATTTATTACAAAAAGCAAAACTCCCGTTTATTTAAAATATTATAAAACGTCTGTTTGGAGCAGATTGTACATACATAAGTACATTCATAAATACACACATAAAAGTATGTTCGTATATTAAAAAATCAAGCACATGAAAACAATTTAATATTGTGTCATTTTCTTAAAATGAATGCAAATCGAGTCTAATACATGATAAATATTTTAATAATAAAATTTCTTTGAGTGTTGCTGTTAAAGAAACTACTTAGTACATCAGAGAAATTTTCCACCCTTGCTCTTTTCGTCGAAATTAATCTCCTGCCTAATCTATAGAGATTATGAAAGCAGCGGTCTTTTCATTATTATTCCTTTTAAAGGAGCATATTTGAAGTGGATACTCTATTTATATTGTTATAGAAAGAATAACAACGCTTTTATCTCGACGTACCAAATTGTGTGTACATTGCATTGTGGTCGATCGTATTTTCTTTATTCTTATATTGGATAGTATAAAATATTGTTAGTGTGTACAGATATTGAAAAATATTTATGTTCAATTTTCTCTTGTATGACAGAATATAATAATTTTTGATGAACTATTCATTAATTTAATTTTAGAATGTTTTATGGATTTTTTAGCTGCCTTATTAAAAAAATTAATTAATACATAAATCATATATATATACATTCATATATATATATATATATATATATATATATATATATATATATATATATATATATATTACAAATGAGTAAATGTATAAACTATTAGATCGTTGTAATAAAAATATCTACTACAAAATCTAGATTTAAATTAAGAATAATAAATTAACCATATCGACGATTAAAATTAACAAAATTCTAATTTAAATAAAAGGTGTGTAATAATTTTGAATTTTTTGTACTATTAAACTTTTTATTTTTTTTAAAAAAATAACTTCTACGGAGTTGACAGACTTTCAGATTATTTTTGGGAGTAATCTTTTGAATAATTTTCATTAATAAAATTGTATACAGGCTAGAAAAAATCGATTGGTGATACATTTTGAAATGAGTATAATTAGGATCCAGTTATTTATATTCTGCATTTTATAACTTTTAAAAAACCTCTTGTAGTAATTACATTTTAGATTTAATATTTTTTTTTTATCAAAGGATATACATATTTAGTATATTACACACGTTTTTGTTAATTGTTAAAAAATAACAGATATTTTGATCATTTGAAATATTATCAGTAACATCAATTATAAACGTCAAACACAGAATCAAATGAGAAATAAATTTGAGTCTTTTGTTTGATAATAAATGACAGTAAGTGGATGATAAGGTAAAATCTAGAAGAAGTAATTGAAAATACGGAGGACAACTGAAATATTTTTCATATTATTTCATAACTTTTAAAAGGTTAAAATTTATTGAGATAAATTAATACATTTTTAAGCTATATTACTAGTTAGAATGAAAAGTTTAAAACATGAAAATGAGAAAAAACAAACTTTGGTATACTATAAAGCAAATATACTAAATATAAATATCCTTCTACGTATATTTCACAAGTTTTTATGGTAAATGCGTATGATTCTAAAGTTTATCTGGACAATGGAAATCAGTTTTGTAAACAATGGGTATACTTTAAATGCATATAAATGGGTTTAATTTAAAAAATTAAAAAAGTAACGTGTACATTTTATCTGAAATATACTTTTTATTGTAATATTAGCATCCAGATCTGTTTCGGTTGTTTTGATTTCACCTTTTTTTGAATATTAATGGTAACAAAATTTGAGATTAGGTGATGTATGAATGAACTTTTTTGTTTGTTATTTTATATTAATCTGAATAAAGTTTATTTTCGTTTAAGGTTTATATTTTCATTTTATGACAAGGTCAGATTTACATTATTAGAAGTTCGTGTTCAGAATTTAGATTGTAGTTATATATATATATATATATATATATATATATATAGTGGGCACAAAAAGAACGAATTCCGACAATATATCATACAGCACGATGTTTATAGCACGGCTTTATATATGCAAGGAGAACGAAATGGGGCGAAAATCACGATTAATATATAGATATGTCGTCTATTTCAATTATATATATGCATTATATATATATATATATATATATATATATATATATTCAATATCTGCATTGAAGAACTAAGGCTTAGAGGGCACATATATCGAGCTGCTAGATAACATATAAAAAAGCAACGATGTCGGTGAAGCTACATGAAGATACAAGAAAGACAAAAATCGAGAAAGGTGTAAGAGAAGGAGATGTAATTTCTCCGAAATTGTTTACTGCGTCCTTGGAAGAAGTATTCAAATCGCTCGACTGGGAGGACAAAGGAATCGAAATAAAGGGCGAAAGATTAAGCCATCTCCGGTTTGCCGATGATATAGTTATTTTCGCAAATACTCCGGAAGAGTTGCAAAAGAGGATAGAAGAACCAAACGATGCCAGTCACAAAATCGTCCTCAACATGAATCATACAAAGACAAGAGTACTGTTCAATGCATTTGTCTGTCCGAAGAAAATTGAAATAAAAGGAACGGAAATAGAAGAAGTTACGAAATATGTTTATCTAGGCCAGCTTATCAACAGAGATGGATCATTCACTGAAGAAGTAAATAGGAGAATAAAAATGGGATGGAGCTCTTTTGGACGAAACGCCTCGATATTTAAATCAACAATCCCACTCTGTTTAAAGAAAAAAGTATTCGATCAGTGTATACTACCGGTCCTTACCTACGGCAGCGAAACATGGGTGCTTAACGCCAAAATAGTTCAAAGACTCCAAACAACACAGCGACGCATGGAAAGATGCATGTTAGGAATAACAAGAAGAGATAGAAAGAGAATAGAATGGATACGAAAACAAACAGGAGTCACAGATATAATAAGAAGAGTAAAGAGTCTGAAATGGAAATGGGCGAGACATGTCGCAAGAAGAGAAGACAACCGATGGACAAGAGAAATTATTGATTGGGAACCAAGGAATATGGAAAGACCCAAAAAGAGACCAATGAACAGATGGGATAAGGATATTAAAAACTTTCTTGGAAATCTGTGGAAAAGAGAGGCACTGAATCGAACAAAATGGAAAATCATGGAAGAGGCCTTTATCCAGCAGTGGATTAACAGAGGCTGTTAATAAAGAATAAAAAAATAATATATATATATATATATATATATATATATATATATATATATATATAAAGATTTAAGTTAAATATATCTTGTAATATATATAGATAGAAACGATAGAACACATTTCGTATGAACTTCGAACCTCGTAATGTATTTTCCAAAAAAAAAACCCTCTTAGTTTTACCCTCTATTTTTAGCTCACAGTATTGGAAATATATTATTATATTTGAGTTTCGTCTCTTTTTATTGTATTTATAAGTGTTGATCAATAATGATTATTTTACTAGTTTAGTTCATTCCACATATGTATTTAGTTGGTAGGAAAATATTTGCGGTTTTTATTTTCTTAATTCTAACCTAATTTTTAATGAAATTGTCATTTCATCGTTTTCATATTAATATAATTTTAAACTTCATTTTTCGGTCTGTATATTGGTAACGGCGACTTTGGTTTTATTACTAATTTTTCTTTAAATTGGGCTGTTGAACTAAAGATGGAAAAGGACCAAATAAAAGCAACTTTTTTGTATGAGTTCCAAAGGCTGGTAAAGCAACAGAAACTGCTCGTAAACAAAACGATGCTTTTAATTTAGGTACTGTTGAGGAACTTATAGAGCAATGGTGGTTCCAAATATTTCGTGCCAGGGACGAGAGACTTGAGGGTGAAGAAGGTCGCAAGAGTCGTTCAGTTCATAATGATCACCTGAAGATGTTAGTTGAATCAAAACCACGCACAACAATTCGAGAGCTTGCACAAAAGTTAGACGCTGGCCATCCAACAGTTCTGGATCACTTAAAACAACTAGGAAAATCAAAAAGGGAAGAATATATACGAATTTGAAGGTCATAAACCGCAATTATTTTTCTACAAAATAATATATTGCAATAATGACTCGGTTAACGAGTTTGGTACTCTGCGTTCGAATCAAGGCTGATTCGAATGCAATTATACAAACGATTTTTTTATTATTTCTTATTTTGTTTGGACGCCAATGGCCATAGGTGTCGTCATGCCCGAAAGTCCCAAATAAACAAACAAAAATCGATCATATAACACGGTTCCACATAACACGGTGTTTCCGTAGAACCAGTTAATTATGCTATACAAAAGTTTGCTGTATATTATTATAATTAAAATAAATAATAAGCTCAAATAATTTGTCTTTCTGACACAAGCTGATTTTACTATTCAGTTTATATATACTTCTAAAGTTCACAACAGTAAAATATTGTATCATTTTGATTATAACGTAATTAGTTTGAAAAAATATAAACAATATTTGCCGTTTAACCCATTCACTGTCAAATACGGTATATCTCGTAGTTTGCGCTATAAGTTTGAATTGAATTAATTTGCTTTATTGGTTTTCCTCGTAAAGATATTACACATATGTATTACTGATAGTCACCAGATGGGATTTATTAGACGACGATCATTGCAGAATGAAACGAAATGAAAAGGGAGTTTCTATATGAAAAGCATCATAAAATAAATATTACGAAATATCTCGTCGTCAGCACTCAGTATAAAAATTTATTCAATGGTGCCGACTGCGAGATATCTTGTGGGTTTTTTAAAAAATCATTATAAATACCACTCAGAGAAAATATTTGCAACTAACTAATATTAAATTTTAAGAAATTTCATTGTTTTCTTTAAAATAAACTTTTGGTATCCAGGGCAAGACGTGCTTAATTTTCCTGACAGTGAATCGTTTAAGTCTATAAGAGTGAAGCAAACAAAGTACTTTATTTAGCTAGTTTTCTTTATCACACACCAGTCATATTTTTATATTTTTTAGTATGAGTGATTTATCATTTCAGTTATATATACATTTCAAAGTTTATCTGGTAATCAGTGTTTTAAAACTATTAATACTGTTCGAAATACACTAACGTAAATCGTAAAACTATAGTTATATAAATGATACTAAATAATATAATTAAAAAATGGTCTTCTTTTTAATGATAAATTAACGTCCATATACAACAATTATGATAATTAGTAAAATATAGAAGATTTATTTACAAATATATGTACATACACACACACATACACACACACATACACACACACATACACACACACATAAACACACACATACACACACACATACACACACACATATATATATATATATATAAATATACATATATATATATATATATATATATATATATATATATATATATATATATTTGACAAACTAGCATAGTTACCATAAATTTAAATAAGTATACCATTTGACAATTATTACATTAAATTAAAAAATACTCAGAATTCTAGGTTAACCTATTTTTAATCCACAACTGAATATGCAATAAACATGATACATTTTTCATTGTTAATTATAGTTTTGGACCGGATACTTATATGCATCGAATCCTATTAAGACGACAATTTATTTCGCATACAATGGAATTCAATAAAATTCATTCCAGTGACACCAATTTAAAACATTGCGAAACGCAATTTGAGACACCGTGAAGATGAATGTGTACATAATTACGAACAAATCGAGTTTGAAAACTTCGTGGAGCCAATTACAGTTTGAGCAAAGCAGACCGCCATCACAACGTAACTGTTGTGCTGGCATTTAGCCTAGAGTAACATATTTGGCAATATCGACACTGATATGACGTTCTTGGCACTCCTGACTGCTAAAAAATATATGACGAAATGTTTGTAATGACCTTAACATGCCTGAATGAATTGAAAAAAATATAATGTTGTCACCAAAATCTATTTATGAACACATTATAATTATCACACGTAGGACCTTGGTTATTCCTTGTTTACGTAAGATTCTAATTTAAAAAACGTACATTTATGAAAGAATATTTACTACGTTTGTGCTGTTTGTTTTTACATATCTAAAAGTTTTAATTTATCCATAAAAGTTTTAGTACGTACGTATTTCTATTGAATATAAGTGTTATACACATGTAACTACATTACTAATATATATATATATATATATATATATATATATATATGTGTATATATATATATATATATATATAAACGTACTGGGGGGGGGGGAGTCGCTCCTTACCCGCTGCGCTCGCCCACTCGTCAATTATAAGCATACATGTAACCGAATGAAATAATAAACATAAACCTTGTCCCAAATAAATAATTCGATGTCATGAATTTATATATGTATGTATATATATATATATATATATATATATATATATATATATATATATATATATATACCCATGTGAGTATGTCAATATAAACATTCTGGCAGATATATTATTTTTTGCAACGTGTTTTATAATATTTTTTGTGGATAATTTTGATTTTATATATATATATATATATATATATATATATATATATATATATATATTTATATATATATATATATATATATATATATATATATATATATATAATCTGAAGAAAACCAAATAATTGAGGATATAACTTCTTGAAAAGATATTTGATGAGTTTGAATCGAAGGTTATGTATATTTTAAGATAATATTATGTAAATATTGTTTATGAAGTTAAAAAACGGAATATACAATGCAAGTGAGAATAGTTTAATATTCCACTTATAAATGTCTTTGTGACGTTTGAAACATATTATATTAAAATCAATAATCGATACCATTTCTTTATTGCTTGTTTTTAACAAAATGAAAAGAAAATCCAATAGTTGTTGCGCTGAAATAAAAGTACACTTTTAAGTTTGTTTTCATATTATTGGGTTTGATCTTCATTATTTTCAAATAATTGTTTTGAACTTTATATTGTGTTTTAAAACTGAGGAGTTGAAAAATATCTCTTTGAAGATAAAAAAAATGGAATCGGTCTTAACAATGATAAACTAAAACGATCTTTGAAAGACTCAATCAGAATTACAATTAAAATGTTGGAATGGCTCTAATTTTCTTCATTCATTCCAAATTCTGTAATATGGGATAGATTTGTCCAAAATAGTCAGGCTTGTTACAAGCCTGCCATGAACATTACAATCGATGAACAATTGTTCACAACTAAAGCTAGATGCCGATTTACACAGTACATGCCAAATAAGCCCGATAAATTCGGCATTAGTTTTGGTTGGCATCGGACGTTACAAGCAAATATCTTATAAATGGCTTCCCATATTTAGGGAAAGACGAAATACGACCATCAAATATACCTTTGAGCGAATTCGTCGTGCTCAAGCATGCTGAACTATATTTAGGCCGTGGAAAAAACATTAATACCGACAACTTGTTCACAAGCAATTCGCTTGAAAAAAGTTGCTTGCAAAAAAACAACTCTTCTGGGGACTATACGTGCAAATAGAAGAGAATTACCAAAAATTGCAAATGGTAAGAAGGATAATACGATCCGATTTTCCACAAAACTTTATAAATCAGATGAGTACGTTCTCACAGTTTACAAGTCCAAGCCAAACAAAAACGTATAATTGCTCAGTCCTAAACATGAAAATGTCGAAATAGAAGGTAATGCTAAACATGCCCCTGAAAGAATCATATTTTACAACAAAACCAAGTTTGGGGTGGATGTTGTAGACCAAATGGCTAGAAAATATAGCGTGAAGGCAGGATGGGTTCCGTAAATGATCCCTTCAGGTGTTTTATAACATTTTAGATTTGGCAGCCATCAACGCCTAGACATTGTACAAAGAGACCACTGGACTAGAAATATCTAGAAGGAATTTTATTTTTCCACTGGATGAAGAACTAGCCAGTGAATCTTCGCGACGAACAAAATACTAGTTAAAATCTTAATGTACATGTAAAGTCTTGCCAAATCGGATTATGTAAGAAAAATAGGTCTAATAATATTTTTGTATTGAGTGTAACAAGTATGTATGCGGAAAATGTACATTCAAAATGGAGTTCATATGTAAAAAATGTACTGAATAAAACTGTAAATAAAAATCTATTGATTTAAGATAAAAATATTTACAAAAAATTGCATTTTAATTTACCCTTCAAAAAGACGGATTTTAGTAAAACTAGGTATACAATCGATACCCGTAAATCTAGTGTTAAATATGCTAAATTTAAAAAATAATACATTATTAATATAATATCTATAAATATTTAACTATAAATCATAATTCATACTACATAGATATCTAAGAAAGGCAAACTAAATAATTCGACTTCTAACTCAGACGACTGTATCAAACGTCTAGCCAGGCCAATGTACCAAATGATTAATTATACCGAATAATTGATAAAAAAATTGGACATTCTTTCAGTAGTTTCTCATAATTATATCTCCTTTGTGGTATATCATACATCATTCACTATAAATTTTTGATATTTATTTATTATTGTAATTGTAATTTTTGATTAATAATTTCAATTTCTTACATTCAATTTGGTAATTTTCAATTTAGTAATAATATTCGAAAATATTTCATTTCTTATGTGTTTTAATAATTAAATGTTAAAATTTTTAAACAGAGAAGTTTATCTCGTAATTTAAATAGATTTTTTTGACTGATTAAAAGCCAGGATTTTTATTAGAAGGAATTAATTAAAATTTATTTTAATAAATATTTATAAATATTTTTTTAGAACTTTCAAGAAACGTTGTTTATGAAGTTAAGTAAACTGCTTTCAAAAGAGTTGTATATATATATATATATATATATATATATATATATATATATATATATATATATATATATATTTATATATATATATATATATATATATGTATTATATTTGATAAAATACGTTTAAACCTTTTACACTGTTTGAAGACACTTGTCTTTAACAGAGATAAGGACGTTCTGTCAAACGACTTGAAATTTTAATTAAAAAACGTGATCTACCGTTTCTTGTAAATTAAACCCGAAAACAAATCTCACTATCCAGTTAGAATATCGCGTAAAAGGTACCTACGTTGCTTTAATTTGTATTCAAATTGATATTTTCGTCATTATTCTCTTACGTTTTAGGAATGTTTGTGTTTCGGAATTCATTTCAGGTTGTATAAATATCCGAATATACTAATATTATACTTTGAAATTGAATGAAATATTTTTGTATATATTTCGAAAATGAATGATAACTCTTAGAATAATATTCACGATAAAGTAATTAATTGTGTGCGTATGAAGTGCTAAAGTACGGTAGTTTCATAAGAACTTTTAATGTTCATATAACATGTTCGCAAGATATAAAAATTAATGATTAAAAATTGTTTTTTAAAAAAAATGTGTGTGAAATATCTATATCATATATATTTAGAGCTTCTATTAATTTCATGGTTCGTAGACTTATCCTGACTTTGGTTACGTTTAAATGTAACACTAGCCGGTAGTCCGATGGGATTAAAAAGTACACCCCCCGCTGGGCATTTCTGTGGCAGGTCGGTTCGTCCGTTTACTTTCGAAGACGCATGAAACTCTCCCAGGGGCACCGTTACTCAAGTTGTACAAGGCGACACTGTTCGATCGGTGGCAGAAGTGTGAACTTCCAGGTCATTTCCACAGTCTGTAGAATTGATTCGAATTTTCCGGTAGAACGGATGCGTTTGGGCTGAGACATCAGCGTATCTACCTATCTATCGGTGTCGATATACGCATACGTCACACTTATTTCAATTCTTTCTTTTGGATGTGAAATGATTCGATGTGTAATAGTCGTGATATTTGTATAATATTTCAGGTGTAAATAAATGCTTCTTTGTGCAAAATTTATTACATTTTTTTGAAGAATGAAAACGTACAAGTATAATACTTTTCTTAAAAGGAACGAATATTAAAATTTGATAAAATTTTTCAAACATTTTTTATAATTTTTACATTACATTTATATATTATAATATTATATTCAGTTATATGTATTGGATGATAGGGTCATAATATATATATATATATATATATATATATATATATATATATATCAGTGTAATGGGATATTTTATTTAATAGATAGTAAACTTTTAATTTATTAAATTTTATTTATTCATGTATTAGTTTTCATTTATGAGCACATGAGCATTTACTAGAAAAATGTAAT
>CM068320.1:3702500-3725000 GCA_034766995.1 Acanthacorydalis orientalis | reverse complement strand
TAATAATAAGTAATAAAATTATTATACAACTAAGAATTTTATTAAAAAAATATTTATTGATTAATTTGTAATGTTATATATTTCTTTCTTCTAAATTAGTCTGAATAATACAACGTGAGAAATTTCTATTTCTCTCTTATTTTCTTTTATGTCATTATTTTATTCAGTTTGGTATAGATTGGACTAATTAGGAGTTAACCTATGGATTTACATCCTTTCAAGCTGCTTGTAGAGCTCTATTGAATACATTTTGGTTTCAGATTCGGTATTTTCTTATTTCATTTTATAATTTTAATTATGAAGGTTATATATAATTGAGGTTTATGCAACTGAGAGAGAATTATTATAACGTATGAATAATTATAAACAAAAATTTTTTTGACAATATACAATGAATTTATTGACTCATTAATTGATAAAAATGAAACTTGTTTTCTATTCCTAGTTTTTTTTATCGAAGAGCTTCAAATTTTACTTCAAAATGTTCATGTTCATGTTTTATTTCATGATTTGATAGATAAGTACTAGATTCTCCCTAACGTTAGAAGGTATTGTAGTTTCAGATTACAAAATTACCTCCATCGAGTTTTTTTTGGTGTCTCAATTTTTTTCTTATAGTTTAGTATTTTTTCCTATATATTAATGTCATTATCTGTATCAAAACTAGTAAACTTGTTTATAGAGGCGGATAAAATTGTTCTCCAGTAGTGAAATATGTTCTTTTTTTAATGTTTATGCGGAAAAGTCACGTGAAAATATTAGTTTTCTTTCATTGCCGATCTTTTTTTCCATGCTATTTTGATATGAAAAATTCTGCGAATTTAAAAATCTCCTGTTTCACTACAACATTTTTTTCTGTTGAAGTGAAACTTCTTAAATTGTTGTCGTCATGAAACCCGAGTTGCAATTTCATTCTTGACGAACGTGCAACGGAAGTTGTGCACAACGTGGAGGGGAAAACGCGGAATTCGAACGCTAATAATTTTAATTGTGAAAAACGTGCACTCAAAGTGACGCACAAAGAGGAAGGGAAAACCGCGCATGCGCGAAGTGCCGGGAGGGGAACATTGCAAGCAGTTCAACGAGCAGTTGCTAGTATAATGTATTGAATGAGAAACTGAAAGTAAAATAATATATATTTTATTATAGAAAAAAAATATAACTATTTTAATTATTTTAATTATTTAAATAAATATTTGCTTTTGACTTTTCGATATACATATATATATATATATATATATATATATATATATACATATATATATATATATATATATGTATATATATATATATATATTTATATATATATATGTATGTATGTATATATATATATATATATCTATCTATACATATATGTATATATATATATATATATAAAATATGTGTGTGTATGTAGCTATAAACACAATTACATAGCCAACTACATCATTGTTTATAAAGCTCTTCACACTCCAAAATTGTACCGCCATTGTTAAATTTAATTCATCATACAACCAAACAAAAGAAGTTTCACTTCGAACGTCCGGATTCTGTGAACCATCACACATATTATTTTTTTTCAGTTATCAGTTTTATTAGTGATTTGAAGGCTGTTGTTGATTTATTTATTTTACTTCACTCACACGAAGTTTAATTTAGATAATATAACCCTTAGAGAGCCAAGGCACACAAAAATTAAATTTTTTGATACCTTAACATTCTGAAGATGATATCGTTGCCATATAAATGCGCATGGTCGATAGTCAGTGATAAGTTATTAAATATTTTTGATTGCAAAAACTTTAGTGTTTTTTGTGGGGTGAAAACATAGTTCATCTCTGAAGGTTAATTTAGCCAGTATCATTTTTTTTTGTTACTATAAACTGATTTTGCAAAGAAAAGAATTTTGTTTTCTTTCCCATTAACATAAAACATATAATTAGTATTTACTGATATATATATATATATATATTAAAAATTAACAATCTTTTCGAATAAAATTCTTAGTTGTATAATAATTATATTAATGAATCTTATATCTATTATCAAAACTAGAACAATAAGCAATTATATTATTTAAATTGTGACTCTCAAAATTAAAACTGTATATACCATGGATTTCCAATAGAGTCGATATAAATCTCTTAGGGGTCGATGAAAGATGATAGGGGGTCGGTAAACAAATTGAATGCATATTCTACATGTGTACATATGTATTATATATGCTGACCCTGGACGCAGATTCTAGGGGGTGACAAATTGGATATCAAAGGTTCTTATTACATAAAAATATGAAAATATTTTTTTTGCAATGAACTTACAAATAGCAATGTTATAAAACGTCTACAATACAAAATACTAAAAAGTAGGTAAATTTTACTATAGCCTTTTGATTTGCTACGGTCTGAAATGATTATGTACTATCGTGGATTATACAACCGTTCGAGAGTGACATATCCGAAGAAGTTGTTTCTTTACAAAAAGAATTAATTGAAATAAAGAAAGATCCGGAATCTAAAGTTTTATTCGAAACAAATTGATGTGCTAAATTTTGCAATGATAAATCAATCCGTCCAAAGTATCCCAGTTTAAAAAATATTACTGAATCAATATTTTTAACTTTTCCTAGTTCTTATCTAGTAGAAACCGTTTTTGCTCTTGTAGCTCATTTATCTATTAAGAAAATCAAGGAAGCGATTTTTTGTGTCAAAACGTGTTGATTTAGGGATTGTGCTAAGCAACTTTGAACCGAACATGCCAAACATTGCTGTAATCCATCAGGCTCAACCATCACATTAAGAACAAACCTTATCGAATTAATACATATATTTATATTCAATTATAAATTGTATTATAATTTATATATATATTTAAATATACTGTTTTTTTTTTAAAGAAATATAATTTATTAAATTTTATTGTAAATATTAATCAATTGCATTTTTTTCACTGTACTCTTGTATATTATTAACAAAGCTAATAATAATAATAATCATTTTTTAATACAGTAATTTAAGAATTCCTAAAAAAATGTTCTCACTATCATTTTCAAAAATACAAATATTTCTTTAAAAATTCACATGAAATATTTTAATGTCGAATGTAAGGCACAATAGTAGTTCTAATTTTCAGGGGGGATCGATAAAAAAGAATATTTTTTGTAAGGGGTCAAAGAATGAAAAACATTGGGAATCCCTGATATACACACATGCACACATACACACACACACACACACATATATATATATATATATATATATATATATATATATATATATATATATAATTTCTCATAACGAAGTTATAGATTTATAAAATGCACATTATTGATTCATGCGGTCACAATTTTCATATGGCATGTTTGTTTTAACTTTTTATATCGTTTTTTATATCCACCGATTCTCAGACAGCTATTCGTTTGGAACTTCTTTCAACATTGATGGCGACATCGTAAAAAGTCTAATATAAATTTCTGTTCTACTTGTCGAAAATATATCTTATGAATCAAAATCCGTCTCTTTATTTTCATGTTTACTATCTGATTTAATGTATACTACTGTTCTACGGCCAACAATAATACTATATTTTTCTCAAAAGTGAAATTATTTTTTCTTTAACATTTATTCGGAATCGTATTTAGAAACAAATTCATACTAAAGAGTTAAAATATTATTTTCATTCCTAGTTTTATAAGAAATATTATATTCTATGTTTTTTTGTGAAGTAGATATGTTTACTCGGCTAAGAAATATAATTAAAATAAAAGGAGCAATTTCGTTAAGTAGCGTATTATAATATATGTAAATTTAAATTCAATATTTGATCTTTTATTTAAAAGAGAATACAGAATATTTAAATACGTATGGCATTGTTTTATTGTGAATTTAATAAAGATGATAAATACCAAAAAATGTTTATAGAGAAAAAAAGCATGTTTATTCATAAGGTTTTTTGTCGAATTTTTGTATAAAAGTAAGTTAGGAAGGAGTAATATTTATAAATGATTGGCGACAAGTCATTTTTTTTGTATAAAAAATATCGTCGTATTCCATAAGAAGTTAACATTTAAATTTAATCTGCTACACTTAGTAGACCTAATGCGCGCTAGCTGTGTCTAATAATTTTTTATGTAGTATTGCATCTTCAATATTTTGAAAGTGATACTTTCCCACTTTAATAAATTTCAAAATTTATTCCATGCTCAGAGGGATATACCTGTTACGTAATGTAAAATTATCATATAATGACAATCAATATAACTCTTATCGTATATTTAAATACTTTTCGGTCACATAATACTGTATTATTTGAGATGCTGTGCAATGTCCATAACGTCGTAGAATTTATGAGAGCGTTTCAAGCATTTTATTTTATGTTATTGGATACAATATAACGAATACTTATACAATGCACATATTAGGTTGGTGCAAAAATAATTGCTGTTTTTGTTATTTTCAGTTTTGTGCCAATTTGTCTAATTACCGTTATCTTTTGTTATGGTCATGCGATACACTATTGTAAACAATAAAATTAGCAGTAGTGATTTCATCGTATGTCTATTGTTGTTATATTAAGGGACAGGTGAAATATTGAGCATGTACAATTTATGTTAATAAAACTCAAGAATTATTATAAAATAATTAAAAAAAGATTTATTGTGACCAAAAACTACAATTTAGTAAGAGTAAAAGCGATTACTGTCACTGGTCACGCAGAGACCATATCTATAGAAAAGAAAATATAAAATGATACAAAAAACTATATGCGTCTACTGCATATAACGGCTCATTGAGGACTGACTGATTGATCGCAGAAACAAGTAATGCAGTTACTTTTCAATACAGTTCCGACACTACTCGTCAGTCTAAATTCACTAAGAAACATATTTTTTCATTCGTACAACAAACAATATTTAAAATAAAAATATTCAACAATTAACCTTCGATTGTCTCCTAAACATGCTTCAATAAGAGTCAATATAAATAACAATCAAAATGTATCAACAATCAGATATAGAATATTCTTGAATAAATGCTTGAGAGTTCTAAATTAATGCACATTTCATATAAATAACAATCAAAATGTATCAACAATCAGTAATCCAATAATTGTTTTAATTCTTTAGTAGTGTTGAATATAACCTCTTAGTCATGGAAAAAACTACATTCGTACGATTTTGTTGTATGAATTCAAATTGGAATGAAATGCAACAAAACCCGTTTGAAATATCAAATTTGTTTTTGGCGGAGAGTCAATTAGTGAACGTACACCACAATACTGGTTCCAAAAATTTCGTTATGGAAACGAAAGCCTTGATGATGAAGAGGGTCATGGACGTCCTTCAGCTATAGACAATAATGATTTAAGAACCATTATTGAAGCGGACCCACGTAATACAACTTGAGAGATGGGAGAAGAACTCAATGTTAATCATTCAACAATTATTCGACATTAAACCTAATTGGAAAAACAAAAAAGCTAAATAAATGGGTGCTGTATGAACTAAACGAACATCAAGCAGTTCGGCGATATGCAGTCTGCTCTGCGCTTTCTTTGCATTACAAAAATGATCACTTTCTTGATCGCATTGTTACTTGTGATGAAAAGTGAATTCCCTACAATAATTTTAAACGTGTATCACAGTGACTAGATAGTGAGGAGAAGCACTAAAACAGTTTCCTAAACCGAAGCTCCATGAAAAAAGATTATGGTTACTATTTGGTGGTCGACAAATGACGTCATTCGTTACAACTTCTTAAATCCAGGTGACACAGTAACAGCAGAAAAATATTAACCCGAAATTAAAAAATAGCACCAGAAGTTGTATCGTTTACGGTCAGCATTATTCAATCGAATATGATCAATTCTTCTACATGACAAAGCTTGACCACATATCTCACAAATGACTTTAAAAAAATTAAATGAACTAGATTATGAAACCTTACCTCACCCAACTTATTCTCCGGACCTGTCTCCGATAGATTATCATTTTTTTAAAACATTTGAATAATTTCCTATGAGAAAAGATTTTCAAAGATTATCAGTTCAAAGCACTTTCGATGCATTTATTAATTCCAGGACTCCAAAATTCCCTCATGTAAGAATAAACAAACTTGTTTCCCGTTGAGACAAAATGTGTGCAGGCCAATGGCCTTTATTTAGATTAATAAATATAATTTTAACTGATATAAGCGTTTTTATACTAGATAAGTAAAAACATCAATTATTTTTGCACCAATCTAATACATAAACTTGTATTTAAATAAAAATAAGAAATGCTAAATTTATTACAATATGTAGATGAAATGAATCAAAAAAATGCACAGTCAATTATTTAGATTTCATTAATTTATTAATGAATTCTTCTGATGATGAAATTTCTCATTGTTTATCTTGCCTAATGCTTATCTGATGGCCTCATTGCTTAGCTTGTTATAAATTTGAATTTTTTAACATAATTGTTGTCTTTAATAATATGATTTATTCGAAAAGTAATTTTACAACTTAGATTGTTCACCATTTTGGTATGGTGAATTTGTGTTAGCTGGATTTTGACATTTGAAGAAATCGGACGTGAAAAATTCATTATGAAATGCTATTAGTTTGGACAGTGATTGTTTATTGTAATTTTTTTATGAAAATCAGTTTTCAATTTCGGTAACGCTTAGGGTTGTAATAATGTTTCAAGTAAGACCACGATATTCTAACTAGATCAAAGCCTGAGTGTGTTCGCACCGCGCGTTCAAATGAGAACATTGAAGCTACGCTTCAAAGTGTAGCCGAAACACTGAATACCTCTATTAGACAGCGTGGACAGGAAATGAGACTTCCTCTTTACGCTATATAAAGTACAAGTATTTTGAAGAAAGAGTTACATTTTTATCTGTCAAAAATTCAGTTGACACAAGTATTTCAACTCAGAGATAATGAATGTCGCCAGAAATACAGTTATTTTCTATTGGAATTCAATACAGACCACTTAGATTTTTGAGAAAAAATCATGACTGACGTGCAACTCACTTTGACATGATTGTCTTCGTCAACAAGCAAAATAGCCAATTCTGGAGGCAAAAAAATCTACATTTGATCCATAAATAACTTTGAAATTCACGTAATGTAACAATGTAGTGTGATATTTGGTTCAGAGTTATCAATGGACCTGATTTCTTTGATAAAGGTGCCATAAATACCCTTAAGCTAACTGACGAACAATACTTTGAAATGATTGACAATTGTTTGTCACGCGAACTGAACGAATTGGATTTATACACATTATATTATTTCAACAAATGGCACTACGTCGCATACAGAGCGTACTAAGATTGAAATTTTAAATACCATCTCGAAATTCGGCGATATCGATTGACCAACAAGACTACCAGATGTAACGGCATCGATTTTTTTGTGGGTGTGTGGTCACCTCAGCCAGTATACACCACTAGTGAATGTAAATTAGCACACTGTATTATTAATTATTGATTACTGTACTAATAATTATTAGTAATTGTTGACATAAATTAGTACTTATATTGTGCATGTAAACAATTTGTAAATAACTGACACTAAATGCCGCACACACACCTCGGGACCGAGCAAGTGAGCTTTGGAGAGCGCTCATTGATCTGCATCACTAAAGTTCTCTCCCTCCTCGAGAAGATATATACCGGGGAGTTGGCAGCCTAACGGCTTCTGGTGGCTTTTTTCGTCTTTTAGTATCTGTTGTTGCCGGGAAAAATTTCCAAAAACCGATTCAGTAATTGTGCAGCTTTATTCCTAACTTAAATTAACTAACTTAACCTGTATGTGCACTGACACGTGATGTAAACTTTTGTCTACATTACGTGTATTTTGTCTTTTTGCGAAAACAGATGCTAAAAGACGAAACCAGAACAATGACAAACAAAATTCTATATTAGGTGTCAGTGCACATGTAGGTTAAGTTAGGTTACGTTAGTTTAAATTAGTGATAAGTAGTTAAGCTGCACAATTTCTGAGCCGGTTTTTGGAAATTTTTCACACATTAAAAGCTGGAAAAAATTGCCAGAAACACAACACACAACGAACAATCTAAAAGCAGATCAGCTGTCACACGGAACCGCACTAGTTTAGTTATCAATATGTTTTTCATTGTAATCACATGTAAACAAAGAGCGTGCCAATAAACTCGTTTTTGATTTGATTAGATTCAATCTAAGGCCAGTCGACTTCCGACTCATGCACAGACAGGATCTATCCGCTCTATCTCGAGTTGTTACGTTGCTTGATTTTTAGTAACATTGTTGTTTTCATTAAGCCTGGTGGATTTTCCAGTACATCGAACGTTCTTCACAGCTCCAGCAGCAGGTTCCCACCACTCGGTGGAAGTGATACAGCGCCTCGGTGCTGTGGACACTAACGTTCCCACAGCCACTGAGTGACCTCTCTCTATTTCTAGTGGTTCGGTCTGTAACATCGACACTCCACACGGTTTTTCAAATCTGTGACGGCCCCAGAACTTTCATGACTTGGAGGAGCCGATACAGCGCCTCGCTGCTATGGGCACGGGGAAATTCTCCATTAGTCTCCACAGATGCGATAAGTCTAGCCTCCATTTCCATTCATGCAAAGTCAGCAACCTTTTTTTTTGATTGGAGTTCGTAATTAACCGCAGTTACGCTACGGCAATAACTATTTTCCAACCGTAGTATTGGTGACCAGACATTGGGAATTATTCAAGAATAACATTTATGCGAACAAGCCAGAAAAAATTGAAAGCCTAAATATTTGTCACGAAATCGGTGAGAAAATTTTTAGGAAATATGTCAAAATGTGATGCAAAATATCATCTAAACAACCAGTGTTTATGAGGGTGGTCCCAGAAGTACCCGACCCAACAAAGAAAACACAAAAATTTTGGAAAAAAATATATTTATTTTTCAACATAATCTCCTTTCAGCTCTTTACATTTTCCCCAGTGATGTTCAATAAGTTCGATACCCTTTTTATAATAAGAACTGTCTTGCTCCTCAAAATACCCATTAACTGCCGACATCACTTCTTCATCGTTGGGAAATCTTTGACCACTGAGCCATTTTTTCAAGTTTGGGAACAGAAAATAATCCGAGGGGGCTAAATCTGGCGAATAGGGTGCATGAGGTAGCAATTCAAACTTTAATTCATTAATTTTGGCCATTGCAATAACGGATTTGTGAGCTGGTGCATTGTCTTGATGAAACAACACTTTCTTCTTAGCCAAATGCGGCCGTTTTTGCTTGATTTCTTCGCTCAAACGTTACAATACGTTCGCATAATACTCGCCATTGATAGTTTTTCCTTTTTCAAGATAGTCAATGAAAATTATCCCACGCGCATCCCAAAAACCGACGCCATGACCTTGCCTGCAGATGAAACGGTCTTCGCCTTCTTCGGAGCCGGTTCTCCCTTTTCAGTCCATTGTATTGATTGTTCTTTTGTCTCGGGCGTGAAGTGATGGACCCATGTTTCATCCATGGTTATGAAACGGCGCAAAAATTCTGCTTTGTTGTTGTGAAACTTCGCTAAACACTCAATTGAAACATCTTCACGACACTGTTTTTGCTCGAGTGTGAGCAAACGCGGCACCCATCTTGCACACAGCTTTCTCATGTCCAAATTTTCAGATAATATGCGATGTACCGCACTTTTTGAAATGCCTACTATGTCTGCTAGCTCGCGCACTTGCAGTCGACGATCATCCAGTACCGCTTTGTGGATTTTCTTCGCCATTTCTGGAGTCGTCACCTCATTTGGTCGACCACTGCGACGCTCGTCTTGGCAGCTCGTACGGCCTCGTTTAAACTCTGCTACCCAATATTTCACTGTTGTAAACGAAGGAACAGACTCACCCAGAGTAGAATCCCGTTCAGCTTTCATATTGGTTGGGTTGAGGCCTTTCAAATAAAAGTATTGTATCACGTAACGATGACCAATTTTCTCCATTTTCACAAATTCACTGAAAACGTTCATTATTGATGGCTGCCAAACAAATACTAAATAACGTAGCTTCCTCAAACTTGAAACATATGCTTTATAGATTGTGTACTTTCTAATACAGTGATATTTTTCAAACAACTACCGCCATCTCTAGGTCAGGACGGGTACTTCTGGGACCACGCTCGTACGCCACATGCAGAAGTGACTGTTTAGCTATCATTAATTTCCATACGTTATTCTCAAGTTAAAAAATCACGGAAAAAATTAACTCTTTTTCATTTCGTGTGGGAACTATAAGAAAATAAATTAACTTATAAACCTACCTTCAAATATTATGTATTTTGAATGAAGGTCAGCATTTATGTAAATAATTATTTGTTTTCTGTCATCTAATAAAATACGAAAATTAAACTAATAAAAAACTATGAATTAAAAAATATATCAATTGATTTTATATAAATAATATTTTTTTTTAAATATAGGGTTGCATATATTGATGTAAAAACTATTATTGTTTCTCGAATGAACTGTAGATATTTTCAGATTATTATTTTTCTTAAGCTGACATGCTTGTTTTTGAGGATAAAAAGTATTTCAAATTTTGATTATTTTAAAAAAATATGCGCGTAAAAATTTCTAATTTTACAGAAATTGTTTTGAAGAGTCTAATATTTTTTTTATGTAAACGAAATATTGTTATTAGTCACATACACACATACACACACATATATATACACATATATATACACATATATATATATATATATATATATATATATATATATAATGAGAGAGAGAAAGAGCGAATGTACGAGTATATAATTACAGTTAAAGCATTGCTGTTTATGTATCGCAGCAATGTTTATGAATTTGTGATACAGCGTGATTTATTAGAAAATAAAAATACCTAAGAAACTTGGCTCGTATCTTTGCAAATATTGAAAATATTCGTGTAAATTATTGTTTTCAATTTAAGTTGCGATATTTACATTTGGGTTTTATGCCAGAAAAGTTTTCAGTTTTGTAATATATTTATGAAATGGAATTATTTCTTAAGACATTTCCCATTTCTTTAATACATTTATTTCTATGTTGTTTTATGATGGCAATAACAATAAAGTATTCTGTTCTCAGTATTAATTTACGAATATATATATATATATATATATATATATATATATATATATATATATATATATATATATATTTATATACAGAGATAGTTATATATATATATATAAATATATATATTTATATATATATAATACATATATACATGTAGAAAGAGAGAATGATTTGTTGAAAATGTAATGTAACTTTTTTTAATTAGGCATGTACTCGTATATATAATTTTAAGTAATAATAATTCTAGATTACAAGAGATTTGAAAAAAGTAGTTTAAAAATGAAAAATTGCGCAAAAATATTTTTAGATTCACAAATGAATTCTTCTTTTCAGCACTCAACCACAATTTTCGTTAATAAAAATGTTCTGTAACTCATCATTAATCATTTTTGATTGTTACTTATGCGCATTTCGTTGGTGGTATCATCATCTTAGAGTCTATCGGTACATAAAAAAATGATTTTTTGTCTTTTCAGTTTATAGTTTGAAATATAATTGAAGAAACAATATGAGCAAATAGAGAATAGTTATTAAAAAAAAACATTACGCTACGAATTAAATGTGAACGCAGCACTACACAGATGTAAATTTAGAACTTGTAATATGTTGGTATCGTTCTGATTAATTGGTAAACGTGCACATGTAGTTTTGTGGCACAGCGTTGCAATAAGACTACGCTCATCAGTCAGACACGTTGAAAGCCTAGGATGTTATTACTGAATGAATGTCATTCCGGGTAGATCGCTTACTGCACTCAAACACTTCTAATTGTACCGTAACTCCAATTAAATATAGAATTACACGTGAAGAAGTTCTTTAATGATGTCTCCGTACGCGAAAACAATTATTTTAATCTCGGAAACGTTTCCTTTCAACATGTGTAATTAACTTTATTAGAACGTTAGAAGTACAAATTAATTGCTACGAGTTCTCTTTCAATTTTTACGAATAATAAAAGAGTTTATGAGTATTCTCGGAGACTGGAAAAATTAATTCAGAATGGTGCGCGTTGTGTTGTGTAAATAGGTTCTCGACATATTTTTGTACAAGACGTTATATTTTATGTTTTAGTGGTATTTTATATAATAGTGAGTAAACATCTCAGATTTCATGATTTTATTTCAAATACCTAGGATATAATTTGAGAAATTTTTATGGTATTTTTTTCAACACATGGACAAAAGTTTTTGATTTTTGCATTTATAACTTTAAGATATTGTAAGAGAGAAATACATTTTAATAGTTTTAGTATAAGTAACTTCTCTTTTCCAAACTATAGAACTTTTTATTCATAAAAGGTTTTATGAGTATTTTTTACTTATTTTAGAACTCAAAAATTGTGTACTTTTTAGAACCTACAAGTTATTTTACTCAGTTAGTTGGTTAAATGAGGTTTAAGTTACTTCGACAACTAATGTCATTAGTGCTAATTTTTTTTTTCCAATTTGATGTTTTTGAGACGCATGCAATTAAATAACACGGTTTTATTGATACATACAAAAATGTCATATTAGTTCAGTGGGTCTGTCTAAAATTCGGGCCTATTCTTTGTATCAGAATCGATAATCTATTTTTTTTGGGGGGGGGGGACCTAGATTATAAATACATTTTCGTGAACTGTCAGACCTTACGCTGTCGCGGCCAATATGAAAAAGGAGTCAAATTTTGGGTTAATTTTTTTTGGAAAATATATCGCTTCTTGTTGTAGCTAAAAAAGAAATTACAAACACATTTTGTGGAGAATTTCATTCTCTACAACTCTTTTTCTCGTACTTTTTTTTGTGTGATAAATATTTTTTTTTATTTATTGCAAAAAACTGGTTAAACATGTTTTTTTTACGTTTTTCTACTTTCTCGTTCGTTTAACGTTAAAGACATTTCTTAACAAAGTTGTAGAGCATAAAAAATCTTCAACTTTCATATTAAATTTTTTTTTGCGATAAATATTTATTGTCTTACACTGCTGCAAAAGGCCGCATGTACCGTAGTGCGGAACTGTACAAGTCGACGCAACACAATGGGAAGCGATATTACAGTTCCGCGCATACGGTACACGTGACCATTTGTAGCGGTGTAAAACAATAGATATTTATCGCGCAAAAAAAATTAATATTATAGTTGATGATTTTTTATGCTCTGCAACTTTGTCAGTTGCTGTTTTTAACGTTAAACGGACAAAAATAAGCAAAATGCAAAAAACTTTTTTAGTGATTTTTAAATAAAAAAATAAAATAATATTCAATAAAAAAATATCAGAATAATAATAAATATAATCAAAATATTGAATAACAAAATATTCACCACATGAAAAAAGGTATGATAATCATAGGAATAGAGAATTTAATCTCCGAACAAATAACTTTTCAATATCTTTTGTAGCTACAACAGAAAGCGAGATATTTTTTTTAAAAAAACCTGGATTTTAACACTTTTTTGTGCAGGGTGCGACAGCGTAAGGTCTGACAGTTCAAAAAAGTGTAATTATACTCTAGATACCAACTCCCATACCATTCCACAACAATAATTGATAGATTTCCATTCGGATCCAATATTCCACAAATTACATGATAATCTTTAGATAAAATTTTATCTAAATATTATTAATATTTAAGTAAATATTTAACATATGTTTATGTATATATATATATATATATATATATATATATATATATATATATATATATATATATATATATCATAGAGTAGGGGAGATGTTTTTCTGTTCATACTGTTTTTACTACTAATTCATAATTGTTTTTTAAATACACTAATAAATTTATACACAAAGTTTTTAAATAGTTGTGTTGTCAAATTTTTAAAATTGTATTTTTAGCTTATTATTTATTATTAACTGTAGTACATAATTAGGACGGACGCTTGAATGGATTTTCACAGGAACTAATAAGTTTTGAATAGTTTATGATATTGTGATGAAAAAGAAAACGATTGTAACTTTACAAATGATATGATTATTTTTTTATCATTATAAACATATTTGTGTCAGTGTACAATATTACAAGTTTATTAATTTCCATCTGTAAATAAATCCGGTGTTTGTTCGTTCAACTAATCATTCATGGAATCTTTAACTTGAATTCATCTTTAACTTGACGAACAGAAAAATCAAAATACATTTTTTTGAAATCATTTTTAAGAACAGGGGGAGGTCATGTGGAGCAAGATCTGGGCTTTGAAGAGAGAATATGAGAATATTAAATTTATTCTGTTTTCAGACTTTCTGTGGAAGTTTTCAAGTATATGATTCCGCATTGTTATGACGATATGATTAATGAGAACATATGATAATTTATTACATATACTAGAATAATTCCCAACAAAACAAATTTGTAAGGTTAAATAAATATCAGATGTGGGACCGGATCCATCATTCAAATTTAGAAGGAGAGTATTTATAAATACACATATTAGGTTGATAAGAATTTTTTTCAATGAGTGTCATTTCATCGTGTTCATGTTAATATCATTTTAAAGTGTATTTTTTTGTCTGTATTTGGTATCATCGACTTTGGTTTTATTATTAATTTCACTTGAAATTAGGCTATTGAATTAAAGAGAGAACAGAAGTAAATAAGAGTAATTTTTTGCATCAGTTCAAAATGGCTGGTAAAGCAGCAGAAACTACTCGAAAACTAAATTATGCTTTTGCCATCTGTACTGTTAAGGAAAGTACGGTGCAATAGTGGTTTCAAAAATTTTGTGCTAGGGATGAGACCCTTAAAGATTAAGAAAGTCGCGGGCGTCCTTCTTCAGTTCATAATTAACAACTGAAAGCGTTAGTTGAATCAGAACCGTGCATAATAATTTAACAGCTTATACAAAAGTTAGACGTTAGTCATCGAAAAATTCTGGATTACTTAAAATAACTAGGAAAATCAAAAACGTTGTAAATGTATATGCATTTGAAGGTCATAAATCGCAATTATTTTTCTACCAACCTAATATATTGTAAAAAGTTTAATCCATCAGAATGTATACTGGGTTTCTTAAATACATTTCCACTTCTCTAGAAGGTATGAAAACTTTTTCTGATCAAAAATGTTCGATAATTGCTTATTGCGCATTTTAATTGCTACTTTCAGGCATTTTAATGATTATGTTATCATCTTATGGGTATTATTTTTTTATCATAAAACACTTGTACATAACGAAGATTAGTCTATTTGAAAAAATAAAAAATTAGTCAACTTTATAACTAAAATCTGATGTTGTTTTAAATCAGTTAGCTACTGAGTACACAGTAAAGATAACAAAATAAACTATTGTGAATTACTTAGTAAAATGATTGATGTTTCAAGGATAAATCTGTGTTTAGTTTGTTAGATAGTAAAGTAAATTTGTACAGACACATTATTTGAAATGTTGTGTTTGTAGAGTTGTCGAGTAGTAAATGAAAAAAATGAGTTTTGTTTCAAAGAGAAAATTCTTTACTTCCCTGGAAAAAATAAAACATAATATTAATAATATTGTCAGTTTTTACTTTTTAGCGGACAACTGATGTATTTATATCAAAAATACAATCAAAATTCAAAAGATCAAATGCTGTAAGTATATATATATATATATATATATATATAAATTCATTTATCAATTTTTTTTGGAAAATTATATTTGAGTAAATATATAATAGAAACGATCACTACAGGAGCTAACAACATAAGTATATATATATATATATATATATATATATATATATATATATATATATATATATATATATGTATATGTATATATATATATATATATATATATATATATATATATATATATATATATATATATGGGTGTGTGTATGTATGTATGTATATAGGAAAACAATTGGAAAAACATGGCATAGATATGAAATATTTAAAAAATGTGAATATATATATGGTTTATATATACATATATATTGACTGTAATTCATTGAACATTTCTTATATCCGTAACATGGGATTGAGTATTTTTCTTATGTAAATTCTTTTATCAACTTTTTTTGGAAACTTATATTTGAGTAAATAGATAATAGAAACGATCACTACGGGAGCTAACAACATAAGTATATATATATATATATATATATATATGTATATATATATATATATATATATGTATATATATATATATGTATATATATATATATATATATATACATGGGTGTATGTATGTATGTATATAGGAAAACAATTGGAGAAACATGGCATAGATATGAAATATTTAAAAAATGTGAATACATATGTATATATATATATATATATATATATATATATATATATATATTGTTTATATATATATATATATATATATATATATATACATACATATTCATATTTTTGTATATATTTATATATTCATTCACTGTATTTCTTTTTTTATATCTGTAACTTAGGATTGAGTTTTTTTCTTATATAAATTCTTTTATCAATTTTTTTTGGAAAATGATATTTGAGTAAATAGATAACAGAAACGATCACTACGGGAGCTAACAACATAAGGTTTTGACTCGATCTTAAACCAACAAACAAAATTCTCATTACTACTATTTTTTTCAAATAGTTCAAGAAAAATATTAGTTATAATACGGTACGATTCTTTGAATAGAAGTTTTTTTCATATATTATTTAATATTAAAAAAATATTGATATAATTCTAATTTGATCTTTTTTGTTTCAGGTGAGTTTTCTATATTTTTTGCTTGTGTGTGGTAAGTTTTATTAAATTACAAATATGTATATATATATATATATATTCATTTTTATATCTAATTTTTTTTTAACTTTTCTTGTCGAAAATAATTTCAGGTAATGTTCTATCATTATCTAGAAATTTATTAATTTTTCATCAACAGAATAAGATTCAAGGTTGGTGTAATTCGTTATGTATAGAATTAATTTACAACAACATTTAATTTTTGCAAAATATAACGCTTTCTAAATAATTACTTTTTCAAATAATATTTACTTTATACAATAATTTCTGGAATATATATTAACGCAACTTTTGTCCTGTAAATTTAACCCATAAATTAAAAAAAAAAAAAAAACAAATTGAATTTTATATTAAGCACTTCAACAAAGTTATTTCGGAGTTAATACTACATAATTTGTTAGTTTCGCAAGCTCTCTGGAATATTTTAAATACTTTTTTCATCAATTCCATCTTAATTACTACTACAATAGCGAATTACCAATTTTAATTGAGATCGTTATCTTTATATATGTAGGAGTGTTTAATCTCATTAAAAAGTTTCACGATAGACGTGTTTATTGAACGTTAAAAAAGTTTATTGAGTGTGTTTCACTATAATGAAGATTTTATTCATATTGTAATTTTATACTCAGTTACTTTTTAATCACGAAAACAATATTATTATTGTTAAATATTGGATAAATATAATGCTATTTTAGTTTATTTACAGTACATTATATACACGAGGGTCGTTTATATGTATGGTAAAATAACCAAGTTAAACACGGTTTTTTGGAAAAAATCGATTTTATTTCTCAACGTATACTCCATTGAGAGCTATACATTCAGTTCAAGGATTTTCGATTTTTTATCCCGTAATAAAAGTAGCTTTTCTTAAAATTTTCAAAATGCGCATTGAAGGCAATGATGACACTATCATTCGACGAAAATTTCTTCCCACCGAGATATTTTTTCAAGTTAGGGAAGAGAAAGAACTCGCACGGGGTCAAATCTGGAGAATAGGGTGTATGGAGAATCAATTCGAAGCCTAATTCGTGCAATTTTCCCCATTGAGACGGTCGAATTGTGTGAAGGCGCGTTGTTTTGGTGAACAAGCACTATTTTGTATAAGAGTCATCGCCGTTCTTGTTTTAGCTCTTATTTGAAACTGTTCAATAATGTTGCATAATAGGCTTCTGTTATCGTTTTCCCCTTTGTTGAGTAGTCGATTAGGATGATACCTTGAGAACCACAAAAAAAAGCAGTGGCCATCACCTGTCCAGTGAACAAAACGTTCTTTGCCTCCTTCGTCGCACTATCACCAGTCGTTGTCTACTACTTTGACTGGTGCTTCGACTCAGGTGCGTAGTGGTGGATTCATGTTTCATCCACGGTGACGAATCGACTAAAAAAGGCCTGTTCGTTTTTTTCATTTTTGCGGCAACTGCTACAACGCTTGGAACATCTGTAGAATGTGAACAATGCGTTGCTTTTGGCTGACATTTCTTCTGTGCCAGGTTGGCAATTGACACTTGATAGCCGTGACGTTACCAAATGAATATAGGCACCATATCATAGAAAGTTAGCAAACATATTAAACGACCCTCGTATTTATATATATATATATATATATATATATATATATGTATATATATATATATTTATTAACAGCCTCTGTTAATCCACTGCTGGATAAAGGCTTCTTCCATGATTTTCCATTTTGTTCGATTCAGTACCTCTCTTTTCCACAGATTTCCAAGAAAGTTTTTAATATCCTTATCCCATCTGTTCATTGGTCTCTTTTTGGGTATTTTCATATTCCTTGATTCCCAGTCAATAATTTCCCGTGTCAATATTCTCTTCTTGCGACATGTCCCGCCCATTTCCATTTCAGACTCTTTACTCTTCTTATTATATTTGTGACTCCTGTTTGTTCTCGTATCCATTCTATTCTCTTTCTATCTCTTCTTGTTATTCCTAACATGCATCTTTGCATACTTCGCTGTGTTGTTTGGAGTCTTTGAACTATTTTGGCATTAAGCACCCATGTTTTGCTGCCGTAGGTAAGGACCGGTAGTATACACTGATCAAATACTTTTTTCTTTAAACAGAGTGGGATTGTTAATTTAAATATCGAGGCGTTTCGTCCAAAAGAGCTCCATCCCATTTTTATTCTCCTATTCACTTCTCTCTCTCTCCTATTCACTTGAAAGATCCATCTCTGTTTATAAGCTGGCCTAGATAGACATATTTCGTAACTTCTTCTATTTCCGTTCCTTTTATTTCAATTTTCTTCAGACATACAAAGGCATTGAACAGTACTTTTGTCTTTGAATGATTCATGTTGAGGCCGATTTTTTGACTGGTATCGTTTAGTTCTTCTATCATCTTTTGTAACTCTTCCGGAGTATTTGCGAAAATAACTATATCATCGGCAAACCGGAGATGTCTTAATCTTTCGCCCTTTGTTTCGATTTATTTGTCCTCCCAGTCGAGCGATTTGAATACTTCTTTCAAGGCCACAGTAAACAATTTCGGAGAAATTGCATCTCCCTCTCTTACACCTTTCTCGATTTTTATCTTTCTTGTTTCTTCATGTAGCTTCGCCGACATCGTTGCTTTTTTATATATGTTATTTAGCAGCTCGATACATGTGCCCTCTATGCCTTGGTTCTTCAATGCACATATTACCGACAAGGTGTTGTTGGAGTCGAAACCCTTCTCGGAGTCTATAAAAATAAGACATACTGGTATTTGGTAATCATTTGACCGGCTTTTTACTTCTCTCACTACTTGAATATGATCCATTGTACTAAATCCGGTTCTAAATCCTGCTTCTTCTCTTGGTTGAGCAAAAGCTAGTTGCACCTATAGACGTTTCGAAATTATTTTTGTAAAGATCTTATACATCGTAGGTAGTAAACTAATCGGCCGATAATTCTTCAAATCCTCTTTATCTCCTTTCTTGTGTAGAAGAATTACAGTCGCTTCGTTCCATTTATCTGGGATATTTATTTTTTGTAACCAAGCAGTGAATATATCAGCAAAAAATTTTCTGTTTTTTCTCTTACTAACTTGAAGATTTCTGCTATTAACCCATCATTACTGGCCGCGCTTCCATTTTTCATATTCTTTATTACGTATGTAACCTCTTCCGGTAGCACGGGTGGGACACCTTGGTTTGTATGTTTTCTATTCTCGTTTTCTTTGTTACATGTATTTTTGTATAGGTCTGTTCAGAATTCTTCTACTCTTTTAATGATTGTTATGTTCTACTCTTTTAATGTTCTCTCTCTCTCTCCCTATATATATATATATATATATATATATATAGAACAGGGAAGATATTTTTTATCTTTTGTTTGATTATCTTTTTAAAAAATAATTCCATCGTAACATTTCCATAAAACATTTTTTTCCGTGTAGACCACCATCTCACAACGCCGCTCTTCCGCTACACTCAACAAGTAGCACGTTAATCAGTTCCATTCCCGATCATCAATGATTGGTTAGATATCACGTTGTCTCTTTTTTAATTGGTTGACATCAGTCACATTTATATATTTCTCTTACTGTGTACGACGAAAGAGATATATACGATTTCAATATAAAACGGATGACATTTATTCAAAATATTATATTTTCTGAAGTTTTAGACTAAAATGCAAACTTATTTGCTAATTAAAATTATAATTGTGTATCTAATTTGTCTATTTACAGTTTAAAAATTGTTATACATTTTAACATTGTATTTTGTTAAAATTCTTTTTTAAAATTTATGAATTTTTCTAATAAAAGTTTACGACTTACATTGTACGCAGATTATCTGTGCTTATAATTTGTTAATTTCTGTTATGTGTAAGTGGAGAGCGATCGTCAGCAAACGGGACAAATACCCGCCTCCCGGGTTTGGGCGAGCATAACAAGTAGGGGCAGAGCTCCCTTGCTTATAAAAAAAATATTTATTTTTAACATGTCATCATGTACATTATAAATGAAATTTTATATATAATAGTTATGTTAACACTACAGTTCTTAAACAGTTTTAAAATAATTATTTTTTTTCCTTTTTTTGTTTCAAATTTTCAAAATCTTATATAAAAGTATGTTATCAAATTAATTACTCTACAGACGGGACAAGAAAAATATCTATTTTTTTATAAAAATAAAATATAATTCAAACTCTTATTTTGGGAAAACCCACTATTTCTTTTTGATCAAAAATATGTAATAATTGATGAATGGTTGATTACATTTTATTGTTGCTTATGCGCATTTTTCTTGGGATTTTGTTGTCTTCAATTAGTTAAGATGGAGAAAAATCTGATTATATATATATATATATATTTGTAAATATGCAATTTTATATATTATTATTTATGTATATATATATATATATATATATATATATATATATATATATATATATAAAAGAAAGTATTTAAGTTGAAGTCTATACGACTGTTTAAGTTTTTACCTTTTAAATATCTTTCATGTAAAATTTATTACAAACTTTACAAAATATTTACTTTATTATTTAATAATAAACATTTACTTGTACCTAAAATCTAGAATGATGGAAAAAGAGGGTAGTAAAATAAATATAAATTACTAAAAATTGGAAAACATTGAGTAGAAAAAATTAAAAATACACCTATAGTATGCAGTCGACGAAAAGTAGGTGGTTTTAAGACATATTATATATTCGGTAATGAAAAATCAGCAAGTAATTAGACAATTTAGGATATTCTAAACTACGTTAAATAATATTATAATGTACCAGAAAATTATGTATGACTCAACTTTTCTCTTTTTTGAGTTTATATGTAGAAAAAAGATTACAATTATTAATTTACTTCAAAAAGTATTATAATCGAAGAGAAAGTTTATTCGAAATATAAATAAATTTATCACATAAGCAAAGCGCAGGAAAACTCGTCTACGAGTAATGATTAAGTTAAAATCTAGCATTGTATAGGACATAAATAAAAATGACACGTCTACAAATAGGAAAAAAGAGAATAAAAGTTATGAAAAATGTATCCAGACGTCGTTTTCTTGTACTAATGTACGTGTAGTGGCCAGAACAGTAGTCGAATACACGTTTGTAAAATGCAACAGACTATTGTAAAGTTCAAACACGTTCCCGAAGTGAATATTCGACAATGGACTTGTCTGTATATATAGTAAAAAATAGAAAGAAAATATTGTGAAACTGTTTGATACGTTCTGAGGGTCAACTTTTTTGGCATATTTTTGTTATAATGAATATTTTTTTCATAAAACAGAATGTGTAAAATACATACGGGTTTTCAACTATGTTAAAAAACATAGTTGAAGATACGTAATTGAATTATTTCACACACTATTTAATTCTGTTTCTTTTATTCAGAAAAAAAATGATGTAGTCAGTATTTATATTGTTTTCAGTTTATTTATAAGATGTAATTTGTATAATAATGAATCAAAAAATAAAAAAAGAACACCCCAAATGCATGCTTTCATTTCTTAGACATTCTTAAAAGAAAGAATATTAGCAAATAAATAAAAATTTACAAGGAATATTTCATGTTCAAAATTTAATTAAAATTTCAATAATACTATTTATTGCATTCAATATTTATCATATAACATTGAATAAACTTCGAAAGCAATAATTGTTTTAAAATAAGTTAGTAATATAGTTCAAATTCTTAAAACGCAAAGGAACATTGGATGTAAAATAATTAACAAGATCAAAAAAATAAATATTAATTTTAC
>CM068320.1:3645000-3697500 GCA_034766995.1 Acanthacorydalis orientalis | reverse complement strand
AACCAAGTTCATGCTCTGTATTTGGTGGGATCATAAGGGTGTGGTCTATTATGAGCTGCTCAAACCGAATGAAACCATCACTGGGAATCGCTACCGACCACAATTGATGCGCTCGAGCAGTGCACTGAATAAAAAACGGCCGGAATACTTTGAAAGATACGACAAAGTGATTTCGCAGCACGATAATGCTCGTCCACACGACGCAAAACCGGTTAAAACATACTTGGAAACGCTCAAATGGGAAGTCCTACTCAACCCTTCGTATTCTCCAGATATTGCTCCTCTTAATTACCACTTGTTTCGATCGATGAGTCATGACCTGTCTGGGCAGAAACTCACTTCTTATGAAGATTGCAAAAAATGGGTCGATTCGTGGATTGTATCTAAAGACGAGGCGTTCTTCCGACGTGATATTCGTCTCCTGCCCGAAAGATGGGAAAAAGTAGTGGCTAACGATGGACAATACTTTGAATGATATGTTTTTCTCAATTTCATTTAAAATAAACGATCTTTTTTCATGAAGAAAACGCTACGAATTAATGTCAACACCCAATAAAATAAAACATATGTAAATATCTACATATATATTTCAATAATATTCATCGTTATATTTAACATATTCGTATATAAGACTTTAATTAGTACAAGAGTTTAATAATAATAGCTGTTATTTAATTAATTAATTAAAATATTAATTTTGTATTTGGAGATAATCATCTTATACCTAATCTAAAAAATGAAATCAATTAGTACCTGTCACGAATTAGGTAAGGAATAAAGTTAATATAATGTTATCAATTAATAGTATTATTGAAACAATTAGCTATGTAATAAATCTATATGGAAGACAAGTCCTTCGAGTCTGACCAATTTTGATTATTTTATAAATTAAGGTAGCAAATAAGTGAAATTATTAAATGAATGATACGTAGATGTCTCACACTGTTATAAACGTCCTTTACTAAAATGTGGCCAACATAACTAGAGGAAGAATTCATCTTTCTGTTGAGATAGCAATAATAAAAAGAAACGTTGCGTTATTATTTCACGCTATGGAGATAGTATCGATATACAGTTATTATCCATGTTTTTTTCATTTGTAATATTTTTCTAATTACTATAAATAATATATTCAATCACGTAATTGACATATTACCTTTGTTATTTGTGTCTTGTTACATTATTATAATATATTTCTTCTTTATTTTAAAGTAGTGATGCATTTGCAAGTAAAATATTTTTTTAATTATATTGGGCTGGTAAAAAATAAGTGCGATTTATGATCTTAAAATTTATATTTATTTATATTTATTAACTTAAATGATTTGAAGCGGTCCTGTTGGAACAACTGTTGAATGTCTAAAACCTAACTTTTGTGCAAGTTCTCGAATTGTTGTGCGTGATTTTGATTCAAATAACGCCTTCAGCTGGTCGTTATGAACTGAGGATGGACACTAGTGACCTTCTTTATCTTTAAGACTATCGTCTCCAGCATGAATTCTTTAGAGCCACCATTGCACCGTATCCTCCTTACACACACCAAAAACATCGTTTAGTTTACAAGCAGTTTCTGCTGCTTTACCACCCGTTTTGAACTAGTACAAAAAAATCTGTTGTTTGCTTCTTTCCATTATTTAATTTAATAGCCCAAAATTAATAATAAATCCAAAGTCGATGTTATCAAAATACAGACCGAAAAATGAGCTGTAAAATAGTATTGACACATGTACTCGATAAAATGACACTTTCATTCAAAAATAAGGTTAGAATTCAGAAAAGAACCGTAATTATTTTCCTATCAATCTAATAGCAGTGACTTTAATTTTAACCTCTTGGAAGTAAAATAGTTGGTGGCGAAATTTCATCTTATTTCTCTTAACTTTTGTTAATTAACACATACATTCGTACACACAGACACACATATATATATATATATATATATATATATATATATATATATATATATATATTTGTCAGCGTATGCATATTGTTTTTTTATTAATTTAATCTAATGAATAAATAAGTAGTATTGGGTGTTGGAATTAATTCATAGCGTTTTCTTCATGAAAAATGATCGTTTATTTTAAATGAAATTGAATAAAACATATAATTCAAAGTATTGCCCATTGTTAGCCATTACTTTTTCCCATCTTTCGGGCAGGAGTCGAATACCACGTCGGAAGAACGCCTCGCCTTTAGATGCAATCCACGAATCGACCCATTTTTTGCAGAAGTGAGCTTCTGCCCAGACAGGCCATGACTCATTCATCGAAACAAGTGGTAATCAGAAGGAGTAATACCTGGAGAATACGGCGGGTGGGGTAGGACTTCCCATTTGAGCGTTTCCAAGTATGTTTTGACTGGTTTTGCGACGTGCGGACGAGCATTGTCGTGCTGCAAAATCACTTTGTCGTGTCTTTCAAAGTATTCCGGCCGTTTTTTCTTCAAAGCACGGCTCAAGCGCAGCAATCGTAGTCGGTAGCGATCCCCAGTGATGGTTTCATTCGGTTTGACTAGCTCATAGTATATCACGCCCTTATGATACCACCAAATACAGAGCATGAGCTTGGATCCATGTATATTTGGTTTCGCCGCTGGTGTTGATCGTTGGCTAGGCTTAACCCATGACTTTCTGCGCTTGGGATTGTCTTAATCGATCCACTTTTCATCGCCCGTGACAATTCGATGCAAAAATCTATTCCTTTTCTCCCGTTGAAGCAACAGTTCACAGGTAGAAAAACGCCTTTCAACGTCCCTCGGTTTCAATTCGTATGGGGCCCGATTTCCTTGCTTTTGGCTCATTCCCATGGCTTTAGGCGTTTTCCTACCGTTGACAAGTCAACTCCCAACGATTAAGACAATTCTTGAAGTGTTTGACATGGGTATTCATTAAGCAATGCTTCCAATTCTTCATCATCGAACTTTTTCGGCTGCCCAGGTCGTTCCTTGTCTTCCAAGTCGAAATCACCACGTTTAAAACGTGCAAACCACTTCCGACACGTTTGCTCAGCCAGAGCATGGTCACCATAAACTTCCACTAAAATACGATGAATTTCGCCAGCGCTGTTTTTCATGTTAAAGTAATGAAGTAAAACTCCCCGCAAAAACAATTTATCCGGCACGAAATTCGACATATTCGATAAATTACTAAATGTTTTTATTTACGCTTCAACCAAATGACATATACTGAAACTAACGCTTAAGGACAGCTGTTTTACGGGGAATATTTGGTTAAAGGGAACAATGGAAGAATGTCCTACCTACGTCATTTCTTGTAAAATATTACGAATTAATTCCAACACCCAATAAATTTTTTAAACATATGCAGCTCATATGTGTATGAATGTACAATGGGGAAATCCCCAA
Source organism: Acanthacorydalis orientalis (assembly GCA_034766995.1). Classification (NCBI taxonomy): domain Eukaryota; kingdom Metazoa; phylum Arthropoda; class Insecta; order Megaloptera; family Corydalidae; genus Acanthacorydalis; species Acanthacorydalis orientalis. The sequence goes on along the minus strand of CM068320.1, from coordinate 3,694,134 downwards.
TTTGCATGAAATATGTACCACATAACTTCAAAACCGCATTAAAAAATACGCATAAAAGCAGAATCAATTGTATATGTATATATATATATATATATATATATATATATATATTCATATATATAACACACACACTCATGTGTTTGTGCGTATATACACTTCGACATTAAGTTAAGTATTTCAACAAGAGATATAAATAATGATGAAACTTTTATAACAGCTAATATAAATGTTTCCATTCAGTATTTATGTGTATAAAATAATATTCATCCGATTAAAGTAAAATTTCAAATGTTGTTACATTTCTGTAACCTCATTTGGAATTATTTATTCACAACTTTATTTGTGGGAAAAATATGACGTTATGCTATATAGAAACATGCAAACTATTATTTATATACAATCGATATCATCAGTTAACAATTCCTGTTTCCTCTACCACAGTGTTGATAACATTCTCTGTAAAAAAAAAAACACTTTATAGGAATTATGATAATACAAGCTCGATAGTTTCTACACTCAGTTTAACAGTGTATTGAAATTTATGTATTCATTTATGCTCTCGTTTTCGTTACTTCACAGTTTCGCTGCTTGGTTGAAACGCGTATAAAAACAGAAAAACGGGATAAGTCATTAAACGGTAAATGAATTATTAGTTTGTATTTTTCAAAATATTAAATCTTGTATTCTATTCACAAAAGATTTACTTTATATAATTTTGTATTACTAGATTTCAAAATATTGTATTTGAACAAAATTACATTTTAATAACGAAATGAATATTCGTTCTACTTCATACTTCTCTCAACTTTTTTTTAAAATAAGAAATAAAAAAAGATATTTTCAAAAAAAATTCTTAATTTTAAACAAAATGATAAGGTAATAGAACTAAATTCTACAAAAAATTTGAATTAACTTTTCAACTTAAAAATGATTCTCAAACTTGATAAATATTAGGTTGGTAGAAAAATAATTGCGGTTTGTAACCTTCAAATTTATATACATTTTTCGCAGTTAATAATTTACTTTATTATTCGAAATAAGCACTATTAGGTTCGAAACATTTTTGATAATTAATTGTAAGTTTATTAATTCCGATGGTGTAAAATTCAGGAGTTCTGGAATTGATAAAATCTCGAAATTTACTTGAATTCACTCGAAATGTACTTCAAATGACGGAAGTAGCTTGGTTGTTCAAGACCTTACACTGTAAGAAGTTGTCGAAATGTTTATGCAAATAATAATGTGTTGGAGAGATGTCTGGTGAGTATAGTTGATGAGGCAATGTTTCATATCCCAATTCATTCAACTTTCGAGGGTCAATCGTGTGACGTGTTTTCGCACATTGTCGTGCATCAGTATTGGATCTTTTCAATTAAACCGTGCGGAACCATACATCGCAGTTATTATTGTATCTTGTTGATTTCTTGATAATAAATCTCATCTATAATGGTTTCGCCAAGATTAAAAAAATTATAGTGGTTTATACCGAGCGCAGATCACCAAATAGTCATCATAATTTTCTTTTGGTGTAATTTCGATTTAGTGAAATGCTCTGGCGCTTCATTTTTGTTTAACCATTGTACAGACCGCTTTGTGATATTGTAAACGATCAACTTTTAGTCACATATTACAATACGATCGAGAAATTGATCGTTTCTGTTGCGTAAAAGAAGCGTAGAACAAATTTTTTAATGGTGATTATTTTAGTTTTAGTTCAGTCCGTGCGGCACTCATTTGTCAAGTTTTATTGATTTTCCTAGCTGTTTTAAGTGGTCCAGAACTGTTGGATGACTAACGCATAACTTTTGTGCATACTGTCGAATTGTTGTGCGTGGTTCTGATTCAACTAACTCTTTCATTGTGGTTGCTATGAAATTAAGAAGGATGCCCGGGACCTGAAATTATCACTTTGTGAAATGACACTTTCATTGAAAAAAATAAGGTTTGAAATCAGAAAACAAAAATCGAAATTATTTTCCTATCAACCAAATATCACCAACTACAATTGTCTGAAACAGAATGGAATCAAGAGAACAGAATAAGAGAGTGAAAAATTGTAGAAAAAATATTATTGATTTTATTTTCAAAATATAATAAAATGTAAGTACTGTACATGAAAAAAATACAAATTTGATACGTTTATAAGTTTTGAAATCTGTACAACTAGAATGGAATTTATTAAATTGGTATAGAAAGTTGTCTCGAATTGTACGCAACTATTCTCTGAAAGCGTTCTTCTCAAGTGTTCTAAAACAGAGTACTACGCTTCATCGATGACACGAACTACTTTGTTAGAACTTTACCTTGGATCGAGACCTTCGTCTCACAATGATTGAGGAGCGTGTCACTCGAAAGATTTGCGTTTTGTGTAGAAGAGCAGAAAACAGCTGTAATGCATTGATGAGAGCGCTTGGTTAATACAAGTTGCGGAACATCTACTATCGGTATAAGCGACTTCGCATGCGGGACACGGTCATCGACATTGTCAAATAAACGTACCGTACGATACACCGATCAGAAAAAGGACGCAAATGTCTATTGTTCGAGTTTTCTGGCTTGCGTCTTTCTATAATATTATAAAACTATAAATCCAGTTGAATTTGGTCAGTGTTCTCCCATCCCGACGCACGAGTCATGAGTTTCGTGTCCGTCACCTAGTTTCATCATGCGCTAGTTACCTACATTAGCAGACAAATGCAGCAAGACAATGCGTGAAACTATATTGCCTTTTGGACACGGCGCTTAATAATAATAATTGCTTTACACGATTAACAAATATCTTTCAGTGCAGTCATTTATAATTTTACTATTTATAAGTTTACTAGCGATATGTTACACATGATTGCCTAGATCCTTATAAGCCTTACTTTTTTATATAGTCATTTCAAATTCATTTTAAATAATTTTAGAAAACAATTTTTGTTACCACTGTATTGTTTGAATTTACTTCTTTATACATTTTTATGAGAGAAAAATACGATAAAACAGATCACTTAAATAAAAAAATATCAAAAATATGTTAAAATATATAAGTATGTGCATGTGGTGTACATAAAATGATGTTTCCTTTTTTTAAAAAAAATACATATATCAAATTTCAGCTGTACAAATTACATAGTTTGAAAGTTACAGCATTAACACACAAATATATTATTTTAATTTATATGATATACGATTAAGGTATAAAATATTAATTTTAAGTTAAATTTTCGTACAGTTTGTATACTGTTCAAGAACTTCCAGACCAAGTTTACATGCAAATACATTGTATATGTGGTTGAAAGTGTAGAAAATATAATTCTCTACGTATATGAAATTTATATGATACTTTTATGCTCATATTTAATATCTTAGTACTTCTTGAAATAAAAGAGATATTTAAAAAGTAAATTATTCATTTTTTTATTTTTATATACATCAGTATTAATATATATATATATATATATATATATATATATATATATATATATATATATATATATATTTGTTTTCTACAGTAGAACTGAGAAAATTTTATGTATGTAATAGAGTACGAATAATATACCAAATATTTCATTTAAATACTAGGGAGTTCTGCCCTCCATTCGGTACTCTTTCCGACCACAGGGAGGGGCGGGGGGTCGACTTCACTCACTTTGCATCAACGACTCGCTTCACTCTTATCGCATATATTCATTCAATATCGTAATATATATATATATATATATATATATATATATATATATATATATATATATATATACACATAACACATATATATATATATATACACATACACACACACACACATGTGTGTGTATCAGTATGTCTATATAATCTTTCTGGCAAATGGATTGCAACGTATTTGTTTTATAAAGTATCATATTTCATACCCTAATGTTTTGTGAAAATTTTGTGTAAATTTGGATGTCTTCGTTAATAATAAATTAATAAAAAATCTACACGTTTTTTTTTCAAATTTTTTTGTACATGTTTTGAATTTTATGGAATGTTTTTTCATATATAGACAGAAAACGTTTTTTTTTTTGAAGCATAAAATAGTTTCTATTATATCTGAATAATTGTTTTAAATATTATTTTTACTTATTAGAATAAAAATTGTTGCCTTTCGGTATTTTGAACACTTTTCATATAATATGAAATTACACTGTAGTTCACCATTCTATTAAATAGATAATTAGATGCTAACGGGAGGCAACACATTCAATATTACTGGCATTTTGCTGTTTCCAAAACGAAATCTATATATTTTTATTATATTTTTTTTCTCCTCGTATACCATTCTATAAATTTGTGTTTTTCATTGATACTTTCTTTATAGGTATTATTGTTGCATTATAAAATATAGTTGGTACTTGCTTTTACTGAAAATGTTATTTACATTATGAAAACAAACATTTTGTAAGAAATACTATGCTTTGAATAATCTATAAATTACACAATAAAGTGAAGGTATTTGGGAAGAACAGTAATCAAATTTGGTTTGGGAGTCACAACATAAATGTTCCTATATGCGAAGTTCTTATAAACTTAATTACAAAAATTTGATATACGAGGGTCGTTTGATAAATATGGTAAGAAAGCAAGTTAAACACCGTCTTTTGAAAAAAATCGATTTAATTTCCCAACATAGTGTCCACTGTGAACTATAAATTTAATCTAGCGAGTCTGCAAAATCGTCATTAATGGCGGTGATGATATCCTCATTCGATGAGAATTTCTTCCCACCGAGCCAAATTTTCAAGTTTTGGAAGAGGAAGAAGTCACACGGAGTCTGGAGAATAGGGTAGATGAGGAATCAATTCGAAGCCTAATTCGTACAATTTTGCCATTGCGAAAGTCGATTTGTTGGAGGGCGCGTTGCTCTCGTGAAAGAACACTTTTTCAGGCCAATTTTGTCCGTATTTGTTTTATCTCTTCTTTCAAACGGTTAAATGATGTTGCATAATAGGTTCTTGTTATCGTTTTTCCTTTCTTTAAGAAGTCGTTCAGGATAATTTCTGGGGAATTCCAAAAAAACAGTGGCCATCATCTTCCTAGCCGACAACACAGTGTTCGCCTTCTTCGGCGCACTTTCACCAGTCGTTGTCCACTGCTTTGACTGGTACTTCGATTCAGGTGTGTAGTGGTGGATCAACGTTTCATCCATGGTGATGAATCGATGCTAAAAGACTTGCAGATTGCGATTAAACATCGCTATATACTGAATTAAAATGTCCTTTTGTGTACGTTTTTGGTTGACAGTCATCAATCGCGGTACGCATCGCGCACACAGCTTTTTTATGTGCAATTTTTCGTGCAGGATATTGTGAACTCATTCAGTTGAGATGCCTTTTGTCTCAACTATCTCACGCATTTTCACTCAGTGGTCTTCCATAACGATACTGTTGATTTTTTCAACTATATCCTTCGTGGTGACCTCAACTGAGCGTACAAACTACGTGTCATCTTCAGTGCATGTTCGGACAGGTTTAAACTCATTTATCCAGAAATAAACAGTCTTCAACGTTGTTTCAAAGTCCCTATTAACTTCATCCAACTACACTTTGATCTGGGCGGCCGTCCACTTTCCAAATAAAAATGTTTTGTCACTGCACGGAACTCATTTTTTGCATTTTCACGGAAACGGCTACAATGCTCACTTCAAACATCTGTAGAACGTGAAAAATGCGTCGCATCTGGTTGAAATCTCGCCTATGCTAGTTTGAAAAGTGACACTTGATAGCCGTGACATTACCGAACGAAAGGTGGTACCACATTATAGAAATTTACCAAACTTATCAAACTACCCTCATATGTTTTATATAGTATGTACAACTACAAGTATATAAACTTATAATCTTAGACACAAAAACAAGCTCATACATAATGTATGTAAGCAACTGACCAGTACGCCTAGATTCTTATTATTAATGACACTAAAATCAAAATTTGACATTCATTGGAACCCGTTTGCATTATTATATCCCTTTTTTCAAAATTTAATTTAAGATACTTTCAAAATAAATGACTCTTGTATAAAAGTTGTTGGCGGATTTATAAAATTTATATAGATGACGGTACATGTACATGAATAATCTAAAGCTTTCGAATGAATTCTGGTTAAAATTTATATTTTTTTCTATCTACTGACCCTTTATAGAAAATATAAAATTATCAATTATGTATAACATCAAATTTGTATAAAAAAATGGGAAATTATGTAGTAAGCTCTCACATAAGCATTGAAGGTATTAATGAAATTCGTTACATTTATCGTAAATACTCTCAAAATGCGTGCATTGAAAACATTTCTTATTCACGACCAGTCGAGGAATTCACGGTGTGTACACAAATTGAACACAGAAATAACGATAAAACAATAAATTCAGAAGATTGTAGCGAGGCGCATTCGGAATCATTATTCAAATCACGTAATTTAAAATCGAAACATTCAATTTGCTTTCTCTCACAATTATCGATTCTTATCATCATTAATTGAATCGTTCTCTATCTACGTCGTTCTCGGTGTCAGGTTGTAAATTTCTCCCATTACGACAATCAACCTAAATTGAATTAAAAGCTGACGACATGGACACTGTAAGCTTTTCATTAAGTCGTGTTATGCCAATTTTCACATCCGTACTTCCAAGATGTCGTCCTCCTTTACTTGTTTCGCGAAAAATGAGAAGTAAAGAACGAGTATATACTTTTCGTTTTGTAAATAAATTAGCAATTTTCTAGAATAAATTAAAGTTTTTCTTTTTGAAAAGTTATCATATATATATATATATATATATAAATATATATATATATATATATATATATATATATAAATATATATATATATATATATGTATATATATATATATATATATATATATATATATATATATATATGGACGGTATTTTTATTTCCTCTTCATCAAACTTGCCTATTTCTGATATATTAATTTTTTTTGAAATATATATATATATATATATATATATATATTAATATAATATATTTAATATTATTTCACAAAAAATACACATTTGTTACTTGCAAGAATGCACTTTCACGAATAAATGTATCATTTATTCCACAAGTACATTGTTTTCCTAATCAAAAATATACAATAATTATACATTGAATATTTGTAGTTTGTGCAGGATGTGAAAAATTTATTCATGAAATAATACAGAAATTGTAAATATTATGTTTGAGTAACAATAGTTTGGAAATGATAACGACTAATATATTTCAAGTCATTGCGTAAATAGATGTTTTCATTCTGTTTTGTTATATATATATATATATATATATATATATATATATCTCATTTTATCATATTTTATCTCAGTATAAATTTCTATGTACACAAATTGTAAATTTCGTTTCAAATTCAAATTTAAATATGAACAGTATCTTCGAACAGCTATAGTTGTTAAAAATTAATATATTTGTGAGCCTAGATTGATTACAATATTTTAATAATTGGGTGTTGGAATTAATTCATAGCGTTGTCTTCACGAAAAAAGATTGTTTATTTTAAATGAAATTGAAAAAACATATCGTTCAAAGCATTGTTCATCGTTAGCCACTAGTTTTTCTCATCTTTCGGGCAGGAGACGAATACCACGTCGGAAGAACGCCTCGTCTTTAGATGCAATCCGCGAATCGACACATTTTTTGCAATCTTCATAAGAAGTGAGCTTTTGCCCAGGGAGGCCATAACTCATCGATCGAAACAAGTGGAAATCAGAAGGAGCAATATCTGGAGAATGCGGCGTGTGAGGTAGGACATTCCATTTGAGCGTTCTAAGTATGTTTTGACTAATTTTGCGACGTGCGGACAAGCATCGTCGTGCTGCAAAATCACTTTGTCGTGTCTTTCAAAGTATTCCGGCCGTTTTTCCTTCAATGCACGGCTCAAGCGCATCAATTGTAGTCGGTAGCGATCCCCAGTGATGGTGGTTTCATTCGGTTTGAGCAGCTCATAGTAGATCAGACCCTTGTGATCCCACCAAATACAGAGCATGAGCTTGGATCCATGGATATTTAGCTTCGCCGCTGATTTTGATGGTTGGCCGGGCTTAACCCATGACTTTCTGCACTTGGAATTGTCGTAATTCATCCACTTTTCATCTCTTGTGATAATTCGATGCAAAAATCTCTTCCTTTTCTCCCGTTGAAGCAGCAGTTCACAGGTAGAAAAACTCCTTTCAACGTCCCTCGGTTTCAATTCGTATGGGGCCCGATTTCCTTGCTTTTGGATCATTCTCATGGCTTTAAGGCGTTTCCCTACCGTTGACAAGTCAACTCCCAACGATTCAGACAATTCTTGAACTGTTTGACATAGGTCTTCATTAATCAATGCCTCCAATTCTTCATCGTCGAACTTCTTCGGCTGTCCAGGTCGTCCCTTGTCTTCCAAGGCGATATCACCACTTTTAAAACGTGAAAATCACTTCCGATACGTTTGCGCAGCTAGAGCATGGTCACCATAAACTTCCACTGAAATACGATGACTTTCGGCAGCACTTTTTTTCATGTTAAAGTAATGAAGTAAAACTTTCCGCAAAAACAATTTATCCGGCACGAAATTCGACATATTCGATAAAGTACAAAGTGTTGTTATTTACGCTTCAACCAAATGACATACACTGAAACTGAAGCTCAAGGACAGCTGTTTTACGGGGAATGTTTGGTTAAAGAGAACAATGGAAGAATGTACTACCTATGCCACCTCTTGTAAAACGCTACGAATTAATTCCAACACCTAATATTTTCCCATTAGTAATATTCATATTTAATTTAATAACCAAAAATAGATTTACATTTTATTGAAGATTAATATTCAGCACTAAATCACATATATAAGGAATGTGATTTATCTTCTTCATCGTAAATCATTTGTAGTGATTTTTTAGCTTTTAAATCAAATTGCACACATTTTTTTAATGCAAAACATTGTGTACTTATTTTTTAATGAGCTAATAAACGATAGATTTTTTTCAGAGCTTAGATCTTCATACTATGGAAAACTAATTATAGAATGTTTGTCATAAGTGAATACAGAAAAACAATTGTAATATTAAATGTAATTAGGTTGGTAGAAAAATAATTGAGGTTTAGAACTTCTAATTCATACACATTTTAAATGACTTGGTGCAGTAAATTTATGCAGACTTTCTGTAAAATCAAACTGCTCACAATTATTAATTAAATAATAAGTGTATTTTATTTAAAATGAATATTAGACTCTGGATATCGTAAATAGAAATATGCTTTAATTTGAATGATATGTATTGGTACAAAGTCTAAACTGTTCTGTGTATGAATTACAATATGATATGTTTACTTACTCCACTACTAAATGTGTACTTACTCAATGATATTACGTGTATGTACTCTACTACCACTTGTGTGCTCTCTAGTCTCAGTGGTCTCACAAATTTATATTTATATTGTTTTATTTACCATTAACTAGAATTTGAAAATAATATGTTTGTCGGTGACAAGTTTTTTGTTATTCTTGGTTGCAAATCATGACATTTGTTACAAATTATTGCATGTTATTTGATTGGTTAATGATCGTAGCTTCAAAACTATAGGTTTTTGAGGAAGATTACGTATGAATTTGAAAGGTGATTGGGCCTTGTTGAATGTGTATGCTTTGTTCGAGATTAAGTTAAATATTGGTGCTTAAAACGATTATTTGTTTTCCAAAACGTTTAATACTATAAGGATGTAAGCAATAGTTAATGGAATTTATAATTGTGTTATAATGTTGTGAAATCCTGAACGTTTTTGCAACCAATGATGGGTTTTATGACCATTTTATTTCTATACAACATTTGGTTTTTCTGTACAGTTACCGTTGTTTAAATATATTTTAAAGTGATTTTTACAATCTGGACGAACCAAATTATTTTGCTATATTATACTTTTCTATTATAGTCCTTTGATCGTTGTAAAAAGTGTTTCGTGTAGGAATCTTTTTTTCCACATCTGGTGAGCAACGGCTAACTTTCTAACCGAATAGTATAACTTTTAAACATTTGTATACTTTGTACAATATTGTTATTTGGGTTGTAACATACATTTTTTAGTTTAAGTGATCCAGAACTGTTGGATGACCAACGTCTAACTTGTATGCAAGTTCTCGAATTGTGGTAGTTCTAAATCAAAATCAAAAAATATTTTATTGTGGTGAATTTTACATGTTTCAACGCCGAATTTACTGTGCGTTGGTTGGAAATTAGGGTTTTGTCCGGGGTCTTAGCCGAGGCTTTTAAACCGGTTTTGATAGGAGAATTGTGATTCAGGAAGTGGGTATAGCGGATGGTATGAAGTGGTGGAGTCCGGAAAAAATTTTCAAAAAACCTGAAGGAATGGATATTTGCACACAACATTTATGGACGACACAGATAGTACAAGACGATTACAATGACATACAGAATAATAAGACTTAACCGAGCTTAGCTAACTTAATTAATCCTAACTAACTTAACCTAACTTAACTAATCTTATCTAACTTATATACGTACGAGGCTACCAGACCTTAACCTGGTGGCACTGCGATATGTCGCGGGTTGATTGTTTGATGAGCGTCACCACACTGCACACTCTAGCACTTCGTGTTGTTAGCTTTGGCACTTGCGCCACTCACAGACGAACCTCGAGGAGGAGCAGCTTCCGCCTCGCAGCCTTGGAGAGAGTCTATTTTGGGTTTTTGATGTGCAATGTAGTTTGTCGGACTTGGTCGCCGGGGTGCTCAGCACAGCGGTAGACGAACGCTGCGTAGAGTCTAGCAGCAGCTTCACGTACTGTGTCTATGCCACAGATTCGGTGTAGGTGTCTCGTAGTGGTTTCCAGAGGAAACTCCGAGACTTACCGTAGGACGTTGTTTTGTACGACCTACAGCTTGTTCCAGTGTGGTGGTTCTGATTCAACTAATCTTTATGAACTGAAAAATTGAAAAAGAACGCCTGGGACTTTTTTATCTTTAAGGAATTTTTTTGAACCACCATAACACCGTACGTTCCTTAACGGTACCCACACCAAAAACATCGTTTAGTTTACGAGGAATTTCTGTTACTATAACACCGGTTTTGGACTCATATAAAAATACTCGCATTTGCTTCTTTTCTATCTTTAATTCAATAGTCAAATTTGAATCAAAATTAATATTAAAACCAAAATCGATATTACCTAAGTGAATAATGCATTTTAAAATGATATTAACATAAGTACGATGAAATAACACTTTCATTGAAGAAAATAAAGTTAGAATTGAAAAAAGCGGTATTATTTTGCCACCAACCTAATAATATGAAATAGAAATTAATTAGAAATAATTATACTGGAATTACTAAAATTATAACAGAATAAAGTTTGAATACACGAGGTATGATAAACCCGTGTTTTGTCGCCTTATCAGAAAATGTTTATAGAAATTCATAGCAGTGCATTAACGCTAAATTCAACAAAACCGAAATTGAAATTTATTGTATGTTGGAAAATGTTTATCTTAACACAAAAGTTTAAAAAAGTACGTAATGCTAAAAATTTGAACTAAGAAGCATAAAAATCGATGAAAACATTAGAAATTTAGTGCTCAGAAATCATTGTTTGACTATTAGTACAATGGCTCAAGTACTAGATATGAGTTAGAAATTAAGTTTAAACTCTTTTTTTCAAAAATTTGTTTATGGAAAGATATGTGTTAAGATGATACACAGAATTCTTATGCAGTAGAAAAAAATACAGAATGAAAATATATACTGATCTTTTTGTCCTAACTGAAAACTAAGGGGATTTTCTGGGCAATGTAACGAGTAACGAGCCATGAATATTTTACTATGATCCTCCAACTAAAAGATATAACATTCAGTAGAGAACGATCACCTTTTTCCTACCAAGGAAGACAAAAATGCCAAGATCCAAAGTGAAATCAATGCCCATTTATCAGAATTATAGATATTGCACGAATTGAATATCTTTCAGCTAGGCAAACAGTCAATACATTTATCAGAATAAACAAACAGTCAATACTTTTATTAGGTAAATACTTTTATCAGAATGATCTAGAGCAGGGGGATCAAACTGGCGGCCCTCGAGGTAATTTTGTGTGGCCCACGATGCTATGAAATAAAATGAAAACAGAACAATATGTTACGACAATAAAAAACGAAAGATTGATGACGAGGGAAGAAAGTTTCAAAAAAGGTGGGAGTTGAACTATTTTTGTGTGGAAATGAACAATTAAATTACGTGCTTAATTTGCAAAGAATCAATTAGTGTCACTAAAGAATATAACATTAAGCGGCATTATAGCACTAATCACGAAGAACAATTTACGTGCTTCGAAGGAAAAATAAGAGAAGAAAAATGAAAAACAATGAAGAATTCACTTAATAGCTAGCAAAGAGTGCTTACAAAATTCATAAAAAGTAATGAATCAGTAACAAAATCTAGTTACGAAATGAGCAATCTATTAGCAAAACATTCAAAATCATTCACCGATGGTCCTTTAATCAAGGAATGTATGATAAAAGCTGCCGAATTCGTCTGTCCAGAAAAGGTACAGTCATTTCGAGATATATCATTATCAAGAAATACGGTGGTAGACAGAATTACTGAAATGGCAGATAACGTTAGTTCACAACTACAGGAAATATCTACCAAAGTCCAGTTTTTTTCAATTGCGATTGATGAAAGCACGGATGTGAGAGATGTTGCACAAGTTGCTGTTTTTTTTTCCGTGGTTGCGATAATAATATGAGGATCACTGAAGAATTGTTGGTAATTATCCCTCTTTATGGAACTGCAACTGGTGAAGATATTCTTGATGCTGTATGGAGCATTTTAGGAAAATTTAATCTTCCTCTTGATAGGCTTGTTTCTATAATAACTGACGGCGCTAAATCGATGACAGGTGAAACTAAAGGATTTGTGTCAAGACTGACAGGAAAATTACAAGACGAATATCCAAATAAACCGAAAATCAGGACTTTCCATTGCCCTATTCACCAACAAGTTATCTGTTTAAATATATTAAAAATGGACGAAGTACTTAAAATAGTAACAAAGGCAGTCAACTTTATTCGATCACTTGAGCACTTAACCATCGCCAATTTACTTCGTTCGTTAAAGATTTAGAATCCGAATTCGAAGATCTTCCTTATTACACAGAAGTTCGTTGGTTATCCTGCCACAAAGTCTTGAAGAGTTTCTATTTGCTTTTGGAGGAAATAATTGTATTTCTTGAAATAAAAGATGAAAAAAACGAAAATATGTCGATTATAAAAGATCATTTCTGGGTAAAAGATCTGGCATTTTTAACAGATATTACAGGTCATCTGAATAATCTTAATATTACATTGCAAGGCAAAGGTCAATTAATAACGGATATGTACGATACAATAGCAAGTTTTGTACAAAAAATGAGTTTGTTTAAAAATCATCTACAAATATCGTTTTGTCGTATTTTCCCACGTGTGAGCAGTTAAAAGCACAAAATCAAAGTTGATCATTTTCACAATATTGTGGTAAAATTGAAGAAATCAAAAACGAATTCGATAAACGTGATAATGATTTCAAAGAGTTATAAAAATTAGTTTCTCTTTTTATTGGGCCTTTTTCTTTGAAGTTGAAAATGCTCTCACTTCGATACAACTGGAATTAATTGATTTCCAGAATGATTAGTTTTTAAAAGACAAATATCGAAAGGTAGGTGAAAAATACACGGAAATTAAAAAGTTTGCTGCACAAATTTTATGCTATCTTGGGAGTACACACTTGTGTGAGCAACTGTTTTTGTCCATTAAATTAAATAAAACGGCCTACAGATCAAGATTAAATGATAAACATCTATCTGCCATAATGAAGATTGTCTATTCTCAGTCTTTGAATCCAGATATTGGAAAACTAAGAGCAGGAAACCGCTGGCAAGTTTCCAGTAAAAAAAATAATTTTAGTTTTATGAATACATTAAATTAAATAAATGTTTAAATAAAAGCAATTATATAGCAATATTATAAATTATTACTCTAAATTCACTTAATTACATAATGTGTTTTAATTATCGTATCCATATTCCTGAATCCTCACTTCAAAATATAATTTTAAGAAAATTTGTAAATGTGATGTGGCCCGCGTGAATCTTACCAGTTACATTGAATGGCCCGTGTTTTAATTGAGTTTGACACACCTGCTCTAGAGTATTTGACAGAAAAGTTATGTCACGAAAGACCGGACTCTATTGACTATTTAACGTCGTACTATATGATTTTAAGTCGATTTTTTAACATGAAAATATTCTTACTCATTAAGAGCTGTCTTTTGTCGTTATTTTTGGTATAATATTTTTTGAATTGCCACCATATTTACTAAATCCTCTTAGTTTCATTTTTTTCTGTTTTCAAAAGAATCTATTCTAAAAATTTTAAAATGAATATAAAGAATCCATGTTGATAGCATAGATCGCATAAACAGATATTTTATTTCATTCTAAAGAGACTTTCCAAAAATGTATTGGAGTGTCAAATGAAAATGGAGAATAGCATTAAAACAAACGAAGATTATTTTGAAGCACAGGCTGTTTGAAGTCTACATTTTATCAATTATTAAAGTTTTATTGATACAGTTTGTTTACTAGTCCACTTATATGGGGCTACTAATAATACACAAAACACAAAAAACTAAAAATATTGCAGACACTTTTGGATTTACCAATTTTTTTTACAAAATGCCAAACAATTAATATTTTTAATTGTTTAGTAATCTTTTCCATATTATGAAAATTAAAATTGATTTCTCACAGATCATTTTATGTCAAATAATAAGTTCAAAGCGTTCTTAAATTTTTGAAGAAAAAACTATTTAAAAATGAAAATAAACCGTTCATTGAATACGGTTTCATATCGCTATTATACAACGAATGAATCAATATAATATTTTATGGTTAAATCGGAAATAATGTATTCAACGCATGTATTGACAGTAACAACGGGTGCATAAACAGATTTATTTTCATACATGTCGAATTTTCAATATTGATTTGTTTCTAGACAATGAAAACAATAAATGCAAAGCTCTCTGGCACCGAGTGATCATAAAAGATATTAGAAATTCATTCAACGGCAATATTATTCGTTTTGAATATAGTTACTGAAAATCAATTTTAACAGCACTTGAACGATACAATTTTCAGATTTTTAATTTTGACAATACGGATATGAACATCAATATTAATTATTTTTAATTTTTTTATGATAGTAGTTATGGTTATATATTGATTGCATAAAATATTGATACTGTTCATTTATTTTTCGTATTCAGTAAAGAATCATTGAACATTTTTGACTGAATTGAGATAAATATAGTAACGTTTAAAAAGGAAAATTCCCAGAAAGATTTTTGAGATATTAAACTATATACTTAAGTCAAAAAGTTAATTTACTATTAATGAAGTATTTATTTTTATTTTAAAAGATGTAAACGTATGGGACAAAATTAATTTTTATTCATTAGGACAACAGAGTTAGTTATTTTCAAAGATTTTAGATTTATTACTCGAGAAATTTAAAAGATAATGGTAATAAGAATAAGATAAAAGTCAATGTTAGGTTAGGTAAGAGTGAATAGTGAATTCAAGCTATTTTTTTAAAGTTTTCTACATTTTTTCATAAAGTCTAATTAATATACAGTGACTACACAATAAAATTATTTACTTAAGTATAAAAAGGCAAATATGTAACAATTTACAGCCTGTTTAAGCGTGCGAGCTTAATTACTTTAATGCATCTGAAGCGTTATTGTTTGGTAATAGTTCAGTTTAAGGGTTTTCACTAAAATGCACTTTAAATAATTTATTTTTTTGATAAATTGATTGATTCCAGTGTAAAAATGTTTTTAAGTCAGAGAAGCAAGGATTTTGCAATAAACAATATGAAATAATATTACAAAAGTGCCTAACTGACGTACGTTGAGTAATAAAAAATAGCCAGTATTCAATAAAATATTGTTCGTGTCACTAAATAGGAGCATTTAATCCAAGAATCCGTACATTCTTTTTATAATCGTTTAATAAAACATTGATTGCGTCAATAAAGAATGGAAAAACCCAGGAATCGAGTGACACTATCAATGTTTTATTAAAAAATCAATCTCTTCTTGGGTTAGGTGCCGCTCTTAGTGACCCGATCAATGTTTTATCAAATAGACCATTTGTTCACTACTCAACGCACGCCAGTTGGGCACATTTTTATTGTTTTTTCATATTGTTTACTGCAAAATCCTTGCTTTCCCGACATAAAATCACTTTTTAGATTATAATCAATCAATTTAGTAAAAAATTAGATTATTTAAAGTGTACTTTAATAAAAGCTCACAAAATTAACTATTAATTGTCATTATGTTTTTCTATTCATAACAAGTAATTTGATTAAATTTTGTATAAAAGAAAAAAAATGTTTTGAGAAAATTTAATAAGAAATGTTTATTGCTTACGATTTTTATTTTTTTAAACAAACTCCTCAAGCAATTCAGAAGAGATAATGGCCTAATTGAATACGACTTAAAACAAACATGATTTATATAAATATCTGATAAAATATTATGTGAACATAAGAATAGTCTATTAAATAAAGATTAATAATGTATCATAATTATTATTATTTGCACTTAGCTCCATAAAATACATTAAGCTCCTAATTAAGAGCTTCTCTCTTCAAGGCTGTTAATCAAGTTTCAGAACAAACTTTTTTATAAAGAAAAGTTGCTATCTCAACCCTTTATCCCCAAGCTGTAAACTTAAAAAAATTATTTTTGTCTAACTCTTCATCATAGATCGGTTTGATATAAATATTCCTTTGATTTAAATACTTCTTGCAGTTTAGGGTAATGATTCAGTTTAACGGCTTTTGTTAGAATGCACTTTAAGTAATCTTTTTTTTTCTAAATTGATTTATTCCAATTATTAAAAAATCAATCGATTCCTGGGTTAGGTACGGTTCTTTAGTGATGAATCCCCGTAAGTTATTCACGTTTTTCGCTATTAAATCGAACAAAACATGCCGTGCAAGTGATAATTTAGTGTTTTTATAGGTAAATGTTTATTTAAAGGCAGTTTCAAAAAATCCATTTTTTTATTATTATTGTAAAATTCTTACTTCCAGACTTAAAATTTTTTTTTACGTTGGAATTAATCAATTGAATATAATTAAATAGTAAAATATCAATTAAAATAGTAAAAAATTAAATTATTTAAAATGCATTTTAACAAAAGCCTATAAATTGAACTATTACCTTGTCCAGTTCTATGGATCTTTAAAGGACTGAATTTCTCATTGTAGGACAAGGTACACACACAACAAGGAGAAAATATAAAATATTGTATACATTAATTAATATATAATTATAATAATGAATTTATAATGAATAAAGTTAATACTTGTTAGTGCTTAAAGAGCTGATAACAGTTGAAAAGGAAAAAAAACCCTTTTCTGTTTCATAATAAATGAAAACCTGATATAATATTAGTATTTTAGAAAGGAAGAGAAGATCTATATCATATGAAAATAAAGAATTTGTTATATATCCTATCAAATTTCCATACACAAGTCAATTGGAATTATTATGGATACGAGGTCAGACAATTAAGTAATGCGACAAAATTCAAAAATCGAGTATATTTAAAAATTAAGGTACATCGCTGCGATCCCTTTCAAAGTAGTCCCCTCCCGCATCTATACACTTATTCCAGCGAGTTTTCCAGTTTTCGTAACAATTCTGGAACACTTCTTGTGGGACCTCTCCGAGTACCCTCGTCACAGATTCTTGGATATCTTCAACGGAGTCAAAATGTCGACCTTTGACGAATTTTTTCATATGGGGGAATAGGAAAAAGTCGCAGGGTGACATGTCCGGTGAATAGGGCGGTTGTGGTAACGTTGCGATGCCTTTAGACGCCAAAAACTGAGAGACACTGAACGCACTGTGACAGGGAGCATTGTCGTGATGCAGAACCCAAGTCTTCGCGATCTCTGGACGCACTCTGAGCACCCTTTTTCGTAATTTTTCGAGCACATTGCGGTAGAATACTTGATTTACGGTTTGTCCAGGTGGTACGAACTCTTTGTGAACCACCCCTTTGCTGTCGAAGAAGCAAATCAACATGGTTTTCACTTTGGACTTGCTCATTCTCGCCTTCTTTGGCCTTGGTGCTCCAGGGGACAGCCACTGTTGGCTTTGTCGTTTAGTTTCGGGGTCATATTGAAAGAACCAACTTTCATCACCAGTAATAACTCGATCGAGAAGAGTAGGATCACTTTCAACCTGCTCGAGACAATCTTGAGCGATGTTCATTCGGTGCGCTTCGTGACATGCACTACTCGCGCGTTGTTACAAAACACTAAACAGCTGGCGAAGAAATGATCGTACGAGGGTGGTCAAGGTCTCAATCGAGAGAGTAGGGATCTGCTATTACGGTGGCGGAGTTACAGGTTCGCAGTGTTACCACAGGCCGAGAAAAAAAAATCGGTCGCATTACTTAATTGTCTGACCTTGTATTTTAATTGAGGATAACAATATTTGTTGTAAGTATGAAATTTATTTGCTTAATCTTTATTTATGTTACTAGGTTCAGAAAAATATTGAATTCCTAAGAATATTTAGATAACTAGTATATATCCCGTCAAAATTGACGGGAAAATAGAAAGAAAAGACTTGTTATTGTTTTTTACAACATAATATATTTAAACATAAAAAATACCTAAGAACGAAACTTAAAGAATTAAACTTGAAACCTATGAGCGGACAAAGTAAACATTTCTCGTCACCATAGACACTCGTCACTTTGTCCGCAGGACAAAGTGACGACAAATGTGGGTTTTTATTATATAGATAGATAAATATTAGAATAAAGTGTTAAATGACTGTTCGTACTCAATGTTATAGAAGTTGTCGAAAATATTTTTTTGATGCATTCAGACATTGATGGACTCTCATAAATTAACAATTACTGGATATTTTTCATAAAACTATTGATATAATTCCGTAAATAGAATCAGTGGTATAAAATTTGAATGTTTCGAAGATTATTTTAGTACAAACTTTATATTAAATATTTCCACAAATAAAAATAACGAGATAAAATCATGATTTAAGGATTGAACGTGAATATAGTATTATTTTTTTATAAAAATATAATATCAACGATTTCGTATTTTTTTTAAAAATATGGTCAGTTGTTCTACCTTATTGAAAATAATGTAATGTTATTTTCTTACAACATCTATTTTATTAATTGCAATATTCAAAAATAAACTTAACAAGGCACTCTGAACTAATGATTCTCCAAAAAATATTACTCTAATAACGAGTCTTCTTGAAACAGAAAACAAACTTTGTAAAATTCATTTTGTTTCACATCTAACTAGTGTTGACTTTTCTGTGAATTAACTTATTCAGTTGTGTGAAGCCGTCGTTCATTACTAAAGTACATTGTATATCTAAATTTAACTATTCTAGTTCAATATAATTTCAAAATTCAAAAGCTATTCTTAAAGCTACTCCTGATAATCATCTCATTACTAAATGTTTGTTAATATTATAACAACTTTAGCACATATAATGTTATTAATGTGTAGATAAATAAGTTAAATATCAATTATTCTCTAAAATCTTAAAATTTGTGAAACATGAGCTTTATTTAGATTAAAACTAAGACTTAGTCTCTATTTGAAAAACAAACTGACGACAGTAAATCGTGAAATGTATATTTGCAAATGGACATTTGACTGAGAGTTCTATCAGACTATCGTGGAGAGATAAAAGTGACATCTCTCTCAAGAGGCTACAGTCAATCTATCTGATAGCTATTGCTAAGAAACAAAACTAGTTTGTAAAGTGATAATATTTTCAGGAGGTTATTATGCGAAATACTTTTCACCCATTATTTTATAGTAAAAAATAAAATGGAAATATTACTTTAAAGAGAACACTAATTAATGTATATTTATAAAAAAAATGTATTCATATAAAATTAATTATATAAACTCGTATATGTTTATATATATATATATATATATGATGATGATTTAACTTAGGCTTTCATACGGATGTATTAACAAAAACGCAAAAATCTTTTAAAAAAACATGTTATTCCCCATTTAGTATTTAGTTCAATTGTATTTTAGTATTGAATTAAACTAAAATAATAAATAAAAAATAACATGACTTTTTTAATCCCTGCATCCCCTTTTAATACTTCCATATGGAAATCTACGTTGAATCACCTATATATATATATATATATATATATATATATATATATATATATATATATATATATATATGTATATACGTATAAAATGAATGCTTATGGCACGAATGCCGCCAGAACTATAAAAATCTAGAGAGAAATAAAATTTTTATTGAAATTGTTATGAAATTTACATGATTTTTATTTGGTGTTCTAAAAATAGAAACATTTATTTTTATTATTTGAACTACTAATGAATAAAATCTAATTTCATAACTTGATAAACCAAATGATTCTTTATTTTCGCAAATTAGTTTTTTACTCTACGAGTTTATAAACCACATTTTTTGAATTACTGAATTACTGGCCATTTTGTTTCCTATGCATATTTTGTTGGTGTTGCTATCAGCCTCAGATCACTAAAATGCAGAAGAATCTAATCGGCAAAATTTCTAAAGTTATCAATTTTTGAAACAATCACACATTTCAGCGGATACCTCTAGAAGTGAACTGTACAGGAATTCACTCTTTATAACTTTCTAGAGAGTGAATATTTTTAAATTGGTCCTAGTCTTAATGGACAATATTCTGAGAATGCTCTCAATAATTATTTTAGCGAATTACTTTCAAATGAGCACTAGTTTTTATTCTAGTCACGTTTCATTACCAACGTTTGATAAATTAATTGCAAAATTAAAATTCATAGAAATATTCTATTAATAATACAGTTATAATACAGTCGGATGTTGTAAAAGATGTTAATTAAATGTTTTTCTTGGTATTTTTTGATGTTCAATTTTATATATTATATATCTCAATAAACTATAACCATAAATATTATATATATATATATATATATATATATATATATATATTAATTTTAATCTGTATTTAAAATATAAAAATGATTACTAAATTATTCCTGTTTTAAAATAAATTTTCTCTTACAATTAAATAATACTATAATATATTTAAAAATTTTGCATTTAATTTCTAAGTATCTAAGCCAATCCGAATGACTAATAACATAAAGTTTCTAAAATAGCGTAACTGAAAATTTAATAATTACTTATAAAATACTAAAAATATTTTTAATCGTTGTAGAGTCATCAGCTACTATTTAATACTATACTATAATTTTGGTTAATCTATTCAATTCGTATTTAACGTATAATTTATTCGCTTGTAATTTTATTTCTATTGAAATTATTTGTAGTCAATTTTTTTTATATTTAATAATAACAAAACAACAGATATACATTTTATTAATCGTAGTTACTAGAGCTCCGAACTTGTATTTGTAATATTTTCACGAAATGATTTTTTTTTAACTTTTGTAAGTGCATACTAAAAAATGTACAAATTTAATATTACTTTCTGTTTATGGCACTCAAGAGAAAAAAAACAATCTGTGTGAATTAATCTCTTATATCAGAATGTGTTATCTAAACCAAAGTTGTAAAAAGATGAAAAATGCAATAACATACAAAAAATAGTTTTTTTTGTACTTTAAAATTGAGTGTATGAAGTTGAGTTCGCCTTTGTACTTTATTAATGCTCTTATATACCATGGTTATATAATTTAGAAGCTTTTTATTTATTAATAGGTGAAAATGTATATATATATATATATATATATATATATATATATATATATATATATGTATATATATGTATATATGCTTTAATAGATTGAACTTGTACGTCTGCTTTTACATAGAGCTTTGAAAGCGCTTTAAGATTCTCATTCAGTGCAACACATACAGAAATCTGTGTACCTGTTCATCATGCCAGGTAAATGACATATTTTGTAGCGAGTATGAAAGAACAACAATGAGAGATACCTTGCAGTATCATGTTATGTTCGACCTTGAGCCGCAAAGCTCTCTCGGGTCGCAACTATACCCCCACTGTTGGAGTAACTTGTCTGAATTAAGCTGCACGAAAGAGACACGGAACGGGTTTTAAGTCTTTGTTGCCGTCGAAGCATCTAGTCTTGAACGTACGTACACGAGCCATATTTCTCCATATACACAACCTTTCGCTTGACATTTCGTTTGAGTATGAAACAACATTATTTTCTGTATAAAAATGGGATACTTTTTACAAGAAACATATAGATATTATATGTATTTCTTCATTGGATTGAATTTACTTTTATTTCATTCTGTTGTACATTGAAAGTTATTCATTTCTTATACTGCCAAAAACATTTTTTAAACTTTTATATTATTAATACTTTTCTTTATAAAACGTTAAAACATAGAATTTAAATTTATTTTAAAATTTCAATTCGCTTCATATATATACATATATAAAGGAAACGTTGAAATGAAACTAATTATTTTTCATTTAATACCATCTTCCGAGGCGATGTAATACCCGCTCTTCGAGTTATAAACGAAATAAATATTCATGTGCAAACTGTTTCTAACCGTTTATCGAAAGCTTACAGAAGAGCATTAATAAAGAAAAAAATTGTATTTTTGTTTCAATTAAATTAAATTAAAAAAACGAATTGTCTCATGAACAAAAACCTTTTAGATAACATCAATATTTTATCCTGCTAATAATCATTATGAAAATTAAAAACAAATAAATTGTTCTTTTAGCGAAAAGTTGTAATACGAAACATCTGAAACCAGTGAAAAGTATAAAAAATATTTATACTTTTTTACCGTATTGATAGAGATACATACTTACATGCAGTCTCAAAGAGGATTAAAAAAGTTGTCACTTTTTTACAGCTGTCACGAGTATTTATATTGAAGTTATTTCCACATAAATGCTTGATTAGAATTTTGATAAAAAAAATGTATAGTTTACAGTATCTGTTTTTTTAAAGAAATGCAAATATTAGTAAAATATAATAAAAATTTAATTTTAGATAACAATGTTTTAATAATTATGTATATATATATATATATATATATATATATATATATATATATATATATATATATATACGAGGTCAGACAATTAAGTAATGCGACAAAATTCAAAAATCGAGTATATTTAAAAATTAAGGTACATCACTTCGATCCCCGTCAAAGTAGTCCCCTCCCGCATCTATACACTTATTCCAGCGAGTTTTCCAGTTTTCGTAACAATTCTGGAACACTTCTTGTGGGATCTCTCCGAGTACCCTCGTCACAGATTCTTGGATATCTTCAACGGAGTCAAAATGTCGATCTTTGACGAATTTTTTCATATGGGGGAATAGGAAAATTCGCAGGGTGACATGTCCGGTGAATAGGGCGGTTGTGGTAACGTTGCGATGCCTTTAGACGCCAAAAACTGAGAGACACTGAACGCACTGTGACAGGGAGCATTGTCGTGATGCAGAACCCAAGTCTTCGCGATCTCTGGACGCACTCTGAGCACCCTTCTTCGTAATTTTTCGAGCACATTGCGGTAGAATACTTGATTTACGGTTTGTCCAGGTGGTACGAACTGTTTGTGAACCACCCCTTTGCTGTCGAACAAGCAAATCAACATGGTTTTCACTTTGGACTTGCTCATTCTCTCCTTCTTTGGCCTTGGTGCACCAGGGGACAGCCACTGTTGGCTTCGTCGTTTAGTTTCGGGGTCATATTGAAAAAACCAACTTTCATCACCAGTAATAACTCGATCGAGAGGAGTAGGATCACTTTCAACCTGCTCGAGACAATCTTGAGCGATGTTCATTCGTGACATGCACTACTCGCGCGTTGTTACAAAACACTAAACAGCTGGCGAAGAAATGATCGTAGGAAGGTGGTCAAGGTCTCAATCGAGAGAGTAGGGATCTGCTATTACGGTGGCGGAGTTACAGGTTCGCAGTGTTACCACAGGCCGAGAAAAAAAATCGGTCGCATTACTTAATTGTCTGACCTCGTATATATACAGTAACTCAAAAAACTAATGACGATCATTATACTTTTTATTTTTTTTGTCTCAATAATTTATCTAAATATTTAAGTTTTGCAAACAGTCGAGTAATTTTTTCAGTATTTATATATTGAAGTTCAGAATTTACTCGTTTTTTAATGATATTGAAATGAAAATCGTTAAACTTGCGATCAATTTATTGTATTTTCTTATTCTTATTCTCAATTTATTAAATAAAAACATTTTTTTTCTGTGTTGATATTCAAATCACTTTTGAAAGTACTATTAAAATTCAATAGTATTTAAATGTAATTATATATTTATGTAATTAAATATGACGTTTGTACAAGATTGACTTGGTGCAGCAGACATATGCAGACCTTCTGTAATGTCAAACTACACGCACTTATTAATTTAATAATAAGTGTATTTTATTTTAAGTAATGAATCAATGCAGATCCGATTGCGATTGTGCTGTGTTCTCTCTTGGACTCCCCTGTGGACTCCTGTGGACTGTATTGTGATCTAATGTGGATTTCCCTGTGGACTCCTGTGGACTGACTGTGGACTACCAGATCTGATTGTGGACTCGTCAAAATTTGAACTCAACTGCTCTTCTTGACAACACGAAAAAGACTCTGAAAACCCGTGTCTATAACATTATCCTGCTCTAACAATGCAATATGCCTTCGTAGGCACCGGCCAGGCTGCCTACTGCTTTTAATTGTCGAATACAAATTTCTGACGCCGATCACACATACTCGAGTCATAACAACGTTATTGTTTAATTAATTTTTGAATTTTTATTAATTAGATCATTAAAACATCAGAAATTAATCGAGATTAAAAAATTGATTTACTTATAGAGGAAATTTCCTGAAAACCGATTGTTTTGTAAATGTGATTAGTAAAATTCGAAAAATTGCGAATTATGTGAATAAATAATTGGCAGAAGGAAAGCTAGTTATAATAGAAGAAAATAAAATAAAAGTACTAATAAAAGTTTAATTCTGGCTACATAAAAGGCCACGCAATCTAGTTTAAGGGAAAATGATAATATTTATATGTCTAATGACGCAATTAGAATACTTTTAAGGAATATAAATTTCAAAAGCAGAACACAAATTCAAAAATAGGAATTAACTGAAATGTAGAAAATTACGCCTAAGGTTTTCCAAAAGAGTTTATTATTTCATTTAAAAATGAAAATTACAGAATGATAAAAAATCCTGTTTTTATTGTAATTTTCACTGGTGGATATTTTGAGCTGGGTTTACATAAAACAAACATTTGCCTCTTACATTTTTGGCTCACTACGTACAACACAATTAATACAAATGTTTTTCAATTAGATTTGAAACGAAATAATTTCTAAAAAATACATGATTTTTTATGGAGTGATGCTTTAGAATGTGTATTCAGCTTAATCTACCATAAAAAGTCACCTTTTACCAATTGACGGTAATCTCTGCGATTTAGTCATATACTTAACATACATTTCACTTGTTAATCGCAATCTTTCAATAGGCTCATTTTTTATTTGTATATTTATTTAAAAGAATATATAGGTTTTCAACTTTCAATATTTATTAAGTGATTCATTCAGTGTATAGGGCTAGAGTAAAGTCATTTTTTTTTAGGTTTTTATGTCTGAAAAAAGGTGTGAAAAAGAAAGAACTATCGTTGAAATTGTTTATTTAGTCCACAATCAAATTAACTAACTGGAGTTTGGTATAAATAGAGTGTGAAAAAACAGAAGAGAACTGAACTAGTTGATTAACTTTGAAATTCATATATAAATATGTTTATATATATATATATATATATATATATAGAAAAATAAGTTGATTCCAGTAAAAAAATTGGCCTACATATGAAGCATGCAAAAACAAAAGTGTTATGCAATACGATTATCTGCTCGAAGAAAATTGAAATAAAAGGAGCAGAAATAGAAGAAATCACGAAGTACATCTATCTAGGCCAGTTTATCAACAAAGATGGATTATTCATTGAAGAAGTAAACAGGAGAATAAAAATGGAATGGAACACATTTGGACGAAACTTCTCGATATTTAAATCAACATGTCCACTCTGTTTGAAGAAAAAGTATTAAATCAATGTATACTACCAGTTATTACCTATGTTATATTTTGATATTTTATAACATAAATGCTGCAGGTTTAGAATAAAACACAACAAATATTTGTTTACTATTATTGTTTAATTGTTGTTACTATGATGAATATAACCACACGGGTTCTGTTACTTGACTGACTTATGAGATCTCAACTACCGTTTATATATTGTTCTCGATGAAGAAATTGCATTTATTTTAAGCGTGTGAACACAGGAACGTGAGAAACTTTTATTAAGACGAATACATAACTTAGATATTGACAGGGTAGTTGAAATTCATTAGTCAGACCGTGACACATTTATAAATAAGTACAGCAGTGAGGATGGATACATAACACCTACTGCAGCGAAACATAAGTGCTTAACGCCAAAATAATTCAATGGAGAATAAAAATGGGATGGAGCTCATTTGGACGAAACGCTTTGATATTTAAATCAACAATCGTACTATCTTTCCAGAAAAAAGTATTTGATCATTGTATACTACCAGTTATTAGCTACGATATCGGAACATGGATGCTTAACGCTAAAATCATTCAATGATTCTAAACAACACAGAGAAATATGAAAATATGCATGCTAGGAATAACAAAATAAGATGGAAATTAGAATAGATTGGATACGAGAACAGACGGGAATCACAGGCGTAATAAGAAGAGTAGTCTAAAATGGAAATGGGCGGGGCATGTTGCAAGAAGAGAAGCCAACTGATGGAAAACAGAAATTATTAACTGGGAACCAAAGAATATAAAAAGGCTAAGAAAGAGGCCAATGAACAGGTTGGATAAGGAAATTATTTTTTTTTTGGAAATCAGTAAAAAAGAGAGGCATTAAACCGTACAAAATGGAAAATCAAGGAAAAGGCCTTTATCCAGTAGTGGCTTGACAGATACTGGTTATGAGGATGACGATGATGATAATATATTTGCTTGTAAATGCAAATATTTTGTCAAAATTCGCTGCGTAGTGGAATACAAAAGACTCAGTTACTGCGATCGATGACGTATCGATGTACCTAGTTCCTCGGCCACACTTTCACGAACCATAACAATATTCTCGTCCGAGCGTTCTGCACGAATATACTGAAGTGTTTTGATGTTTACTACTGATCCAGTTGGTTCGAACTCCTTGATCAAATTCTAAATAGTGTGCTCAGAAGTTAGATTTTGAATATCAAAATATTCACATACAGCGCGGTATGCACTTTTCCTCAAACGCCCATTTTCTTAATAGGCTACCATAATTTTAACATATTGTTCCGTCGTGTATTAATCATGATTTATTTTGTACATGTTTCTACTCTACAAAAGTCACCTTATTATTGACAAATACTTTGCTGTTTGAATAATATTCACCACTGTCATATGGAAACACATCTTGAATCACTCTATATAAATTTTCAACCATCTCCTAAAATCGGTTCAAGCAACAAATTAAATAATAATTTGACTTGATATTCAATTTCATAATTGTATAGCTATTTCAAAAATTCGCGAAAATATTAGAAGAACTAATTCTAATTTCTACTTCTATATTAAAGTACATTTATACAGTTCAAAGAGTCTAAGAAATGGTTATCCCATAAAATATATTTGGAAAATATCTAATCATAAGTCCTCGTACCTAATTCATTTTTCTCATTCAGCCAATACTTTAAAACTTAAATGTTTTCATGTCTCGTGTGTATAAAATATTCCACCTCTTATAAATATTTATTACATATATGACGTTTTAAATACTGTACAACGTATGTCGTTTCAAATATTACAACATATAAATATTTATTTATATACGTGTAGCGGTTCAAGACGATCAATTAATAAATAATAAAGCCTTACCTTAATGTAAGTTGCGAATGTTAGTCATTGTCGTGTCATTTACATAATCAATATCTCCCTGAATAAACATTCCATTGAATTTTCAACACCTATTTGAATATTATATTCGTGTTAATGAACATCATCATAATGGGTTACAGTTATTTTTGATTAAAAGCTATTTTGAAATATGAACTGTAATTAATTTCAGCGGAAAACAATATTCAGTTTTATATATAAGAAAAGTATATTTGTTTTTTTTTTAAATGATATTTTGTTTCTTCGTCGTATTTATTTCCGTTTTATTTTTTTTGTTTATCGTTATTTTTTTTTCGGTAATTAATTTTGAAGACATGTCGAATGATTGTACAAATATTAAAATACTGAAATATTATATTTTTCTCCATTTTGAATCTATATGTACAATTTGAAATCGGTTCACTGTCAATTAAAGAAAACATTTCATCTGAATTATCAGTATTTTAACATATGCTTTCATAACAAAACCGTCGTATTCTCAAATATATTGCGACAAAATATTAAAAGGTCATGAAAATTGTTGGAAACTTTAAATATTTACATTGAATGATTAGGGGAAAGTCCGAATTTTATGAACATTACTTGTTACTACTTTTAAGAAATTAATTGTAATTCATTGAAAGATGGATTGTTCTACGGTTTTCAACTTGCTACACTGTGAAAATGTGACAATATTAGAACCCAAAATTAATGTTGTCTCCATCTATATGTTATTACGCTGGCATTTAAAGGTTGAGCCTATTAGTAGTTAACATTACATGTTGATCAAACTTTTTCAGTGCAGTTAATAGGAGGTTGCATTGTAAGCCACATGTAGATGGCTCTAGATGCGTATGATGTGGGCAGTGACAGATGTATCTTATGTCATTTTGAAACGTGAACATTTACAACTGAAATTCAGTCATCAGACGCTGTCCATTGTTTACACAAATGCTTTTCTATACCTGAATTAAAATAGAATGCGATAAGTTGCTTCTCCGATGTGTACTTCTGCACTACTTTGATTTGAAGTGCAGCTAAAACTCACTGATTACTTGCAAAAACTTATAGTGAATCTGTTCCATCGGAAACAGTATGTAGAGATTGGTTTCAACGATTCACAGGTAGTGATTGTGACGTTCACAACAAACAATGGCCAAGTCAATCGAAGAAGTTCGAAGATGAACAATAGCAAGATCTATTGGAAGAAAACACTACCCAAACACTGAAATAATTGGGTTAACAGCTCTAGGTCAATAAATCAAACATTTTACGACGTTTAGAAAGCATGGAAAATATCCAGAAAAGAGGTAGATTGCTGCCACATAAATTGACCAAAAATGCCGTTGCTAATCGTTTAAAAATCTCGATTTCTTTACTTGCAAGGCATAAAAAAGAGGTTCTTGTGGAGTATTGTGTCCGGTGATGAAAAATGGATCTATTTCGATAACCCGAAACGCTGTAAATCATGGATTGATCCTTGTCAATCATCAACGTCAACACTAAAGCGAAACATCTACGGTTACAAACCAATTTTCTTTATTTTGTGGGATATGGAGGGTATCGTGTATTATGAGCTGCTGAAACCAAACAGAACAATCACCTCCGAATGTTGTCGACAATAATTGGAGCGTTTGAACGATAATTTGATGCAAAAATGACCATTAATTACATCAAATTGCCGAAAAATGATTCTTCTCCAAGACAACTCTCGGCCCCATGTTGCTATAGCTGTGAAACAAACACTGATTGAGCTCGAATGGGAAGTTCTGCCGCACCCAGCGTGTTCTTAGGACCTGGCTCCAAGTGATTACCATCTGTTCCGATCGATGCAACACGCTATGGAAAATACATTTCCATAACAACGGAGAAGTCGAAAATTGGGTTGATGAATGGATTGGCTCAAAAGACAGACCATTCTTTCGTCGTGGAATTCAATTTCTACCACAAAAGTGAGAAAAAGTCATATCTTCCGAGGGAAAATACTTTTATTAATGTATTCACATATTTTGTGATTGAAATAGATGCTCAAAAAAACAAAAAACAGCGGTTTTCAATGCAACCTCCTAATAATTAGTAGATAAATAAACGTTTCTTGGTGGAAATGAATTAGTTTTTCATTTCAAATGTGTTGACAATAATGTCTAGTATTTGTTTATTGCTTTTAAATAAAATTTTTAGTTATTTTTCTTTGAGAATCTTAGAAAACTTGATCGTAATTATAAAAAAAAACATTTTACTTTAACTTTAATTGAAATGTTTAATTCTAGTACCTAGTACCCAAATAAATATTGAATCGTTAAAACCACTCAAGTTTTCCTAAATAAGAAATTTTTATTTTTTAAGAAAAATCTTAAAATGGACAAAATGTTTTGTGATAGATTTTTAAATGTAGGATTAAATTTCCGTTACTTTTAGATAGACTAATTATGCTCTTTCATTTATTCGATACATTTAAAATAAAGTAATGTTTTGGTTAAAACAGATTTGTACAAGATTTTTGCACTTTATTGCAAGTATGACTGGATATTTCTTAAGCAAAAATAAAGTTGATGGAAACTTTCGTGATTATTTGCAAATTTGTCAATGTTGATTTCAATTTAGGCTGAATGATAGATTGTTTTAAAAAATCTTTTAATGTGAATATATGACATAAACAGCATGTATAATTTTTTTTATATGGGTATAGAAAAAGTTAATAGTATACTTTAATTTCCGACTTTTACGAAAAGTCAAATTTAATAGTTTAAAAAATATGTAATACGAAAAACAAACATCTTTTGACATATTTTAATTTATTTTTTTTGGCCTACATACAAAATGTGCAGATATTATTTTAATAAACAGGATTGCTTCAGTGAAAAAAACAGAATTTATTTCCAGTTTTTGCTTTTAAATTTAACTTTTTTAATCATTACATCATTTTTTCGAAACTAATACATACATATATATATATATATATATTTATATATATATATATATATAAATATATATATATATATATATATATATATATATATATTTATATATATATATATATATGTATATATATATACAAATTTATATATAGGTGATTCAATTTCCACATGAAAGTATTAAAAAATGACAAAAATTAAATAAAAATTTTTTTTATTTAGTATTTTAGTTCAATTCAATATTAAAATACAATTGAACTAAAATACTAAATAAAAAATAACATGATCTTTTTAATTTTTGAGATGTTTTTTAAATCTTTCATGTAGAAGCCTAGTCGAATCATCCTATATATATATATATACATATATATATATATATATATATATATATATATATATATATATATATTTAAAAAATACAGTTAAATATATTAAAGTAGATAAATTACTAAATTAAGCGTATTTTAATTATAATATTTATCAACAAAATATTCAATTTACAGAACATTAAAAATATTTTGAAAAAAAATATATTTTCAAACTTATTTTTAACCCCATCTAATTTCATTTCATAATAATGTTGCATCATATCGTCAAATTATGAATTAAATTTGTTTTATCTCAAAATAACTTTCATTTAGTTAATAACTTACAGATATCCGATAAAAGCGTTTTTGTATAATTAGAATGAAACTTTTATATACCAGAATTGTGAAATTTTACTTTTATTTCATGTGGTATTATACCAATACGAATTTTCTATTCAACTCACGCTTTGAAAAAAGTTACACATACGTGGTTAAATGGATATTAACTGTACAATGAATTCATTTTAAATAGGAATTTAAACTTGACTGCGATTTTAAACACATATATTTTCCCATACATAAAAAAAGTATGTAATTATTTATTTGAAAAGAACAATTTTGGAATGTTTTTTCAATTTATTACCATATTAATTATTTCGAAAAAATAGAAAATGGATTTGATTGTAACAATACTTCATTTTTTTCATTATACTGTTCATTAACTATTTGTTTTATTTAAAATATATTCCAGAAAAAATAAAACATTACCTTTTTTATTTTTAGAAAAATATTACATGTAAATCAGTAATCTCTTTGGATTAATTAAAAATATTTTTATTTAATGTTACTAACAGCAAAGATTTAAAATTTAAAGTATTTAACTATTATTATATTTATTTAATAAAAAAAAATCACTGACTGTAAATATTTCACAAATATCTCTAAACATCTCTAGTTTGAACCAGATTCGTGTAAGTTTAATTATGCGTTCGTTTAAGACAAGACAGTATTTTCTTTATTCATCAATCATTCTGTCAAGTTTAGTTACATATGTTGAATAACAAGAACTAGCGGTTTTTCCAAAAAAGTTCATCTATATTCACAGTAAACGTTTCAGAGAAATGTGTATTTTAAATGTCTCTCAATCTCATATCTAGAGTATCTGGATATATACTTGATTAATGCATTTTATATAACAGAAAATAAAATCGATTTGCTTTTCAAACATACCATTTTCTATCTATCTATTTTATTTTCTATATAATAACAACAATGCATTTCTCTTCACTTTTTCGGTAGAATAAAGTGACGAGTATCTATGGTGACAAGAATTGTTTACTTTATCAGCTCATAGGTTTCAAGTTCTAGGTATTTTTATTATTAAATATATTATGTTATAAAAACCAATAAACATTTTTTTCATTCCATGTTTATTTGTATTTTACCATCAATTTTGATGGGTTATATGCTAGTATTATAATAAAAAAATCTTATATATTAGTTTGGTAGGAAAATAATTGCGGTTTTTATTTGTTGACACCTAACCTTATTTTTTTTAATAAAAGTGCAATTTCATCGTGTTCGTGTTAATATCATTTGAAAGTGAATTTTTGGTTTTGTATTTTAGTTACATGGACTTTGGTTTTATTATTAACTTTGCATCAAATTGAACTATTGAATTAAAAATAGAAAAGAAGCAAGTAAGAGCAATTTTTTGTATGAGTTCAAAACTGGTGTTAAAACAGCAGAAATTCCTCGTAAACCAAACGATGCTTTTGGTCTGGGTGCTGGTAAGGAACGTATAATGCAATCGTGGTTCCAAAAATTTTAGGTGAGAGCCTTGAAGAATACCACGGGCGTCCTTGTTCAATTCATAACGACCAACAGACGGCGTTAGTTAAATAAGAATCATGTACAATAATTCGAGAGCTTGCACAAAAGTTAGGCGTTAGTCATCCAACAGTTCTGGACCACGTAAAACAGGAAAATCAGTAAAGTTTGACAAACGGGTGCCGCACGAACTGAATGAAAACTAAAAAGTCGCTATTACGTAGTTTGTTCTACGCTTCTTTTACACAACAGAAACGGCCCATTTCTCAATCGTATTGTAACGCGCGACGAAAAGTGGATCCTTTACGATAACAGAAAGCGGTCTGCACAAATAGTTAGACAAAAATGAACCACAAAGCATTTTGCGAAATCAAAATTATACTAAAAGAAAGTATGGTATCTGTTTGATGGTATCTGCGCTTGGTATAATCCACTGCACTTTTCTGAATCTTGACAAAAGCATTACATCTGAGAGTTATTGTCAAGATATCGACAAAATTCACCATGAACTGTGACGTCTGGGCTCCGTACTGATTAATCTAAAAGATCCAAATCTGCTGTACGACAATGCACGACCACACTTCACACGATTAACTCTCCGAAAGTTAAATGAATTGGAGTATGTATATATAATGTATATATAAATATTGCCTCATCCACCAAACTCACTAGATATCTGACTAAAAGAGTATCACTTGTATAAACATTTCGACAACTTCTTATAGGGTAAGGTCTTCAAAAACTAAGCTACTTCCGAGATTTTATGTGTATTTCGAGTGCATCCAAGTGTATTTCTAGACTTTATCAACTCCAGAACTCTTGAATTTTACACCATCGGAATGAATAAATAAACTTGCAAATAATTACCAAAAATGTGTAGAATCTAATAGTGCTCAATTCTGTTAATAAAGTTAATTATTAGCTGAGAAAAGTGTATATGGATTTTAAAGTCATGAACCTCTATTCTTTTTCTACCAACCTAGTATTTATGTTTTGTTTAGATAATTGAATATTAGTTTATTCAGTTCAACAGTTAAAGAGCTTGCAATAAAGTTAGACGTTAGTCGTTCAACAGTTGTGGACTACTTAAAACAAATAAGAAAATCAAAAAATAGAAAAATGCATATGAATTTGATGATAGTAAACAGCAATTATTTTTCTACTTACATAGTAGAAAAATATAAGTCAACATTTTCGCTTATATAATGCTTATTTTACATGCCCCATATATTTTTCAGTAGCGTAGCCAGTATGTGTTCACTCGTAATGTAAAATATGCGTAATTTTCGTTTTGAGCATTTGTGCTTTAATTTCGTATATTTTTTTATATTTTTTAAGCAAAACATTATTAAAATTAATTTCCGAAACTATTAGGTATACAAACTAATTCGGTACTTTTTTTATAGAAAATGAATGTTTCAGAAAAATGGAATATATTTCAATCCTCAAAATATCTCCCATTATTTTTTTTTAATTTTACTCTATCTGTCTGGTGATCAACGAATCCCTTGACAAAGAAAGATGGCTGGTTTGGATCGATAAAACCGTAATCTATTCAAAACTCTTGCACTGTTTTAGTATTTTTTGCATGTTTTATGGTCACAACTTTTAAACTCAAAGCTGAATCAATTATTCCCTCGGCTTCGGCAGTATTTTATTCGAAAAGTATTCAATATCTATATGCTGTTTTTCGGACGCCATCGTGTTCACTAATGTTTTCTCAGGTTCTAGAAGCAGCTTAATCAAGATAAATAGTTATTTAAATGTTAAAATTGGCACTTAAAAATTCTTAACGACAAGAAAATATTTCAATTAAAAACATAGTTATAATAGATTCAATATGAAGGCACCGAATTATTTTTCATACCTAGTAATTAAAATAGCGATCTGTCAATTACTTTCAAATTACATAATAAAATTCATTACGATATAGGAAATAAATCAATCAACATTGTTTGCTAATAATATTGTTATCTTCATAAGTAGTCCAGTAGAGCTACATAAGAGGATAGAAGAATTAGATAATACCAGTAAAAAAATTGGTCTAAACATGAACCAGGCAAATATAAAAATGCTGTTTAATGCGTTTATCTGTCAGAATAAAATTGAAATAAAATGAAGAGAAATAGAATAAGTTACGAAATATGTCTATCTAGGACAGATTATCAACAAAGATGGATAATTAATTGAAGAAGTAAACAGGAGAATAGAAATGGGGTTGCTCATTTAAACGAACCGCCTTAATATTTAAATCAACAATCCCACTCTGTTTGAAGAAAAAAGTATTTGATCAATCTATACTGGCAATCCTTACCTACGGCATGGAAGCATGTGTGTTCAACACCATAATCATTCAAAGACTCCAAAAAAACACAGAGAAGTATGGAAAGATGCCTGCTAGGAATAACAAGAAGAGATAAGAAAAGAATAGAATGGATACCAAAACAGACAATAGTCACAGATGTAATGAGAAGTTTAAAGAGTCTAAAATGGTAATGGGTGCGGTAGGTTGCAAGAAGAGAAAACAACCAATTGACAAAAAGAATTATTAACTGTGAAGCAAGAAATATAAAAAGGCCAAGAAAGAGATCAATGAACAGATGGGATAAGGAAATTAAAAATTTTTATTGGAAATCAGTGGAAATGAGAGGCATTCAATCGTACAAAATGAAAAAATATGGAAGAGGCATTTATCCAGCAGTGGATTGACAGAGGCTGATGATAATGATGATATATATATATATATATATTTACATATATATATATATATATATATATATAAATATATACATGTATATATGTATATATATATATATATATATATATATATATATATATATTCTGTCAGAATTGACTAACTGGATAATAACAATGAGTCAAAAGCCATAGCAAAACAATATTAATTCACAATGAATTTATTTCTTCGAATAAAAATAGAATAAATAAACAGTAGTCGAGGAGGTTGTGAATATGTATACTTCAGTCATTTATTGGCTTAGATATCAATATAAAAATTACAAGAAATTATATACACTATTGTGTTTCGTTTTTATCTTTCTCGTTAAATATATTTTATACAAACTTATTTTTCTCTAAAAAAATATTAACGAGTGGATGTTAGAAGTCATACAGTTCTAATATCTAAATTAAAAATATATTTACATTAACACATTATTAATTTTACTATAAGAACAGTGCAAACGATAAGTCTACTTATCACAGTCTACATAAGTCTACTTGTCTACTTTATTGAAAATACAATACAGTCGACAACTGTACCAGACCAAACATCACTTATTGATATTACAAATGTACAACAGAACAAAACAGATTATATTCACAGATAAACTACAACAATGTTGTATTTTCACTTGAAAGCAACTGGCATCATATATGCAGCGTTTGAATCTACTATTCCGAATGAGATGCTGTATTATATCCTTACTTGTATGTATAGTGTATATATATATATATATATATATATATATGAATGTATATATATATATATGTATATATATGTATATACATATATAGTTATTGCGATGCAAATGAAAAAGTGTGATTATAGTCAGAATAGAATAAAGTTTTATCATTTAATTTAAAATATAATCCAATCTATTTCTCTCTCTCTCTTTCTCTCTCTCTCTCTCTCTCTCTCTATATATATATAATTTATAGTTGTGTGTGTGTATGTAAAAATGTATGTTATCTTTGTTTAGTTAGCGGGTGCACGGCAAAATTGTACTTCTGTTAGATATTTTCTACTTATTATATTCAAAAATACACAATATATTTTACATTTCTTTGCCTTCTTAATTGAATTTTTTTAATTTACTGTTAACGTATTGTGCTCTGAGTTTCAGCTCTTGAATCATATTCTCTATAAGATAGGTAATAATCAATATAACAAACTACAGAAAGTGACTTAAGAATTAAAACCGGACATAAAAACTAAAGTTGAAAAAAATATGTCTTTTACCAGAAAATCATTTTTTTCAAGTACATATTTAAAATTTAGAAAATAAATTGCATTGTGCTGGAAATGTGTGTTTTAGGATGGAAATGCTGTTTACTTGAATTTTAAAATTTCATTTGATGTTAATTTGAAAAGTAAATTGTTTTCATGAACACTAAAATATTCCCTTAATTTGCGTTGTTTTTTTATTTTGGCTACTGATTGAAACCAGTCGCCTCTGTCAGTTTATTGATGCAGGACTCTTGTTTAGAGATTTTTCTTAAAACAATCAGAAATCAATTATTGGTATATTGAAAAAAAATCCCTACAATTTTTTACAAGTATAATCGTTTTTAATTACATCACTATTCCTGTTACTAACATGCATTTTATTCTTTGTTATTTATGCTAGTTCGAAAGATCTTCTTGTACATTTCGGTACTAAACAAAATCAGTAGTATATATAATAAATCATACAAAGTATTGCAGTAAAACTGTTTTAATACTTACTATGATAAGCTCTAAAACCGATTCTATGTCCTATATATATATACAATGAGTCAACATATTCTACACCAACTATGCGCTGTTATTTTCCAACATTGATATCAGTTGTCATGAATATTCTTTTATTTTTTTTTCTTATATCTTATTCATTGTATTTTTCATTTCATCGTTATAAGTATGCTCTTTACTATATTTCAAGTCGTTATAATGTATTTCTACTACACACACACACACACACATGTATATATATATATATATAAACATAGATATTTTTAATCTCCCATCAAACCGTATTGATGATATTTGTAAAAAAAATCACAAAATTTAAAAAAACATTTTTTAATACAAACATACTTGTAACATGGTTTTACGCCAAAGTAAATCCAAAAATATTAAAAATCATTTCTAAGATTTGCATCGTAATGGACGCTTAATACAAGTACATTTTATTAACTAGTGTTCTAAAGTAATTAATTAAATTTTATAATATTACAATTTAAATATATAAAAATATATTTCTATGTATACTTCATATTTAATGATAAGCTAAAAATAAATAAATAACAAAATTGAGATAAAAAATTAGAGATAAAATGCAAAGTTTCAAAAATTAGAATACAAGTTATATATATATATATATATATATATATATATATATATATATATATATATATATATAAAACAGCCTACCCGGCCATGAGGACGTCTGGTATACAGATACGGATCACTATCTGCTCGGATAGTCAGGCAGCTCTGAGAGCACTTGTTTCTCATGCCACCACTTCAAGGTTGGTTTTGGAATGCAAGATAGGCTTCGGCAGACTGGCTTTCCAGAACTAGGTTCACCTTTTGTGGGTACCGGGTCATACGGGCATACGGGGGAACGAACTAGCAGACAGACTGGCCTCATTAGGAGCCAGGTCCGCAGTGGAGGGCCCAAAGCCCTTCGTTGAGTTAGCGAGATGCTGGACCAAGGGCGCCATTCGGGAGTGGGTCGAGTCAGAACACTCAAAATGGTATTTAAAGATTGATGGTTGCCGTCAATCCAGGGTACTCTTAGGCCAGACCCCAAATAAGAACTGGACCAAGAGAATCTATACAAGTGGTAGATCCTTCTCCCCCTGCTCCTGGTGCGAATTGTCACAGGACATGGAAGACTAAGCTACCACGAACATATACAATGCCGAAGGATGGACGGGAAGTGTAGATGGTGTGCTGTTTCGGTGCTTCTCCTC
This sequence comes from Acanthacorydalis orientalis, assembly GCA_034766995.1. Lineage (NCBI taxonomy): Eukaryota > Metazoa > Arthropoda > Insecta > Megaloptera > Corydalidae > Acanthacorydalis > Acanthacorydalis orientalis. The sequence goes on along the minus strand of CM068320.1, from coordinate 3,655,312 downwards.
GGTGTAACCACTATGATGAACGTTTCCGATTATTGTAGAGAATCCACTTTTCATCACATGTGACAATGCGATTAAGAAACAGATCATTTTTGTTACGCAATAGAAACGCAGAGCAGATCTCATATCGCCGAATTGCTTGATGTTCGTTTAGTTCATACGGAACCCATTTATTCCCAGATTGTTTGTTTTTTCAGTTGGGTTCAAATGTCGAACAACTATTGAATGATCAACATTGAGTTTTTCTGCCACCTCTCGAGTTATTTTACGTGGGTCCGCTTCAATAATGGTTCTTAAATCATTATTGTCTATATATGAAGAACGTCCACGACCCTCCATATCATCAAGGCTTTCGTTTCAATCACTACACTTTTGGAACCAGTATTGAGCTGTACGTTCACTAATTGACTCTTTGTCAAAAATAAATTTGATATTTCGAGCAGTTTTTGTTGCTTTACGTCCCAATTTAAACTCATACAAAATACTCATACTCATACAAATTAGCACGAAGTTGCTTTTTATCCATGCATTTAAGAGGTTATAACCAACTAAAAAACGAAAACAATAGATATAATCTGAAATCAGTATTGTTAATTTCATTGTTTACAATGATGTATCACATGACTATAACAAAAGGTAACGGTAACTAGACAAATCGTCGCCAAACTTAAAATGATAAAAACCGTAATTATTTTTGTATTTACCTAATATTAATTGAGGAAATATATTAATTGTAACAAGATGTCAAAACAAAAGTTATCTATCTGATAAAATATAAAATAAATAGTAAAATAAATGTTTGGAATGTAGCATGGTGTTGTCTCTTATTTCTGTTTTTGTGATCTGCATTTGGAAAGTATACAGACACATATGGGGTGATAAATAAAATATTCAAAGGTTCTTGAAAGCTTTGACCAGAAAATTTAATGCATCAGTGATAGGACATGTACTTTACAAAAAAAAACAACTTTACACGTCTATCCTTTATCACAAAAGAGGCTGAATTACTTACGTTAATACCTAAATGGTGTACTTGTCAAAGTCGATTGAAAGTTATATTCATTATATAATTTTCAAAGCTCATAATAGTAATTATCTTTGGTTTCAGAATAATTACAAATTCTTAACATATATATATATATATATATATATATATATATATATATATATATATATATATATATATATATATATATATATGTGTGTGTGTGTGTGTTTGTGTGTATGTAAATTATATATATATATATATATATATACTAAAATAAATAATACTATGTTTAATAATTAATAATTTAAGAAATATTTTTTCATTTTTACTACATCGATTTTCTATTATTATTTTTTATTAAATACATTTAATTGTATTAAAAATAAAACAGAATTGATTGAAATAAAAAAAATATATTCATAATGATAAGAAAATGAAACATGTAGACCTTCAAATAATTATTTACAAATGTGAATATAATTACAAAAAAAATCCTTTTTGTACTTAGAACAGTTTTTAATAAATAAAAGTTATATAGTTACGGTAAACCTTGTAAAAACTAGTATTTCCTACTTTATTTTAAATTTGATATATTTTAACTATACTTTCAATCAAAGTTTTTAATGTTTGGCTGTAGATTTTCTCTCGGATTACAAGTCTTTTGTTTTTAGAAACGCCCTAATTTGTTATCTGTTGTCCTTCAGTATTTATACCCAAAATAATCCATTTAAATTCTTTTGTATTTAAATCCTGCTTTTAGAGGACGCTTCTTTTTTTTACTTCATTTATTTAGTTTACAAGTAGTTTCTTCTGCTTTACCATTCGTTTTGAATTCATACAAAAAATACTCTTATTTGCTTTTTTTTCCTCTTTAATTCAATAATTCAATTTGAAGCAAAATAATAAAACCATAAACCATTTAATAATAAAACCAAAGTCTATGTTCCCAAAATATAGACCATAAAATGCTCTTGAAAACGATATTAACATGAACACGATGAAATGATACGTTCATTGAAAAAAATAAGGTTAGAATTCAAAAAACAAAAACCACAATTATTTTCCTGCCAAACTAAATTTCTTAAGTCCGTTTCACATAATAGGCGTTTAATAGTCGATACTGATATTTTGATTAGTTTTCTTTAATATCTTTTGCAGTTACTATCAACTTTTTGACAACCTTTGTCATTATTTTTTGATCATTTTACTCTTTTGTTCCTTTGTTATGATCTTGTCTTAACTGATTAAGTACAGATTTCATTTTATAGAAGTTTCATATAATTTTCTACACAAATTTTAGATTTATTATAATTTTTTCCAAATTTTAATTCATTTCATTATTTTTTGCTATCAAAAATCTCGTTTCAATGTTTTTTACTCTATTTAAATAGTATTTATAACCAATAACAATGTCTTCTTAATTTTTTTTAGAATATTTTTATTAAAAAACTAAAATATTTACAAATATCTTATACTTATTTTGAATCATTCTATAACTCGCAATAAAACAATGTCTGTTCTTTTAAGAACCATAGGCAATTACTGGGATCGTTTGATAAGTTTGGTAAATTTCTGTTATATATCTTCACCATTCATTTGGTAACATTACGGCTATAAAGTGACCCTTCAAACTAGCATAGGCGAAATTTCAGCCAAAAGCGTCACGTTGTTCATATTCTACATATGTTTGAAGCAAGCATTGTAACAGTTGCCGTAAAAATGGAAAAAACGAGCAGGCTTTTGCGTCGATTCGTCATCGTGGATGAAACATGAATCTATCACTACACATCTGAGTCGAAGCAGCAGTCAAAGCAGTGGAGAACGACTGGTGAAAGTGCGCTGAAGAAGGCAAAGACGGTTTTGTCGGATGGGAAAGTGATACCCACTGTTTTTTAGGATTCCAAAGGAATTATCCTGACCGACTACTTAACGAGAGGGAAAACAATAACAGGAGTCTATTATACAACATTATTGGACTGTTTGAAAGAAAAACGGTTAAGATTGGCGCACAAATAGTTTTCTTTCACCAGGTCAACGCGCCATTTCATAAATCGACAGGCGCAATAGTAAAATTGCTCGAATTAGACTTTGAATTGATTCTTCATCCACTTTATTCTTCGAACTTGACCCTGTGCAACTCCTTCCTCTTCCCAAATCAAAAAAATTGGCTCGATGGGAAGAAATTCTGATCGGATGAGGATATCATCACCGTTGTCAATGCGTATTTTTCAGAATCGCTAAACGAAGTGTATAGCTCTCAATGAAGATTATGTTGAGAAATACAATCGTTTTTTTCGAAAAACGATATTTAACTTGCTTTTTACCATACTTATCAAACAACCCTCGTACAGGTTGGGTACAATTTTTATGTATCATACAGCAATGGATTTCGTAAAGAGAACTAATCTTAAAATTTTCAGAAAATAATATAGAATTGCTCTTATATCATTTTTTTAATCTCATGTACATCATTTTGAGCGTGATATATATATATATATATATATATATATATATATATATATATATATATATATATCGTGGTTTAAATTTTAGAATAAAATGAATATTTAGTTAGAGAATTATATTTATGAAATGTTAATGAAGTAAATAAAAAAGAGATATCTAATATATATTTCATGAATGTTTTTAGCTTTATTATAATAATAAATGGTTCGAATGTGCAATATAATATTTTTAATATTTTTTTTTATAATAACTTGTGCCTCGGTTTTATTTCTGTGCATCATAAATGTATTTTGAATATACATATATATATATATATATATATATATATATATATAAAGCATACTAGATAAATATATTTTATTTTTATCATACAAGAGAAAAAAGTGCTTACGTCAATGTAAAACAACATCTGAATGGTGACGTCACACGTCTACATTCTAAATCACAGACGCTGCGTAGCACCCGTTCATAAATGCTCGACATGTGTATATGTATATATAGAGAGCTCACTAGCTAGTATCACTGTAGCGATGGGTCACAAATTCAGCCCCCAGAATGTCGTCCGGGGCGTCGCGACGCGTCGCCAGCCACTGCAGCGTCGCTTGCCTACACGTGTCCGAACACCGGTCGCTTTGACACACAGCTCGGATTATTGACTCCATCGGAAACTTTTCGAATATGTTACAACTTTTCGGTGTGGATTACAAACATAAGCTCATGCATAAAATATTGTTGAATGAGATACTTCGTAGCCATTTGTAAATAGAAATCAGGATGACAGTGTTTCCCTATATGAGATTTTAGGCACCTCTATTACAAAATCAACAAACGTCACTACAAATAAATCTATTTACAATACACCGACGCGAACAATCTATGAATTTTAATAATGATCGAAATATTAACTAGTGATGGAGGTTTAAATTCTTAAAAAAATGTATTATTCACTCAAAAGATTAATTTCGCAAAAAAAAGAATAAGATACAAATTAAATTAACTGTTGTATAATATAAAGGTTTAAATAAAAATTGAAATGATTATTAATGTAAAAAGCATTGAAAGGATGTAAAACAGATATTCTCACTCTCTTCAAGCACAGTTAAACGATGTTTACTTGATTAGTAGATTTTTTTGTATAAATGTAGAATTAATTACCTGAATAGAATTAATAATTTTTTATTTTATATTTTAAAGCTAATTTGTAAACACATTTTATTTCAAATTCCTTCACTAGAAAAACATGGGAATTAAAATTCAGGAGGCTTAATTGACCCCAACTTATTAAATATAAATTCATTATAAAATCTTGTCAAATAATATACATGAACTCGTTTTAAGTGTTGACATCTAATCTATCAAGTTGTAAATAACATCATATTTGCTTTTTATTATCTAACTGATTAATGAATTTTTCAAGAAATAATTTAATATAATGTTATCAATTAATAGTGTTTTACAAACCATTACCTAAGTAATAGATCTACAGGAATTCGCCAAGTACTTCGAGTCTGGCCAATTTTAATTCTTCTATAAATAACGAGGGTGGTCCCAGAAGTACCCGGCCTGACCTAGAGATGGCGGTAGTTGTTTGAAAAATATCACTGTATTAGAAAGTATACAATCTATAAAGCAGTCTGTACGCAATCTATAAGTTTGAGGACGCTACGTTGTTTATTATTTGTTTGGCAGCCATCAATAGTGAACGTTTTCAGTGAATTTGTGAAAATGGAGAAAATTGGTCATCGTTACGTGATACAATACTTTTATTTGAAAGGCCTCAGCCCGACCAATATAAAAGCTGAACTGGATTCTACTCTGGGTGAGTCTGCTCCTTCGTTTACAACAGTGAAATATTGGGTAGCAGACTTTAAACAAGGCCATATGAGCTGTCAAGACGAGCATCGCAGTGGTCGAACAAATGAGATGACGACTCCAGAAATGGTGAAGAAAATCCCCGAAGCAGTACTGGATGATCGTCGACTGAAAGTGCGCGAGCTAGCAGACATAGAAGGCATTTCAAAAAGTGCGGTACATCGCATATTATCTGAAAAGTTGGACATGAGAAAGCTGTGTGCAAGATGGGTGCCGCGTTTGCTCACACTCGAGCAAAAACAGTGTCGTGAAGATGTTTAGATGTTTCAATTGAGTGTTTAGCGAAGTTTCACAGCAACAAAGCAGAACTTTTGTGCCGTTTCATAACCATGGATGAAACATGGGTCCATCACTTCACACCCGAGACAAAAGAACAATCAAAACAATGGACTGAAAAGGGAGAACCGGCTCTAAAGAAGGCGAAGACCGTTTCATCTGCAGGCAAGGTCATGGCGTCGGTTTTTTGGGATGCGCGTGGGATAATTTTCATTGACTATCTTGAAAAAGGAAAAACTATCAACGGCGAGTATTATGCGAACTTATTGCAACGTTTTAGCGAAGAAATCAAGTAAAAACGGCCGCATTTGGCTAAGAAGAAAGTGTTGTTTCATCAAGACAATGCACCAGCTCACATGTCCGTTATTGCAATGGCCAAAATCAATGAATTAAAGTTTGAATTGCTACCTCATGCACCCTATTCGCCAGATTTAGCCCCCTCGGATTATTTTCTGTTCCCAAACTTGAAAAAATGGCTTAATGGTCAAAGATTTCCCAACGATGAAGAAGTGAAGTCGGCAGTTAATTGGTATTTTGAGGAGCAAGACAGTTCTTATTATAAAAAGGGTATCGAACTTATTGAACATCGCTGGGAAAAGTGTATAGAGCTGAAAGGAGATTATATTGAAAAATAAATATATTTTTTTCCAAAATTTTTGTGTTTTCTTTGTTGGGTCGGGTACTTTCGGGACCACCCTCGTAATGTAGCCAAATAAGTGAAATTATCAAATGAACGATTCATAGACGTCTCACACTATTATAAAAGTCCATTACTAAAATGTGGTCAATATAACTAGAAAGAGAGTATATCTTTCAGGTCAGATAACAATAATACAAAAAAACGTTATATTATTAACAGTATGAAGGTAGTATCCATATATAGTTATTATTTATGCTTTTTTCATTTGTAGCCAATCATCAGCCAATCAGAATAAAAATAACATTTCCAAAAAGTGTGCACGGGACTGATTTTTAATTATAGAAACATTTAAGTAATCTCAATACAAGAAAGGCGAGACGAAAAGATCACAGAGAAAAAGGAAGTGTCACCGTTAATTGAAGGGTCGTTACCTTGTGAACAAGAACTTAATGAGGACTCTTCCCGCATCCATCTTCTATCAGAAATCCCGTTTTCCCGTGTTTTAAAATTTTATCATGTTTAATTTTAAAGAATAAATCGGTTTAATCCGCATTAAACTGTTTACTTGCTTCGTATGGTCCTGGTATTTTGACTACTACTTGAATTTGTCCGTCTTTGTTAGTTTGATGTTGTATTCTTGTCTAAAGATTTTTCCCACAACGATGAAAATTCAACTGTTAACGAATTGTACATAGTTTCTTCCTCCCCCAGATTCTTTTTTCAATGTAAATGGTTTTTAATTCCAACTATATTTCTATTATTTGGTCTTTAAATAATTTGAAAAGGGCTTCTTTCTCATTTTCATGGCAATAAAATTTAATTTTAATTACTCCATATGATGAATCATATGAAACCGTTATAAGGTAAAAAACATTTTAATTTTTGTTTATATATTGTTTATTTGTTTATATATTTTGAGATATGTAAAACATATCTTTGTTATAGATTTTATGTTTATACTATAACACTGTAGTACTGTTATGTAAAAATTAATTTCATTTAAATTATATTGTATAATTATAAAAAATTTAAAATATACTGCAAATTGTTATGGTATCCTGAAAACTGAATTCATTAGTGTTTCGTTTCACAAAATAAATTTATTTATTTATATATATATATATATATATATATATATATATATATATATGTATATATATATGTACATATGTATATATATACACACACACATATATATATATATATATATATATATATATATATATATATATATCAGAACATAGCGCTCTGAGCAAATGCAATACTAACTACTTTATGTCAAACGATGTATGTTAAATAAAGTATTTTGTATGTGAACAAAAATGTTGAGATATATATATATATATATATATATATATATATATATATAGGGGGAGAGAGAGAGACGTTTATCGATAATAATATAGTATGACACACAAACACAAATAGACACAAACACTCTCTCTCTCTCTCTCTCACACACATACACACACACATATATATATATATATATATATATATATATATATATATATGTATGTATATATGTATGTATATATGTATATAATTATTATTACTTCGTTATTCTCGAAATCATTTAAAGGTAACATATAATACAAAATAAAGACACTACGTTAAACACATGCCAACAAAAGTCAACGCCGATATTTGCACAAGATATTGAAAGTTGTGTAGAAATTCTGAGAAGTTGTTTTTGTGTAAGAAAGGAGTGTTGTAGATAATAATGCAAGTATTAAACAATACTGAAATGATAATATATAATGCCTTTATTGTGTCTACTCAGATAAATGAATTTCAAGTACATTTTGAAAATTATAGGTATATCTATATATTTTCACTAATTCTTTTTCCTATACTTTTCAATTAAATTAACTATCTTCTATTATTATTTTCAATATACGTGTAAATACGGTACAAATTTTATTATTTATGTATTTCTTTTCTTATATCCTCCTATTATTTATATATCGCATTATTAGAATTGTTTTTCTTTTGCTACTGTGTGTTTTACTACAGTAAGTTTATTGTAGAGACTATATTTCCCACAACAAAATCGTGCTACAAGATTCAGCAAATCCGCACGGCTATAAGAATTATTAGTCTCCGTTTTGTTTGTATTGCGATGTGCAGTTCAATTTTAAAAATTTATATTATTCTATAAATGTAAGTCTTATATATATCCAAAACAAATTTTGGCATACAAAAATACGCATGTATCGACTCTCAAATACCTCAATACTTCTCCGTTGAGAGGAAAAATCATCTTTTACAATCGAATTTTTAACTAGCCACAAAAAATCCAAAAATATTTAATAAATGATTTTTATTTTTTTTATTGTTGCTGATGCGTATTTCGATGGCGATTCAATCATTCTCAAAGCGCTAACTTACAAATCTAAATAAAATCTTTAGATTTTAATACATTATAGTATTGAATTTAGATTTTTGTTTTGCAGTAAAATAGTAAATAATGGATTTTTACTATAATTTGATCATGTTAGACAATTCTTATAAAGTTACACAATAAATTAAATTTAATATAATAAATTTGAAGTCAAATCTATACGTTTTTTTATTCAAATATTTTTGAATTACCGAAAACTGCAACTTTTAATTGAAAAATATGATTCGTCCAACAGTTTTTCAAATACCTTAAGGTTATTAGAATGATAATTGTATATTTTATACCTGTAATGCGTTAATACGTTTCTTGTCGAACTTCGTACTTTTGGATCACCTAAATGTCGGTTCTTCAATGGATGAGGAAGCTTTCAGAGAAAGATAATTTATCTGATTAATTTTTCGATTGTGCATATATTTTTTGTCTCACTCTCGTAACCCTTTCGTTACCAACGGGACACATATGTCCTACTGATTTTCAAAAATTCCTGTCGGGAAAATACCTTACATAGTGAACTCACTATAAAATACTGACAAAATTTCTCAGGACTATATCTTTTATCCAAGATGTCGGAAAATTCTCGACCAATAATTTTGGCCAATTTTAACTACACTTTAATGCAATTAATTACCATTTACCAAAGTATTTAAACTAAAAAATCGTATTGAAAGGGTTAAGCGTTTCTCAGTTTTTCAAAATTGCACAACTTTTTTTGGTTCATATTATAAGCACACACTCAGTTTATCCAAAAGAACTAAGACCAAAAGAACCACGTTAAAATGATTACTTACTATTAAAATTATTATTAAAATTATAAAAGAATATTTTAAAGATATAGATTTTAAATTTTATTTTAATATTCGTATAGAACGCCACAATTAAATTAAAGTTCATTTAATGGTCTTCGCCAATAAAATACATTGAAATATTAATATTTATTATTATTATTTAAACGAATGTTTTTATGTTCTAATATATTTTTGTTCCTCAAATTAAAATCAACGAGCAGTAAATTTATAAATAAATTTTCCACGAAAAATTTCCATGAAAATATTCATGAATTTTTACATATCATTACATACAACTTACTTTTAATCACTTTTGCCACAGAGTATTGCCCAGTAAGTGCCCTAAGTTGCTTGCTCTGAAGGACGAGAGCGGATTAGGTTATTGGTGAGTCGATTATTACCTACATTTCAGATGAGATAAGCCTCCTTGGACACTTAATAGCCCTGCTGTAATCATGAAAAGGAACTCCATTTGGAAACTACCAAGAATGAACTCACACTTAAACGAAAAACTCCGGTTTAAAAGACGAATAGGTTATTTCAGCGACATAATTCACAAGCCTCTGTTTTTGGTACTCGTAATACAACACAAGAGTATCCAATTATTATATATAACACAACTAATAGATTTTTCCCATTAGTATCAATGACGTCTGATACAATTTAAAATGACATTATTGTGACACTTAATGACGAAATCACATGTTCCACTTAGTCTTGTATAATATAATAAAGTATAAATATCAATTTAAAGAATATATGAATTAAAATTCATAAAAATAATAGAAGGTTGAATTGAAAGCCGGTGTTCACGTGTAGATGGCTCTATATGCATATGATGTGGGTAGTGACAGATGTATCTTATCTTATTTTGAAATGTGAAC